>SMDT01002774.1:0-390510 GCA_005392925.1 Aquilaria sinensis | reverse complement strand
TAAAGTCAAAGCATATTGACATTAAGTTTCGGGTTGTTAAAGAAAAAATTGAGAGTGATCAATTGTCTATAGAGCATATTGGAACAAACTCCATGATTGTGGATCTGCTTACTAAGGGATTACCACCCAAGGTCTTTCATGAGCATGTCGCTCATATGGGTGTTATATCTCTTCAAGATATACAGATTTAGCGGGAGTTTGTACTTTTAGATGTTCAAAAGTTTTGGAAACCTTTTACAGTTATTCATGAATATTTTATGGTTATTTTCTACAGAAATAAAGTTTACAGTTTACATTCACTTTGAATTTTGATGAGATTATTCTCACTAAAGTTGGACCAATTAGAAATAGGCATGTTAAGATCACATTACATGTAGTTCCCATGCTACACATCCACACTTGATTCATGTCATTTGATTATGTCAACACACATGACCATTGATGGGTTTAGCTACGCTACAAGTAGCGAAGGCCGCTTTGATCCTATGTTGATATAATTGATGGAAAGAATTGGATAAGATGCGTGTTGCAACGTCGGGTTTTCTGGAGTCGCCACCAATCGGTTTCACTTAGGTCGATTGGATACCTTAAAATATGGTCTGCGAGAGTTCGGGGGATCGGGAGTACGGTTACGCTAAAACAACTTTGTTATAGCGCCCAAAATTGGCACCTTAGTTGATTTTAATTTTGTTTTGCTTTGCTTTTAAATAAATTCAGTTAATTTTCAAACCGAAAATTTTAACTGAATTATTTAGTCGGATTTGGATTTTTGGTAATTAATTTGTATAAATTTGATACTTCCGAACCATGGACTCTGCCGAGTCACCCAGACACGGAAGATTTAATTCCGAACCATGGACTCTGCCGAGTCACCCGGACAGGGAATTTGATGAAATTTTAATCCATATCGTAAATATGGATTTTTATCTTTGTATTTATTTAATTTATTTAATTAATTAAAAAAAATATTTTCCAAACCGTAGATCCTGCCGGATCATCCGGATATGGAGTTTAAATTTTTTATTAATTGTTTATTTAATGAATTTTAGTCATAATTTTTATTGGATTTTATTTTTATTTTATTATTTTTCTTGAAAAAAAAAGATTGATTTTTTTTGTTGTATTTTTAGAATTATTTAATTATGATTTTTTTTAATAATTTTTTTAATAATTTTAATAAAAGGTTAATTTTTTAAAGAAATGAAAAATAAAAATTGATGTTTCAAAATAATGAAAATTTGAAATAATGAAGGATGGGGATTTTTGTTTGAAAAAGATTTTTTTGATAGCCTTAAAAATGAAGAAAGTTAATTATTCACATAAAAAACTTCTTTTTTATTTTATTTTATAATTAGTTATTATTTATTTATTTATTTTATTTATTATTAAATAAGTGAAATAAATTTTATTTATTTATTTTTTATTATTAAATAAGTAAAATAAATTTTATCATAAAATAAAATTTTGGCATAAAGGAAAATTAAATAAAGTAAAGTAAAGGGGAGGTTTTATTTTAGTTTAGACATAAAAAAATGCATAAAATAACACATGTAAACATATAAAGGAATATTAAAAGATAATAAATAAATAAATAAAGTGGGGCTTTTTGACCATCCACTTAAAAAATAAATAAATAGGAGGTATAACCTTCCATGAATTATAAAAGTTAGCAAAAGTTAGTAAAGTTAGATGTTAATATTAATGACAATAATAATAAAAGTTAGTAAAGTTAGTTGAGTTAATTTTTAATAATAATAACAATAATAATAGGGTTAAAAGTTAGTAAAGTTAGTTGTTAATAACAATAAACAATAAAAGTTAGTTATGTTAGGTTGAATTAATAATTAACAATAATAACAAATAATAATAAAAGTTAGTAAAGTTAGTAAGTTAGTAAGTTAGTAACAATAAAAATAAAAGTTAGATGAATTAGTTGTTAGTAAAAATAAATATAATAGTTAGTAAGTTCAGATGAATTAGTTGTTAATAACAACAATAAAAAAAGGGTTAGTGATAATAACAACAATAAATAATAGATAAACAAATAAATATTAAAAGAGTTAGTAATTAGTTTTTCTTTCTGCAAGGATAAAAGAAAAGGTTAGTGACCAAAGTGAAAGAAATTGAAAAGATGAAGGATTAAATGAGAGTTGTACCCTTAGTAATTGAAATTTGAATTTCTGGAAACGCGAAACAGAGCACACGCGAGGGAGGAAGGGGGGGGCGACGGAGCGCGGCGACGGCGGAGTGGGGAGGCGACGGGCGACGGCGTGACGGCGTGACGGCAGCGACGGAGCAAAAGAGAGGAGAGAGAAAGAGAATCGGATGTAGGAAGAAGATGGCTAAAGCGTCAAAAGGCCAAAATTTTGGGATTTTCTGGAGAAAGGAAGGAGAGCTAGGAACCTAATCTGTAATTTTTTTTTTTTTTTTAAAACGGAGCTCTAAGCTTGATTTTTTTTTTATCCTTTTTTTTCTCCCTTAACAAACATATTTGGACCCCTATTTATAGGGTAAGGGGTGCTGGACTGTTCAAAATTAAAAATTAATTAAATTCAAACTTATCTTTTAATTTGGTAAAATAACAGTTTCAGTCCTTTACGTCTCTCAGACTCTGGATAAGTTCCTGAAGCTTCTGATTTTGACAATTTTGTCGTTTTCTGTTAATTGGGGCCAGAACGGTTACGCTGGCCCCAAATTGATGTGACAAACTACCAAATGCTCCTGGAACTTTCAGATTTTGTCAATTTTTCCCGAAACTTCTCAATTTTGTCATTTTTACCTCAAACTTTTTAATTTTGTCATTTTTATGGAGTTTTCTTTTTTCTTTCAAACATACACATATACACACATATATCATTTTAAATCAAATCTTCACAAAACAAAATTTATAATAATAATAATAATAATAATAATAATAATAATAATTTTTTTTTGGATTTTAATTTAATTTAATTAATTAATTTTTTTTAATTTTTTTTAATGGCCGGACGAAATTGGGTGTCAACAGATGCTTTTGATGATGATGGTTTTTTTTTAGTGCTCATAAGATTATAATGCACTATTATAAGTTACACATATAGCCCAAGTGAGAGATTGTTGGATTTTTATGGGCTAATATGTAAATAAACTGTGCATTATATATATGCTATCAAAATGTTTGGCCTAATTTAAAGTGATCTAACAAGGTTCAGGTTTGGGGTTTAGACATCTTTTAAAATATGGTTAATTTTAATGTGTAAAAGTCAAAGTGTAACTTTTATTTTTATTTTAGGCTAAAATAAAAGATACACAAAACTAACATGATCCGTCTATATAAAAAAACTATAGTCCCTAAATCATAAGTGTTAGGGTTTTCTCTCTTGAGTTTTCTGCCTCCTCTGAGTCCCCATCATTAGAGAGAGCAAAGAGAAACTTGCACTTATCGGTTTGGAAGACTACAAGTCATAAGATCTGTGCTCTAGAATATTCAAATTGATCCGGGTATGCTTCCGGTTTTAATTTCAGCTTGTTCTTGATGATTCAACATAAATAATCTTGGATTTTATTATCGATTGGATTTGATTCGAGGAATCAAATTATCTAACATTCCAGAGTCGGCCGAACGGTAGCAACCACAGAGGCATCGATGCCTTAAATAATAGGAGATGTGGCCAAGTGAAGGCGACTTGATGCCATAGTATTGAGCCTTGTCAGCGAGTTCTTGAAGAGAAAAACGGCTGAGGGCGGCGGAAGGAAGGCAATTGGATCGGATGATAGAGAGAAGGACCTAGAAGGTGTCGGGATCCCAATCAATGAAGATCGGCTAAGAATCAACATACAAGAGGAAAGACTGGATCATGATAGAAAGACAAGATTTGCAACTACAGGAAAAAAATTGAGCAAACAGAGCTCAGGCGGCATTCTCAATAGTTGGATGCGAAAATGAGATTTGAAGACTCAATTCAGAAAGAAACACGCTAACTAAAGAAATAATTGTGCAATGCCCAAAAGTGACGAAAAATTAACAAGGAGCAGCGGAGATGAATTGGATCAAAGTGGCGAGGCGGACGAGGAGTGGAAGAGCAATGTTGAAAAGAAGAGGAAAATAGTGGCAATTATTAGTCTACGTGCCGAAGTTAAATGGTGTAAACAAATTAGGATGAAAGAAATACTCTCTCTATCTCATATTATTTGAAACAGTTAACTTTTGTCTATAGTTTGACTTGAATTTATTTATATTATTAATTGTTAGGAAAAAAAATTTAAAAAATCTATTTAGAAACTATAGGTTTTTATTTATCATTTATATAATTTTTTTTATTTATATACTAAAAATAAAAAATAAAAAATTATATATTAATTACTAAAAAGTAAATATTTCAAAGAATATGAGATAGAGAGAGTATTATTTGTTATGTCAGGTTCATTAGAATCGATAAGCATTCAACCGAACATTATCAAGCTCAAAGTTTGGCTCATTAAGCATTTTGAATTTTTAATGTAGTTCCAGCTTCAGCTTGAAGCTTGTTAAAATTGATTCAATAACAAAAAAAAAATTAATCTTAAACTCAAACTATTTGATGAAAAACTCGATTAGTTTCCACCTCTACTCGGAACAATGTTAACATGATTGATTCAAACTCTGAAATCGACCAAATACCCAGCATTAGATAAATGGACGCAACATTAATGAAACCACGTTTTGGCATCATGGAATTTTCTTTTGTTTTCTCGATAGTTAGCTTGACTGATGTAAAACTCAAATGATATATACATTAAAATCTTATCAAAAAATTATAAACAAAACCGTATTTATTTGAAGTTTTATTGTAATTCATCCAACTGAACGTAGTTATTTGATGGCTCGGGAAGATGAATTACCAGAAAATTATAAATAAATTGCGATGAAATGCGGTCAATTAAATATGTCATAAACGTTATGTCATTGTCAAATAAGATAAGCATTTTTTAAGTTTTTACCATATTATTTTTGCAAAGAAAATCAGAATAAGATCTTTTGCATCTATTTTATCCACCCAACGCCCGGCGGCCAAGAATGGAACGTTCAAAGTTCCCCCTTTCCCAGTGGATAATAACGTCACTGCTTTCGAAATTTCTGCAGCCAAACAGAAGCGACAGCGACCCATTTGAACCGCGCGCCTTTTTGGGATTGAAACGAAACAATGAAGAGATTAGGGAGTAAAACAGCAGAAAGAATAGATATCGGGGATCACAAGCGCAGCTCACCCTCTCGGTACGAGTCTATCGACCGAGACGTGCCTTCGGTCTGCGCATCTATGAACCACGCAAGATCTCGATCTCTGTATCCACACTTCCCACGTGTGCACATCCCACCTTTCCATTGCCACGTGTGAGCCATCCAAACCCTATATAATTCAACCACCCTGACACAATCACACCACGAGCCAAGACCTAAAATTTTTCCCACAAAAATGAACACTTTGAGCCACCCAAAAACAATGCCCTTCTGTTCATCAGCAACAAAATCCATCAACACTATCACAAAGGTCAATCCTTGCGTAGTGAAGCTGCCTCTGTACTTGAAGAGATATAGATCAAAAGTGGCGACCAGATGTGCGAGCTTGGAACTGTTCCAAACTCGGGCACTTACAGAGGCATTGAGGGCAGTGGAGAGGGACTTGGAGGAGGAAGAGGGTTGGGAGAGCTGGAAGGAGAAGTGCAAGGAGAGGAAAGGGTTGGTGGAGCTGTTGGAGTGCTTGGAGAGGGAGGCCATCATGGGGGAAGATGAAGGGAGGGACGCTGGTGATTACAACAGAAGAGCCCACATTTTTGACAAGAGCTCCAGAGTCTTCCAAGCCCTCAAGGTCAACAATTTAACTACTCCCAATGATGATGACCAAACCTCTTGATTTGAGCTTGAAACAATTTCAATTACATGATTGTAATTTGTAATGTCCTTATATATGTTTTTCGTTTTTGGTTTTCATTTTTTAGCTAAGTTTGTGTTTCTGGTAAGCATTGAAGGAAAGATGCTGTGAAGAATAAAATTTTTGCAGGGGCTTGCCCCTCTCTGTCTCTATCTCTCCCTCTCCAGTTTCAACTTTTGTACTAATCATCTAGGAAAATGTTCCATAATTTTTATAGTTGTTAAATTCTTATAATAAGAAATTTTGTTATGAAACCAAAACAGAATAAAGGTGTGATTGATGAATAAATTACTCGGGGCTTTTTTCCATATAATATAGCTCGCTTGTTTGATTTCTCACAGTTTACAAGCATTCTTATTTTTATGGGACTCTTGATCATCTTGTGGAAAGAAAAATTGCCGTGACAATTTCAGGTGGATCATTTTTTCATAAATGGCTTACTGATGACAAATACATCTCGCATCATTCATTCAAATAGGCCTCTAAATTTTAGATGGATCATATTTTCATAAATGACCTACTAATAACAGTTCTATCATATAATTATATTCTTTTTAAATCCCAGACTTGTTTCTTCCCCTAAAAAGTAAAGGAACATCGGTGTTCTTACTTTTCTTTTCTTTAGAAGCACTAAAACTTCAAAATTTTTGGAAAAACGATTGATGGTTTTAAGATTCAACAAACCCTACAATGGTTCCTCATTTCTTCTCTGGAAATATATAAAAAGATCAATTTTAGGAAGATACCATATCTCTGAGAGCATCAGATAAAATATGGAACAATGTTTATTACAGTGTCTGCCAAGAAAAAAAAAAAAAAAAAAGAAATTATTTTTGCAGTGGCGCACGCTTGAAGTTGAAGACCCCTGGTTCATGTGGCATCTATTAATTAGGCGGGTGACATATAAATTGGCCCAGCCCAACAACAGAGTACGGGCCTAACCCATCTGTACCAATACCCGAGTAATTACTTTTATCGTCTACTGCCTGACTCGTTGTCTCTTTTTTCTTCGAGTTCTTCCAAATCATTCGGGTCCTCCGCGAAGTTGCAGAAGAAGATGGCGTCGAATCTGTTGGGAAGGCTGGTGAGATCGTCCAAATCTGCTAGAAGTTTCAGCAGCCAAGCCGAAATCAGCCCTATCGACAGAATCAGTAGGCACACCGCCAAATGGATGCAGGTCCCACGCTTTAACGCCCCTTTTTCTTCTCACCGTTTTCGGTTCCTTTGATTATCGATATGGTTTTGATCATTTTGGGTTTTTTCTCGTCTTGTTTCATCGATCTTCTGTGTGAATTGGAAAGAATCTGGGGATTGTAGTTGAGTAGCCGCAACATTCTGGAAAGACCAGAAGCAGGAAGATTCTTTTATTTAGCTATTGAAACACAATTTTTTGGTTATTTGCCGTGAATTTAATTTTTTTTTTTTTCCATTTTTTGGCTAGATTGTTATCTTAGAAGCTTGTTATCCTACTGGAAACTGTTATGGAAAAAGATTAGGTTTAGGATGAGAATATGAACTGGAATTGTTTAATAATGAAGGTTCAAAGATTCATCTCGTTTTTTCATTGTGAGAGGGTAGCGACACAAAGGGCATCCAGCATAAATCCACTTTGCCTTTGCATTTGTTGGTTTAGTTAACTTTAAACAATTAATTGACGCTATGAACTTCACACCACTGACCCCAATGTAATTGGGATTAAGGTGCAGTATGATAGTGGTGTAGAATTTGATTACTTCGTCCATGGGTTTGGTGACACAAGTAGTTAAGATGATGTGTGCCATAGGTAGTTTGAAAATGCTGTTCACCTCATCATCAGCCTCATCTATGTTTGCGTATTGTTGTCTTCAGGTGTCCATTTCTATGAGAGGAAACGTGTAACCGCCCTAGTTTTCTGCACATGGTTTCCATTCTAGATTAATTTTTCATTCCAGTTACATTTGTCTTAACTGATACCTGTGTGGCTTATAATTTTGGTATATGCATGATGAATGCCTTCATATTTTGTTGATTGCTCCAAGTACTGTCATCTAGATGGCGTTGAGCAATCAAAATCTGACTGATATGATTTGTTGAATAAAGTTTTGTTGGGACTCACAAAAAATATATGAGAAATTGGTCAAGTGTGCTTGTATCAAGAGATACCTTTGACACATAGACAACATTATTGCTTAACGTGCTCAACCTTGTGGTGCAATGCAATAGTGCTTTTGGAAAGTGGTGTCTGCATGCCTTCCGAAGAATGGAAATCAGAAGGCTGAATTCTGATGTCTATCTATTCAATTTGTAGGATACAAGTAAAAAGTCTCCAATGGAGTTGATTAATGAAGTTCCTCCGATTAAAGTTGAAGGCCGGATTGTTGCATGTGAAGGAGGTTTGTTTCACATTGCTAGTTTCTGTTTTTCCTCGGTTAGGTGATACAATAAGACTTTTAGCTTGTACTCCCGATCTACTGGGTCAAGTTGTGGCTTTAGACTTTAGTAGATCAATCATGCCCATACTTTTCTTTCTTGAATGGAACAATTATGCTCATAACAGTCTAGCTGTTGAAAATACTTGATGATATTTGGATGTATTTCTGGCTAAAATAGGGGGTTATAATTTTTGCTTCATATTTATTGCAGACACCAATCCTGCACTTGGCCATCCTATCGAGTTCATATGCCTCGACCTGAAAGAGCCTGCTGTGTGCAAGTATTGCGGCCTTCGATATGTTCAAGAACATCATCACTGAGACACTCATTACGCTATGATCCGTTTCATATTTGATGCCTGTCTATACTTTCACCCTCTGGTTTGATAAGTCAGAATCATTTGTTACTGCTTGATTCTGATCCGGTGTTTGTATCAATCTCCGTGATTTAAATTTAGAAAATGCACATTTCATGGAAGCTAGCTAATAAGAATTTGGAGTAGCTATAGACATGCCTGTGAAACTTTTAAGATCATCGAGTGCTGGAAAGAACTGATCATGTGGCTCGGAACTGATCATGTGGCTCGCGGTACAAAATGTGTGGCCTGAGTATTTATGAAGGGACTAATCGTAGTACTTGGACCTTGCTTTTTGGGGCTAATGTGGTCCTTTTTTTGGCCCCCCATGAAATCAGATAAGACTACATCGTGAACAAATTGATTGCTTTACACTCGCTAAAATGTGACCCTTGATGCTCGTCGAAATCAATCTGGACTCTAGATCTGATTCGCACCTTGAATCATGTATTAGATGTATGTTTTTTTTTTTTTTCAAAAAATGTTTGTCACATCCGTTTATTTATACAATTTCCAAATCTTACCCTTCCCCTAAGGAGCTTACGTAGATGAACGTGTTCTGGAGCAAATTTAGAACTAATTTTCAAGCTCCTAAGCTGGTTGAAATTTGCTTCAGATGTTCACCACAAGGCATAATTTTGAACTTTTCATCCAAAATCAGTAAAACCTTGTTTAAAGTTTCAAACGATTTCAAAAGTAATTGTTTTATTTGTCAAGATAACTTAAAAAAAAACAATAATGTAAATTAGTGTCCCAACAGTCTTATTTTAACTGACAAAAGAATAAACATTTTGGGGTGGATATGGAGTATTAAAATGCATGGGGAAATTTAATAAGAGTTTGACTGTTGATCCTATGCTTATTGAGATGTATCGCAAAATAAAACGGGAGAGAATTAAGCCATGACATGAGAAATTCATAATTGATATCAGGAGATTCAAATATTCAGCCAGTCCGGCATCCCCAAAAAATGAATTGTAGGCAGCTTAGCTGATCAAGATTCTCTTTAAAATTTGAGGTACTAGGATCAAAATCCAAAATTTACCCAACAGAGAAGGGTTATGGAAAGGGAGAGCTTTAAATGGCATAACACATAGCCTAACTAAGACTATATATATATTATTTTTTCTGGCATATAGAATCGAGACAAAGAGGTTAGGGAAAAAGAGACATAACATACGTGTGAGCTGAAGTAAGAGGGACAAAACCGAGGTTTGAACAAGGTGGTCTAAGGCTCTAAGCTATCTAATGAAGAACCGACAAAAAATATATAGTGAGAAGACCTCAACTTTAAACGTATTTTCCCAACAGAATTTCCTGCTGGAGAGCAACTCTCACAAAAGCTCGTCTGCAACACCAAAGTTTCTTCCTGATAGGTGTTTAAAAACCCTATTGGAATTCATGAACAGGCTTGGATCAAACACATGCTTGTTGCCCCCCTATACAGCTGCTTGAAAACTTGCATCTATTTTCTTGATCCAGCCTCAGACAACATAGCTTCAACGGAATCATTCTTGTTTACCGAGCAAGGAAAATTCTAAGACATTGTCAGCACGATCAGCATAGACTGAACACAGAACATCACCAGAATGACAATTTATGCCTTTTCACTTCCAAGTTTGAATATATTATGTTACACTATCATATATTTCCAATACTGATAGTAATAAAATGGACCTTAGTCACCAAGAGAGGAGACAACCGGTGCAGGAAGAGAGACAGCAAGGACTCGCACAATAGCTTAGGTGCTAAGCTTCACCAATCAGATCTCAATAATCAATCCATTTCGGCCAATATATTTCAGCATTCATTCACACCTCAAACATATAATTCCTCAAGAAGAGATGCTACATAATCAATAGCTAAGATGATAGTCAGGAAGCCTGAACCATGCTTCTTAATCATAGGTCATAGGTAACACAATCCAACATGCCATGCCTGCTTCAACTTAAATTTCAGCTACTAGCAACATGACAATAAAATTACTACTAATTGAGAATCTGTATAACAGAAAATGTACTGAACTGAACTGGCATTGATGTCCAGAGTCTAGGTGCTCGAGTTAGCATCATGTGGAAATTGAAGGCTCTATCTACACTATCCTATGCCTTCCTAACCATGCTTTCTTCCCTAACAAAAAAGTTGCTTTCAGTTTGTGGAGCAACCACAGCTGGTTTTCCCTGGAAAGTAGTATGTTTTTTACTACTGACTTTTCCCCTCAAATTTAAGAACCACAGAGTAAGATTAGCCGCTGACTTAGTTGTACAGACTCCCCGAAACTTAACCAGATGCAGGTCAATTAGCCTAGTTACTCCCTTCATCCTTAGTTCTAACCAACCCCATCAGTATCTCCCATTACGACTTCCTAAAGTTCAATTTAGACCCTACCTTCTATTACAAAACCAACCTCGCACCAGATTTCTTACAAGCCATGACTATGAACAAATGACATGCCTTGATCAATAAGGCACTGCTCTTGCTTACTACTATCTACTTCTCGAAGCTCCATTCTGCCTCATAAATTCAATAACCAAGCTCAGAGATTGATTCTATCTCTATTTAAGTCCGAAAGGGCTGAGGCCCTGTTCTCTACAACAGTCAAGCAAACAAATGGCCCAACTCCTGAACACAAGGTAACTAAAAACTACCACATACAACCTAAACTAAAGACTTCAACTTATTATATATATCTAATTTGCAGATAAACCTGGGTAAATAACAGCAAGCTATGAACACTAAATGGAGAAAGCATCTACCCTGGACTCAGGGAGGAATGAAAAATTGATTACTTTACATGGAAGGATGGTTCTTGAGGTTGGGGTTTACCTGACAAGGTGAACAATGATGTATGGACACTTTAGGCCAAAACTGACAGTAGCTTTTACCTATATCTTGCTAAAAGAATTCCTTTAATCACATAGCTTACCGGACCATTACATTCCAGCAGCTGCACTCAATCCTCCTGTAACGGCAATCTGCACCAGAACACAGTTTTGATGGTCAGACTTGTAATTCAGTAGGTCTCTCATAGCAGTGAGATAGTATAAACATCAATGGCAGTTATCATGTAGTATCATAGTTATCAGAGTCATACGACTGTTGATTCGAATCCTAGGATCCAATTTTGTTCATCTTTTCGACTTGAATCCATAGGTGAATCTAAATATGCAGTGAATCACCAGCGATTCAGTCAATTCTCAAGTAAAATCATACGATTCTCCACTGATTCACGATTCATTGACAACTGAAATTCAATATTTTGTTTGAATTAATGTATCAAACTAAACTGAAAGGAGAACAAGTTACATAAAGACTTAAAACCATATTAATTTTGTACATTAAAATGACCTGAACCATATATAAGTACGAAATTCAGACTTGCAAAATTTATATGTAATACTATGGTTAATAGTATTAAATGAGAGTAAACATGCATAGATAAAGCTCAAAACGTACACAAGCCAAATTCAACCATCAAGGCTCACATGCAAACCTCGAGATTATATTCAGGTTACAAGGCAAATAAAGACTAGATGATTAGCTGTGTGCTTCTACAGAATCAGGTAACTATAATAACTATGAGCTGGAAACTTGCATGCTTATAGGACTAGAAAACACTTTTGAAAACACTACTCATATATGAAACGTTATTAGAGCCAAATTCAAAGTCTGCTTCTCACGAAAACACATTAAACAAGGCATGGATCAGGAAATTCTGGAAACAACTTTGATAATTGTAAAACAAGTTTCGGCTCAGAGAGTAAACCTTTCTCAGGGTTAGCCTTCCTGAGAGAAGCTATTAACTTAAGCTCTTAAACCTCTGAAACCAGAGCATGCAACAGAAACTGTCTTTCAGACATGCAAGGACAGAAAAGTTTGCATCGGAACTTAGTCCGAGCTCCTCTCTGCACTTGCTCCTAACTTGATCAAGAATTGGAGAAGATGGACTTTTCAGGATACAAAAAAGCACTTGGCAAACAGGCGTCCCTATCAGGTTCACCCAGCCCCCACCAAGCGTTACAGACCAGCAAAGGAACTAAGCTTACAGAAGCGGGCACTTTTGCTTTGTTTAATCTAATCATTTCACTAAACCAAAGTAGAGTCAATTTTAGAGTTCTGTAACCTCAGAGAAGCTTAATAGGATAAACTTAGCCTCAAGCCTTTACCAGACAACTTTCTGCCTGGTCAAAAATTTTCCAGAATCCCAAAGATTACTAGTTTGAAACAGTTCATCAAGATAACTTGCTTACTTAACGACTGAATTCCTTCCCTTGACAAACATTCAGGTCTTTTTTGTAGTTAGTCTTCTGTTACAAGCAACCTAGTAACCTCTTCCCAAGTAAGGCCATGCTAGCAAGGTTCATTACCATTGAGTTAGTGGCATCAGAAAAGGAATATGCACAACATGGCATAGAAGACATGATGCTGCACATACAATTGTAGTATATGATCCTCTGCTAGAAAAATACCTTTCTGTGAATAAATTACACCGTACAAATCTTTTATGCTGAGCAAAAGCGGCTCAGCACAGCAATCAGCAAAGAAGCAACAAACACCAAAACATGCCCACCAGAACCTCCATAAATCAGACAGCTTCAGAATAAAACAAGCTTGAACCACAATATGTTACAAGGAAGATTAGTAACTGAAACCTAAATTTATAAATATCTGATTCTAAATCTAACAAAAAGGAACAAAAAAAAAAGCTTGAATCCCTATATGTTACTAGGATGGCAGCGTCATAAGTTTATGAATTAAGAACTCCAAATCTCTTCTTATGGATATGATCCATGATAACACAGTCAGTCACTAAGGCTTTGAGCTGGAATCAAAATGTGCATTTTACACATGCAACTTTTCCAAGAATTAGCACAGAATACACTAAGTTAATTAGAATCCAGAATACCAAGTATCACGGACTTTGCCCAATAGAAATAGCTCAGCCAGTTGCAAATCTTTGTAATGTAGAAGATTTACAGCATCTCGTCAAACAGGAGATTTTGTACTTTTGAGCACTCCTCCATAATAGAATCCTTCAGACTATTTGAAAGTCTCATCGTCTTTTTCTGAGTGAATTATAGTGCATTTGCAGCAAATCATCCAGTGAGACCAAAGACCACCCTTCATCCTTTTGGGCATACACCCTTTGTTTCAAAGAGTCCACTATCACACTTATATTACCAAAGCCATATATTTGTTGACCGTCATGCAACCTTCCAGGTTTGGGCTTAAATAGCAGTTCATGCTGCTGTGCATAAGCCTCAACCACTTCCTTCAAACTCATCTCAGGTGCACCATCCCCATGGATTGTGCCACCCAGACCAGCAGCAGCAGCCTGTTGAGCATGTGCGGCTGCTTTCTGCTGTGCCTCAAACTGCCTCTGCTCTCTTGCCTTAAGATATGCAAGATTTTCTCTCAGTCCAGGTTGGACAACCTCTAGACCCTCAGCAGCCTGAAGCATCATATCAAGACCATGATTAAGTTGAAAACGAATGCTTTCATTCGCAAGAAGCTCCTGCGGTATAAGTGCCTTCCAACCCATAAACCAATTATTAATCTCCTCAAAATGGGGATTAGAACAGAGCCAATGATATAAAACCTGCAACCACTTCACAAAGAAAAACTTTTCCATCAAATCAACCATGAGATGAGTTGGAATAGCTGAGGCCCATGCCATGACCCAGTGGAACTGATCAAGTTTCTGGTCTGCAGGATTTATTTGAAATTCTTGCAGAGCAATCTGCAACTTTGGGACTATAAATCTACGCATAAGCTGTTCCCAACTTGCTGAATCAAAAACAGTCTTCCAGGGTGACAATATAGCATAGGCAGATTTATCACTTGGGTGCCAGGCATCAAGAACATTACTCAATTTCATCCGGATGGTCTGGTACAAACCCTCCAGTTTTGAACCTAGCATTGGCAACCACGGATGAACCCAGTAATGGATTGCAACAGTTTCCCGACGTGGATCCCATGAGTCCACAGCACTTGACAATTTGGGCATAACAACAGTATCCAATATGGCTTGCTGAACAGAAGAAGGGAGCAACTCTTCCCAGGATTCCAAAAACGTGATCATTGGCTCAGGCTCCCTAGCCTCCCATGTGTTGATACCAGATATTCTCACAGCAGGTAAAATAATCTCCGACACCAAATGCGTGTATGGAGCTGCAACATCCTCCCATATGGCATGGTTGTCATCACCTTGCAACAAATTACGCCACGATGATACTAACTCCTTTTTGTGCAGAGGATTTTTCAGAGGTTCCCAACCCTGAAATATTCTTATAAACAAAGGCAGCGCATATGAGCATGCAATGCAGAACAAGTTACACAAAGTGTAATCATCAGGAAAATTTTTCTTCAAATGCCTAAAATACTTGGCAAGTGAATCTAGTGTCAGTTTCCCTGAAGAACTCTCCTCATCAATTCTTCCAAGCACATTAAGGATTTGCTCCATATTATCCAATTGCTGTCTCTGACGTGCCACATCAATCTCTAGCTTTTCCTTTTCCTTCTGCAAGCTCAAGGCAGTCTCTTTTTGATTTCTTAGCTTTCTATCGAATTCCTGGATTTCAAGTTCAGTCAAGTCAACAATGAGCTTCATATTATGCTGCAATTCAGGCATTGGAACATCATCCTCTCTTGCTTTCTCCTCAGCATTCAGATTCTCCAAGTTTGCTAAGATTCTAACTTGGGGCCCTCGCATGTCAATCACTTTCTGGACAATTTCAACAGTTTGCTCTTCTTTCTGCGCCAGCAACTGCTCTGCAGTGATATACTCTTTCTGTTTCTTGACAGTGGCACGCTTCAACCAAAGCTTCTCTTTAGTCCTCACTGGCTCCTGACTCAAACTAACACTCTTCTCTTCCAACTGCTGTAGAGCAGGTGGCACCTTTGATGTCTCCTTGTAATCGTTGAAACCCATTCCCATATTCTTCGGCCTCAACTTTGCCTCAATAGGGGCCACTATTCCCTGCTGGTTCTTTCCAAGCCCACCACCTTTGTAACCCATTTTTTCAAGCAGTTTCAACCCAATTCCTTTCGTGTGCTTCTCAAAAGTGCCAACATCCCCAGCTCCAGCCCCAGCTTCCATTTTCCCTCCCTGATCCTTCTTCTTCTCCAACCTCATCCTTTCCCTCTCCTTCTCCCTCCTCATTGCCCCTTCCTTAATTATTTTCCCAAATGAAGTAGGCAGAAAACTCTCCTCGTCCTCACCATCACCACTACCCTCGTCACTCCTCCCAGCCCCACTATTATCGTTTCTGGAGCCACCACTAGCAGTAAAACCCAACCCAGCCCCCAATCCAGCCCTATGATCGTTATCATCATCGAACACCTTTTCATTCTCTTTTTCGGAATTGTCATCAATATCACGGTTGGGCATCACAGTACCTGGAGAGACGAAGTTCAGAGGCTTCGTCAAATCCGCCTGCCTTCCGAAATCCCGGTCCTTCCTTCGCTTTCTGGACGAGGAACCATCACCGTCGGAGTCGGAGTCGTCGGCGAAGATTCCATAGAGAACGTCGTCCTTCGTCTGCGAGCGCTTCTCCTTCCGCTTCCGGTAGTAGAACTCACCGTCTTTCCACTGTCCATCCTCGAAATCGTTCTCCATCCCAAATCTCTCCATCTCCTGATCGTCATCCATCTCAGAAAACCCTCGAACGTTCTCTCTTCTCGTCCCCCGATCTCTCACTGGCTGGAATACTTCTTGAGAGGATTTTAATTAAAAAAAAAAAGTTTCGGTTTGGATTCAAGTGAAGCAGGAACAATCGCACCAAAAGGAGACGATTTCAGACAGTCGAGGCTAGGGTTTTGTAGACAATTTTCTGTTTGGAAAATTTATGCCTGTTGGGAAGAATTAACACAAGCTAGTTAATACGTTTTTTTCGTCCTGGCGATTTCAAGTGGGGTCCACAGTTTTGTTTCATAGTGGCCATGGAAGTTGGTTTTATTTACACGCTCTACCAGTAAAGCTCCAAAAACGGTGATATCTTAGAGGCAGTTTGTTAAGGTACATAACATGGAGCGTACATTTATACAGTAAGCAATTAAAGAGGAGAAACCATGAAAATTCAAGAAGTCAGAAGAATACCAACCGAAAGAGAGAAGTGGCTGGTTAAAACCAAGCTTCTTATCCTCC
The DNA here is from genome assembly GCA_005392925.1 of Aquilaria sinensis. NCBI lineage: Eukaryota > Viridiplantae > Streptophyta > Magnoliopsida > Malvales > Thymelaeaceae > Aquilaria > Aquilaria sinensis. The sequence goes on along the minus strand of SMDT01002774.1, from coordinate 373,709 downwards.
AGGAAATGCAATAGATAGACCTGGGAAGACAGAGAACAAGTTCATAAATCACCACTAAATTTGCAACATTCAGGAAACATGAAATGGACGGCGAAGAGAAAAAACAAAAGTCCGTTTCAAGCCAATAACAATTTGGAATATAACACTGGACCCTCTCACAAATTGGAAGTTAATATATAAAGTTCCAATGAAAAAACAAGTTCTATCAACCAATTATATTTCAATAAACAAACAGCGGAGCACAAAACAGAGGCAGAAAAGGAAAGCTGAATTCAGCTGTTATACCTAAGGGTGCCAAAAATTATCAATAGTTCAGCTAAGAACAGGTATCGTATAAGTTTGAAATCGTGGAACATGATAATTTTTCACAGGTAAAGCTAAACATGTAGAAGAAATTCAATTAGTTGGAACAAACGTGTTAATTCAGCCGAAGTATACTGATTTAATTAGTTTGGACGACTAAGTACAATGTTGGGCTATAGCATTCCACAAGTGAATTTAGTATAGGCGCAACAACAATCATGTAGGCTATGTTACTAAGGAAGTCAGTTAGAAGTCATAACACCGAAGGACTAGTAAATCATGGTACTTTGTTTAAGTGACATAAACAACTTTTGTTACAACACTACTAAGCATACATGGTTCAGAATACGAAGGGGTGCACTAAAATTCCAAAAGCGCCTTGAGAATGCACAAATACATTAATTCCAAATGTACCAATTTGTAACCCTGGCGAAACTATGATCAATTGATCAAAATCATCAGACACAGATTTTTTCTCTTCAATTGCAAACAAATGCACAATCAAACAATATAGATTACTGACGTATATTAATTAAAAGGAAAACAAAGCATAAGAACCCTTGCCAAGCCTCTGATATGCAGTACAAATTAATTTGCTTAGCTTCTTGCTTGATTGTGAAGCAACTACCCCTGTATACGGAATTCACTCAACTTTTCAATTTCTCCAGCTTAATCTCTTACCGAAAATTACAAGTACAAACTCAGGGAAGACAATGGAATCAAGGTTTTGACCAGATTTGGATGGCCTAACCATATGTAAGATCGAGCTTGAAATCAGGCTGAAGATAGTGGGAGTCAATTTCTTACTAATCCCCCAAGTCATGCTTATTTGTATCCTATGGTAGCTAAAGTGCTTAATCAAGTAGTTTAGTTCTTATAGTCCAGTCGTAGTAATACCCAAAGTTACAATTTTCCCCCAAAACTACAACATTTGTTCAATTGCCTTACCAGAACAACACAGGCCCAGATAGATCCTAAGGGTTTTTTAAACCCTAATGTACTAGATTTAATTATTTTCCATGTACAAAAATTACTGCAATGGCTGAACAATTATGAATGAGATGAAACATTGGCCTGCCTCACAAGGTTGCACATACCACAATGCATTTACATTGAGCATATTCACACTAGAATTAACAATATAATCCAGGGACCTAACAAATCATGTTTGAAATTACTCTTGACTTTCCCAAGGAAATGCCCAATAATTGGACTACCATATTTCAATTGGTTTTAGTGATACACCAATGACATATAGCCGGACAAAGGTATGTGGATCAAAATTAAAAAAACAACTTCATCCCAAGATTGCCAACACTACGATAAAGAAGAACTCCATCTTGCATAGTATGACTTTCTGGTGATTTCCAGCAGATGAAACATTATACGAGCCACATCAAGATTCATTGATAACCAGTATACGAGAAGAACCAGTTAGCGAATTGCATCAAGATTCATTCATGACATCAAATGTTGTGGAAGTCAGGACTGATGCTAAGTAACACAGAAAGAAGTGTTCAGTTCAAGTTAGTGGCATTCACATTAACAGAGAATCCAGTCGGCATTGAGTGAAAATGTACAGTAACAGAACGCAAGACTTACAGATTCGGGCAAAGAGACAATCCAAAATATGACAGACTGGTTCTGACTCAATCTGGAGCTTCCATTACTGAACCAGGGGCAGATCTGCTACAACGTCCGCGTATGGGAGTCGGTGTGAATCGTGAACTGAATCAAAAGAGAGGATTCAAAAAAAAAATGAGGGAGAGCAGAAGAATAAATTTGTTCTATGATTTAACTGAGTTGGCTTCCGGTTGAGGAGGGGGGGCTAAGACATGAACTAGAACTGACAATGGAAGAGGGGAAATCGAAGATGGGAGAAAAGAGAAGAAATTTCAAATTACAAAGAATGGTTACTGACCTTGCCCGGCGCGAGTTGCAATCGGACCTGGTCTATTCACTCCAGCAAATCAGACACACTAGGAAGAGTCGAGCGACGGACTGCAAGCGGAGGAGCAGAGAGGTTAAAGCCAGAAGAATGGTGGCCGAAAATGGAAACAGGGAAGATAGAAGACCATCGTTTTACTGAGTGGCACAGTCAATAAATATGCCACACCTGGTTGCCTATTTTCATAACTGACAAAAATTAGCCCGACCCGGCACCCCTTACCCGGCCTGGTCTGCCGCCGTTTTTATTTTTGAATTAACACGTTTTTTTCAACCTCATTTTTTACGTAAAAAACAAAGCCTTAGATCACAAGCAAGAGAACGTGTTTTTTATCCTCACGTGAGGCACATGGATGTGGGCCTAGTTGACCTGTGTAAGAAAACCGGCCTTTATTGTCGTTGTTATTATAAGTTTTTGCCACTAGAAAACACGGTACGGTGCAGCAATCTGGCGGCAGGGGTTGCGGGCGTGACAGCTACAGTAGCCGTAAAACGCTAGGCCACCAACTGGCTTTGGGGATGAAGACCAACCCTATCCTTGCTTCATTTCTTTTATCGTGTTTTCTAGTGGCAAAAACTTATAATAACAACGACAATAAGGCCGGTTTTCTTACACAGGTCAGCTAGGCCTGTTGCACAACTATGACAAAATTTTCTTTAAATCCTTATCAATTTACGACGTCCTTCACGATTTCAAAATCATGGGTGGATCAACTACGCCTGCTTTTTATTACTCCCCACTGTCTCTTCTAATTTCGGTTAATGATTGTCTTGCCATTTTTTTTAAAATTTTAGTTCATTGATCTAGCCACCAGCATGGCTATTTTCATGGTTTGATGTAGAAATTTAGTTGTAAAATTGAAACACAAAGCCCCAAGTTGATTTGCTGAGTCAAGTTGGTTGGTTGGGTTGATTTGTAGGTGTCTTAAGGATGAAATTTAATGTTGTGTGGACTGTAAGTTGGGAAAAAAAATTTTAATTTCGCCAAAATCTGCCAACAGTTGCATATTGTGATGATTGGAGCTTTTGTAAGATAGATCTGTGTGTAGATGGCAATAGTATCTTTGGTTATGCCCTTTTCTTATAACTAACAAATTTTGTTAAGATACCAGTGGTTGTGCTTTGAATTATGATCATATGTTATATGGGAGATTTAAAGCAGAGGACATCAATATGCATATATTGAGATTTTCATGCTGGGTGTTTGAAAAGTTCACGTAACTATCATCAATACTACAAGGAAATGATAGTAGGTACAACAAAGCTATTTTTGTCAGCTTCCTCTTAAGCATTGGTTATGATAATTGGATATAAAAATTATTGGTTCGTAGCATCAAGTGGTCAAGAAGACATGGGACCCAAAAATAAATTTTGGATTATTTGTGAAACTATGTCTATGATGGTGACTTGGGTTACATAAAAAAGTAATGTGAAATAGTGCAGGTAATTCACATATGGATATGTGTTGTTCCTTAATTGTCCATATGTTCTGTGCAATGCGTATGTAATAATTATTGTTCTCTAAATGATTTTTTAGTTTAAGAAGTATGCATATGGTAAACGGTAAAATATAGTTGCATTAGCTTTATATATGCTTACGCCTTCATGCTGAAGACAATTGTCATTATATTTGACATATAAAAACTACTACTTGAACATCGTACTATAGTTTGTTGGCTAAAATTGTTAGTGGTTGTCCCTTACTCATATTTCTGTTGGCCAATATACTTGGTTTGGTTAAGTATGTGAAACCTATTACATGATTTTAGAGAAGCTTTCCAATCAGAATTTAAGTTCACATATTTTTCTTTAGTTACTTATTCGGATACTGGTAGGATAATAGAGCAGCAGGAAGTCATCTTCTTGAATGATACATCTGACACAAGTGATGCGACTCCAGTACCTGAGCATTTGCCAAATTGGAAAGCTGCTGTAAAATCTACCTTCCTGCATATCGCAGCCTCTGATCTCCTCTTACCTCACCGTGTGGCGAAGAACCTTATGCCACTTGAATGGCGTCTGTTATGTGGCCGCTTGTTTAATGCTGTGGGGTACAACTATAGCCTGTCACTTTTGAAAAGCAAATGGGCTGAATGTCTACAGGAATACAAATCACTTATATCATCACTTGGACCCAATAGTGGCTGGACTTGGGACCCGAACATAGGGAAGATTGTTGCTTTAGAGCCATGGTGGGACTTGCGTTGCTAGGTGATCTAGCTATGTTTATATTTTATGCATTATTTCCTTTGCATGCTTCAATATCCTTGTTGGTCTCTTGACAACATATGTATATTAGCGATTTTGTTGAGCTGAATTATGTGTTTTCATAGCTCTACCCGGAGGTTGCAGAAATTCGAGATCATTCTTTTCCTGACTTTGAGCAAATGACTGTCATTTTTTGCCCTTCTTCTATGGATGGCTCGTTGGATAAGGATGGCCATTCTTAGTTCGCCAGCCCACCGACACCTACTGAAGTCATTCACGTGAATTCTGAATCGTATGCAATTAGCGGGCCTATTCGTCCTCCATCAGCGGCCAGCACCCATTATGTTTTTTTTTCAGGCTCTACCTCCACGATCCTTTTGCAAGGCCATACAACTAACATGGGTCCTGTTATGAAGATTGTTTCATCTCTTCCGGGCATAGTTGAGGGTGATAATATTTACTTGATGCTACTTCCTTCTTGACCATGTCGGAACGTGCATGTGACACTTTAGTTAATGGAATCAGAAATCCACATCACCATCTGAAATGGTTGCGTCGTGAGGTAGACATTTTCCTTCGCAACCGATAGTAGGTTATGTGTTCCCGGTTGTATTGTACTGTGGTCCTACTAGTGTTTTATGTTGATAGTCGTGGTTGCAGCGAGTTATGTACTAGGTCAGGTATCGGGCTCTTAAAATCCCTTACATGTATGGTGGATTTTGTTTGTATGTGATCCATGTTTAAAAGTAATCCAAGTGTTTGGCACTTGAACTTGCCATGATGACTAGTGGATGTTATTTTGTATATGCCATGCGTACTTGGGGAAAGGGTTCATCCATGACTCATCTTTTTTTTTGCTTTGCTAGTATGTATTGATTCCTACTTGTAATTCTTTACAGAAGTTATTCCCCTAGTATGCAATTGTCTACATGTTTAGTAGTTTAGTACTTCATGAGGTATATGGTACTTGCGTGTTGCTGCAATTCGGTCTGTATTAACAGTAAATATGAATATTAATAGTGGTCATCATTGACGAAAATGGTATAGTTATATAAAAACGGAAAATGAAAAGCAAGGAACATAATAAAAAAGTTATGGTAAATTTTTAGGGCGTAGAGAAGGGGAAAAAAATTATAAGTATGAATAGATAAACCTTGTGTCTAAAATTTTGGTTTGAAAAAAAGAAACAAAACAAAAAAGTTACTAAAATAAGATAAATAGTGGAATTTCATTTACAAAACGCATGGTTTAATTATTAATAATTAAAAAACCACAAAAAAATTGTTTTCCACGACAGTATAGTATATAATTAGATTTTAAAAATTACAGGCTTAACCATCAATTTAATAAAGAAAAAAATGTTTATTATGTAAACATTAGATAAATGAATTAGGTTGAACCATGAGAAAAAGTAAATACCTCATATTGATTGAAGTTTTGTTTTAAATAATAATAATAATAATAATAATAATAAATTACATAAAGTCACATTAGCTAATTAAAAAAATAAGGGAATCAAATCATGGTTACCAATATTTTGTTTGGAGAAGACAATAAATATAAAAACTAAAAAAAATAAATCAATTGAACAAATTGAAATGGTTGGTGACCTACACATCATAGTGAATATTTTTTGTAATAAATCTTAATAATAACAATGCGACACAAAACACGATACATGATTTGAAACAATTTATATTTTGTTTGTTAATTAAAAACGAGTTAATAAAATTTTTCATCTCCTAACATAATATCTAATTTTTAATATGAATGAAAAATTTATCTGTCAAAAATTAACTCTCAAATTTTAACAATTATGGACCAAATTACTTTATTAAACTATAGAGGGTAAAGAAAGTAATTTATGCTTCAAATCTTAATAATCAATAATGATAAAAAAATGACACAAGTGCAAAACGTTGTTTAATATATGTAAACCAATTAATAGTTGATGCATTACCTTGGTAAAGATAAAAAGAAAAGAAAGTAAAAAAAAAAACTAAGTACAGACGAATGAACTAGAACCAAGGCAAGAGTATAAAAGTTATGGACTGAAACTGCATTATAACCAAAAGCGACGGGAAACACTTTAAAACTAGGAAAATTGCAACTTATGGCGTCATCAAGGCGAAAGACTTGTGAAATTACATAAAACTCACAAAAGAGTAAATCGCAACCAAACAAAACCAAAATAAATAGAGAATACAAAAAAAAAAAACCTATGGAACCACGGCAAAAAATGTCCTGGGCTAAACCAACGCATAACAATTACACTATTCATCCAACAGTAACTGATGTCGATATTTATAAGTTACTTGTAGTGCAAGCAATGTACATCTCATTCGTAATAATGAAAATAGCAAATTAATATTAAAGTGCACAACATTTGGTCTGTTAAACAATATAGTTGTAGCACATTCGTTTTTCATGTCAAGTTGCTCCCTTTGTGATCAATATGGGTGTAATGTAGCATTCATAAATTCAGGTCATTACACTATTCTACCAAATATGTGGCCATACGTTCATCCACGGCTCCTGTGGGGACCACGTCTCCTTCTGTGCCCCCCGGCATGCTACAAACACTCGACTTGCTATATATCTCGTGTCTTTGCCATTGATGTCGTCTCCACTTGTAATGCCTCTGCGTCTGGCTCATCTAATCCCGTTGTTGTTTGATTCCGTACATAGTCTTCATCCATAACATCTTCGATCTGAGGGTTTAATACATTATTGTACCTGATATAGTTGTGAAGTGCACAACATGCAATCACAATTTTTTGTTGTAACTTCGGTTTATATCGTCCCATCCCAAGTAAGATTTTCTACTTCATCTTTGTCACCCCTATTATTCACTTGACAACATTTCTTAATTATGCATGTGCATAGTTGAACATTTCCCGCTCATTTGCTAGCTCTCGTCCACCAAAGTCATTGTAGTGGTAGTCCATTGTTCGATATGGTGCTAGGAAACTTTTCATGTTTGCATACCTAGAGTCCACCAAATAATACCTCCCTATATCAGATATGTATATTAACAACGTGAGGTATGATATTTGCCAATGAGGGGCACCATGCAAGCATTTACATTAAAAAAATGAATTGAGGCATAAACATACCAGAAAGCGGGTTTGGGAACCATGATCCAGGAGAATTGCGACATTCACGCAAAACTCGGCTATCATGTGCTGATCCCGGGGTCTCCACATACATGCGTGTGTATGTCATATTGAAGTCACATACGATGAGAACATTTTGTGTTGAGTGGCCAGATTGCCCGCGATAACATTCTCTTTCTTCATGTGGGAAGATCCCACCAACATGAGTTTCATTGAGTACACCGGTTATTCCACTAAACGCTTCACCCCATGCGGATGCTAGTTAGGATGACGCTTGGTTGAGCACACTTTCACTGGGGGCAATCATAACACCCCCCAGCGATACAACACATTCTAGAACCATTCTAAACCATCAGCATATTGTGTCTGTGGAATGAGGAAATACTTGGCATACATCGCGATACTTGAACCCATGCACACATACAGTTAGGAACATTGCAATCCATGGTATGTACATAAATCACGGTGTAGTCGAGAAAAACACAATAGCGACATGCGAAAGCGGTCATAAAACTCTCGCCCATTCTGTGCCAGATGCATAAAGTACTGGGTTCCAGTAAAAAGTGGATCCCTTCTTATCGGGGGAGTATGAGTACCATTCTGCATACGTAGCCAAGTCAACCCAACACCAAGCTATAGAATATAGTGATGCAAAGCTTCTTTTATTTTATCATGTCTGGCTCCAATACATGAATGAGAGGGTGATGTAATCGAGGATGACGGTGGTGTATCCCATGGAATGTCATCATCAATTCCAAGGCTGGTTGTTGCATCCATCTGCAGTGACGATAATCAACAACTATAGTTTATCCAAAAACATGGGTGTTATGTAAGGTAAGCAAGTCTTGAAACCATTAAACATGGATACTGGAATGAAGCACAATATTGACATATACAACATGGATAGCCTACTTGGAAGTTAATGGAACGGTAAAAAACAGTCTACAATCACTGCTTATGGGGCCAACAATCTACAGTAACTAGATGAAATAAGACTACAGGGAAACAAAAACAAGAACAGTATAAAAAAGAAAACAAAGGGAGTTGATTGGCAAGTAGAGGTATCAACTATTTGCTAATAAACCGTCAAACCCTTCAACAAAAAACAATGCCGTCATATACCTGGCACCCCATCGAAAAACCCATGGCTCTTTGCACGTGTAATCTCGGCATACAACCAACGTACGCGGACCTCAGGTGTGGGATAACCATAAATGAAGCATTCTCGAAGACCTTCATCACGAGTAAGAATCATAGGAGTAACTATCCACGTGGGGTCCCTTAACTCAATTCCAAGAAAACTGGTTATGATAGCCATGATAGACCTAATGCTTGTGTCAAAACGACGGGCCACTGATGTAACTGAGATTTCACTAATTCTATCGTGACTAGCTTAGAGGAGTGAAAACATCTGCTAAGTGTCCTTAGCATCCCGAGAAAGGCTAGATTGTGAGCGTTTACTAGAGCTATGATGGCAACTTTCGTTTATTGCATATCTATCCATTCCCGGAGAGATATGTGAAGGAACACCAACAGGGGTACTACGTGACGGCACAGGAGAGGTAAAGGGAGATGCAAAATGTGGGATGCTTCCAATAACAGGTCCTAAAGGAGATTCCCCTTGCTCGTCTTCCATGGATGCTAGAGGGGTGGTACCTAAAATAATATGGGAACCTGCATTATGGTTCATCACGTGATGCTCTCTTTGTGCTTATAGCATTGCCTAATGCTTCGCTTGCATGGCTTGAGGGGATGCTACAACTGTTTAGAACCCATGTGGAATAAGAATGGACTGAGAATGTGACGTAACAGGAGAATCCTCCCATGTATGTGAATGGTTGTCATCATCAACAGAATGTTCGCGCCTACTACTGCACAGCGGTGACTATGACGAAAGTCCATAAGTTGCAAAATCTTTGGTAGCTGAATACATACACTGAAGGTCATCCTAGTTCGGGAATTTCTGGTTCCTAAGAGCAGCCACATCGGGACAAACTTGTATGGATGGTACAGAAAACGTAAAATAATCATTGACTTGTTAAGAAAGTACTTCAGTGTAACTAAAAACAAAAACCATAATGCGCCCCTGCCACCAGTTCTCATCTGCAACAATGGTGCCCTTCACTGGGTCCCACCCAAACCCAGCGGCTGAACCAAGAAGTTGTTTCCAAGTTTGGAACTATTTTTGAAGTCCTCTCCATTTTGTTTTAATCTGCTCGATGTCAAGTTCCGGCCAGTCTCAGCACGAAATCGTGCAATAAGTAATTTCCACCCAGCTTTGGAGAGGTTATGTCCATCAATGTGTTTAGCTTAACTACACCATATGATATATGATAAAAGGCAACAGTTGTTTCGTGATCCCAATATGCTCTATCAATTTTGTTGGGGGATTGGCCATTACGTAGCCTAGTAGCGGAAGAGGTATTAATTTGGTCCATTACAAAACCTATCAATACATATTAAAATAACAATGCAGCACACATACACAAGCCGATACCATACCATCAACTGAGCATCTTCAAACTTGGCAACAGACTTTGGGAAAAATATATAAACATGAAACATAGTCTACATTGGTTATTACATGATCTCAGATGTGATGGAAATGTTTACTATCTATATGCTAGTTAAGACATTGATCCACCTAGCACGAAAATGGGGGGGGGGAGGGGAAATAATGAACTTCGACTACAAAATTTAAATAGAATTTCTAATATTGAACACACAACAGTACTTGAAATGAATAAATCTCTTAATTACAGTAATGACATGAAAGTAGAAATGTAGACCAAAGAAGACCCCCCACCCCCTGTACATTAATTGTGTACCAAGTCATATTATTCACCTAAAATTATTCATTTTCTACACTAATAGATTAAGCCAAAAAGCACATCACATACAATAACCGAAGTCCCATGCTAAATGAATATCGCAGCCAAGGTTAGAATTGATGAGATAAGTCATATAGTATATCACACATTATCAATGATTCCAACTAGTTCTAATAAAGAATCCTCTCAATCTCAGGTAAAATACATATATAATCTATAATGCTAATGTTGCCTACCAGTAATATGCAATTATTATTTGTGTAAAGAGAATGTGTGAAGAGCATGAACATTTACTATACCTTTGTTCGAATAATGCAAATAAAAACACAAACATGTAACAATTTTCTCAACACAAATTTTAGACAATTTTGTAACCACATCACAGAGGGATCTTGTTCTATTTCATACAAAAACACTGGTAACCACATTCAATGCCTAAAAAGCAACTTAAATAGCGAAGAAGAGGTAGAACTCTCACCTGGGTTTGGTCTGGTGTTGTCCAACGGCTTTCTTTTCTTCCTGTTGAAGATGTCTGCATTCATGCCACGAGATCTAATCATCCATATGGGGAAAGAAGGAAAAGTCACCTCATGGTCGGATAATGAGAGGGTAAGAGAAACGTACAGGCCACGTCTGGCGTGGAGGATCGGTTGGGTTGAAAACGTGCGACGATGATGGCGAATGGAAGACCAAGGAAATGGGAAGCAGACCCAAGGGATAAGGCCGGCCGAGCAATGGTGGACTCGTTACCCGACTCTCACACGTCGGAGGAGTATGTTGGAGGCAACAATGGAGTGCACGGTCGCAACTTAAACTTTCAGCCACTGAGCTTCATCACGAAGAAGATAGTGGAATTTGAGTGTAAATAACGCATTCATTAGCCCTCATTTCCTAAAATGCCCCACACAGTCAAAACCCAAATATGGTCAAAACATGATAATAAAACACGAGCCTTACATACAAACTGGGCCTTAGTATTTTGATCGATCGAATTTGGTTGGAATCAAATAGTTAGCTAAAAAAGCATGGTGTTCATGAATCTAAGCGAAGCTCGCTTTGTTTTTGGCACTTAATGTTTTGAACGGATCATCTTCTCTTTTCCTTTTGGCTGGGAAAAAAGATAAATCTCTCCAAGTCCACAATATGCAGCAGCCATAATAGTCGTTGACACAAAAGCCCTTCTGTACAACCTAATTTAGAGAACAAAATGAGAGCATCTGCTGCAAATAGGGTGCCAATGTCACCATGGAGAGCATTCAGAGAAGAGAGGAAAACAGAATGAACGGCGAACGAGATGAATGTTTGAGAGATCTTGTTGTCGACAAAGACAGACTAGCCGACACTGGAGAAGAAGATGGATAGGGATGGGTTGATTCGAAAATCGGTGGAAATAGGTGGATTTGGAGATGGGTGGATTCGGAGATTGGTGGATATAGGCAAATTTGGAGATTGGTGGATATGGGTTGATTCCGAGATTTATGGATTTGACAAAGCCAAACTAGTTTTGTTGACTGTTGAGCTTTGAATAGCTGGAGATTGATGGATTCAGAGATTGGGGATTGGGATCATTCTGGTCTTTCCGAAGGTGGTGACATTAGGTGGTATGATGGATGATAGGATCTTTACTATGCACAAAAAAATTCATAAGAGGCGATTGAGGGTAGATTTAGGTCGGGGGACAGCTGGCAATGACCAGATAGGGTTGTCCTTAACATGTAAATATTGCTAACTTTAAAACCGAAATTGTACTATTTTTTTATCATTGGCCCCACTTAAATCCAAAAACATGTTAACAGCCTCATGTTAAATTCTACCAAACTAGGCCTTTGTCATTTGTCCTAGGGTGAATTCATATTAGTTGAAATTTGAAATTAATATAACAGGTAGTTCATTTCAAATTCACGCAACCCTGTTAACGCGTTCTCCAACCGGGTTGTGTGACCTATTTTCACCCATATTACAAACCTACCTTAAACTTGTCAATATTTACTTTCATACCTGAACCTCTACATAAGTCATCGGAGCCCAAGTTCATCCTCCTTCATTTTGGCCTCCGGCAACCTAAGTAATAGTAATTATCATCATCTGTCGTCGCCAGGCATAGTACCAGAAAGGGCCTATGTTATTAACCCAAGCACTAAAAAACAACATGGCAATGAGCAAGACACCATCAAGGGCTTCAAGTGCTCGGCCAATGGTTGTCATCGCAAAACGGCTGATACTAACTGCAATTGCCACAGCTCCAGATTTGAGCACCACTATGCGTCTCACTCCCTAACAAAGCCGATGAAGCGAGACATGAATCTTATGGCATAGCAATGACGTTAGCAAGGAAAGACACAAATCCTGTGCTCGCCCCATTCCGGCATCTTTTTTCTCCACTCGTTGCCCTACAATCAGATCAGATCGCATCCCAACTCTCTAGCTTCAGTTTTATTGGCAACTAGTGGCACATGGCATAATAATGCCAGCTCATGTGTCTATTTTTATTCATAAGTAAACCGGGCCAAGTTTGACCCACACATCAACCCACAAATAACTCGTTTTTAGGCCACATTAACTTAAAACGAATTGAGCCTAAGTGATTTCATGCAGTAGGTTAATGCGTTTAAAATTTTAGAATAACTGGAGTAAATTTCACCGATTGTCCCTAAATGATATCCAATGTTGTTAATTCGTCCCTAAACTATCAAATGTTGTTTAATCATCTCTAAACTATATCTAGTGTTACTTAATCATCCTGTTATCCATTTTACCATTGAAGATTGATGGAAAAGTGATATTACATCAGCAGCCACATCATTTTTCCGTTCATCCTTAACGGTTGTGATGAACGGCAGGACGATTAAGCAACACTGGATATAGTTTATGGACGATTAAGCAACATTTGATAGTTTAGGGACAAATTAGCAACATTGGATATAGTTTACGGACGACGGGTGAAGTTTACCTAAATAACTGTGGATACGTTAACATGTTAAATCTATTTGGTGAGGTCCGTCAGCCAACCTACCCTCAATTGCACTCCAAAATGCTCCTGAAGTTTTCTTTATTTACGAGTAATATCTGGTCAATGTGTTGATATGTTGATGTTGTTTACGGCTTGCTATCGAAGCAATTCTGGTTGGGATCTCCACCTGCCACAAGCTTGTGCTCAAGATCTATTCCACCATCAAGACTGTCCGCCACCGAAGGTAAGGTTCCTTACCGCCATGCCCCTGTATCTCCTGAACTGATACAAAGACGAGTCCTGCAATTTTCCTCTTCTGGCCACTTTTTATATTGCCCAAATCTTGACATCTAAATCACTAGAACCATTGATAATCCTTCTGGAAAAGTGAGTAATCGACTAAATCAGCCCGACTCTATTCTGCAGCTGAGCGGGAAAACATAATTGACTGAGACATTGAAGGGATGGAAGGGATTGAAGATGAGGCAAGACAGGAGCTAGTTGTTATTGCTGCAAGGGCTGTTTCAATGAGAGCCATCTCTTATTAGTTCTTTCGATTCCAATTTAGACTAATCTATGTGCTTTTATAGGTATCTTATTGTTTAAAGATTTTGATGGGTGATAATCGGGATGATCAATGAACAGGAATATCTATGTTTTAGTTTAATTTTGTGAAAACTAAGATCCAAGTCCACATTCATGATTCATAGCATTGCACTGGTGGGCCTGGGTAGAGTTTTTTTATGGGCGATCTGAAGATGGGCTCGAATAACTAGATTGAAATGTCTAGCAAGCTTCATAAATTGGTCATTGGAAATCTAAACTCCAGTGTCTATTGTTCCCGTACATATGATATTCAGTAGAAGAGTGCAATTAGGGTCTTAATCGAGATCTCAGGTAGGGTCCATAAGGAAGAAGGTTGCGAGCTTTCATTGATGGGCAATCTTCACCATCATCTGCATCAGTGGGTCAGGATCGATTCTGGATGACCAAGTGCTTGATTATGTATACAAACAACGAAGATTTGGCGGCGAAGTGAAGGCGAGTTAGGCAATGGACAAATTCGACAGTGATGGATAATAGCTATGGTATAAAGAGAAAAAATTGACTCGTTTCTAACATGTGAATAAAAATAACTTCAGGGGTATTTGGGGTTGTAATTTAGAGTGAGCCATCTAATGGGCCTCATTCAATTGGTAAAATGCATTAACGAATTTGCATTTATTCTAAACGAACTGGCTCCTATTATTTTATTTGCTCAAATTGTTAATATATTAAAATTCCACACATTAAATGACTTGGAATGTTTTCTGCTGCAAACTCAACTCTCTCCCCCCAAACCTAATTCTCTGTCACCCCTCTCACTATTATCTGTCATTTCTGGTCATATTCAAACTTCAGCCCGAATCTGATTGGTTTCCTTCTTTCATTATTTAACTGACCTTATCCGATGTTGTCTACCAGATTTATAGTAAATGTAATCTTCTTCAAATCCTGGTATTTCAAAGCGATTCGAAACTTTCACATGATATATTTTCAATTGAATGCGGGCAGCAATAAATCTAAGTTTTCTCTTGAATTCAATGGAATCTCGACCCTATTATAGTGTCATGATGTTTGGCAATAAATATGGAGACGATTGTATAAAACAATGTCAATCTTTATTTTTTATGCTTTATTGGTTGTCTTTTTATTTTCATAGGTTGTCTTATTCAGGCCTCTGACAAATCTGATTGGTTCTAGTGTTGCTTAGTTATTATTATTCTGTCTGGATTTTGTTCTAGTTATTTGTGAGTTATGTACCTTAGATTTATTCTAGCTTACGTGAAATGTTCGGCTTAACCCAATTCTCTTTCCTTTATTTGATATTGTAGGAGCGAATAGTCTTTTATGGCCAATTTTATATTTCTGTTATTTCTTAGAGTTTTATGTTATTGTTAGGTTGTAAGATGTCGTTTGGATCATTTTTAATTAGAATAAAGCATTTTTTGTCAAAAGAAAAAAACACATTAAAAACTCTAAAAAGTGAATAAAATATTTTTGCTAAATGGTAAGTATTTTTATCATTTTTTGACATCTAACTTAAAACAATTAATAAAAACTATGCCAAAATACACTTGAAGCCCTTGAACTCAGTTGATCAGGACACTTTCCCCCTGAACTTGAACTTAGGGCAACTCAGCCCCTGAACTTGGCAAAGTGGGTCAGTCAACCTCTTTTACCGATGTGTGCTATCATGTGATCCAAAAAACACTAACATTGTTTTCCATCTATTGGCCCTCCATTTGCCTAAAACTTCCTCCATGTTGGGCTCCGTCATGCCACTCACAAAACTCTTTTATATCGACTTAGATCTCAATGTCCGCTTAAGAATTTCTCCAGGTAACTTTATGTATTCATCTTGTCTTTGTAAATTAGTACCCAGTTTGTTTTAACTTAAATCAATTGACTCTAAAATGACTTATTTTTATTCTTACATTTTTTTTTATCTATAAATGATTTTAATTAAAAGTTAATATTTTGTAGCTATAATAATCTATTGAAAATATAATTTTTGTAATCTTATTAAATTTTTATGATTTTTTTTAGTTTAAGACGTGAAAAAATAAAAATTCATAAAAATTTAACAATATCATGAAAATTTACTTTCAAATTGATTATTGCATCTACATAATATTGACTTTCAAATGAAATTGATTTCAGGTAAAAAAGATGTAAAAGTAAAAATAAGTTAATTGATTTAAGCTAAAATGAATTGGCTCTAATTTTGCCCATTTCCTTTCTCCTTAATGAACATGGATCTTGAATAACATCTAGCCCTTATGCTTGTAGATTAAAATAATCAAAGGAATGGTGCTTGGCTCTGCGAGCTTTTAGCAATTTTGGAGATGGGTAGAGAGATAGAGTAGGGATCATTAGTATTTCTTCTTTGCATAAGCTTTCCAGTGTGCGTGCTGCTTTCTAGAGCTTTCTTCAATATGATACTAGTTTCTTCCATGAACAAATTCAATTTAATGCTCTTAATTCTCCTACATAATAAGTTTGAACAAATAGACTTGTTGAAAATAGTCAAGCTTGAATTGATCTATCATGAACAATTGAAAATCTTATTGATCAATAATTTGAGATGAAAATCTTATTGATCAATAATTTGATTAATAATATCTATTCTAGAACTTATGAGGGCTTTGTCCTCTTTGTCATTGTGCCTAAACTAGTTTCTTGAAGAAGAATAACCTCCTATGATTCTCCTAACTCTAGCAAACAATAAACCTCCATAATTTAAAACAATAAATATAACAATAAAGTTTGTTCTTAAGTATGACGAGAAATCCAAAAAATCAAGATATACACTTGCAAAAACATAAACAACTAAGAGCATAGATCAGATATTCCCTTAATATAAATCAAATAATTGCAGTAGAAAATACATATGCCAAATCTAAAACCTATTTCCCAACTTTACTTTTCTCACATTTTGAATCCATCTCAAGTCCTAATTTACTCGAAGCTTGAGACTTCAAACTAAAATCAATGTCTAAGATCTCAAACTAAATGGGTGATTAGTTTAAAATTACTATAAAGGGCAATAACCCAAATTACTTTAATAAAAAGCAACCAAGACAACTGAAAAGAGGTGGTTACCCAAAGAAATTCTTGAGCAGACATGGAGATTTGAGCTGACATGGAGGAGGTTTCCGACTAGTGTCATGGAGCCCAGCATGGAGGAAGTTTTGGGCAAATGCGAGGGCAACAGATGGTAAAAGGCATTAGAGATTTTAGGTTCATATGATGGAACGTATCGATCAAAGAGGTTAACTGACCACTTTGCCAAGCTTAAGGGTTGAGTTACCCTGAGTTCAAGTTCAGGGGAAATGAGTCCTGATCGGTATAGTTTAGGGGTCTAAAAACTATTTCAATATTATCATCCTACCTAAATTAAACTTCACTTATATTGTTCTGATCCCAAAGAAAAGCTGACCTAAGTCTCTTAGTGATTGTGGTTCGATTAGTCTTTATAATGTGCTTTACAACTTCATCTCCAAGTTGTTTGGCTAATCGACTTAAACTTATTTTACCAACGGTTATTTTAGAAAGTAAGAGTATGTTTGCCCCTGGTCAAATAATTCAGGACAATGCTTTCATCGCTTTGAAGCTGTATGATTACATAAGGAAAAAAAAAATTCATCTAATGGCCGCCAATTAGCTTTGAAATTAAATGTTACTAAGGCATATGACCGAGTTGACTAGGATTTTCTAAAGGGCATGCTTTAGTCTTTGAGATTTTCTGAGTGGTTGATTTGTTTGATGATGCAATGTGTTTGAATAGTCTCTTATATGGTTTTGGTAAATGGTGACCCTACTATAGTTTTTTCCTTAACTCGAGGAATTAGGCAAGATGACCCATTATCTTCTTATTTATTCTTGATTTGTGCTAAGGGCTTTGTAGCGTTACTTCATCAAGTAGAAGATTATGGTTCTTTGTTAGGTATTTTTGTTTGTGTTGGGTTTCTGTCGACCTCTTACATTTTATTTATAGAAGATAGCTTTTATTTTTACAAGCAAAATTATAATAATGTGAGCATTTAATTACTCTTTTGGAGTTGTATAACAATTATAAAAACTTTTTTAAGGCCTTAAATGATTTGCTTGATGATCAATATTTGGGTTTTCCTATTATGTTGGCAGGTCTTGCTTGATTTGGTGAAAATGAATCTTAAAGAATTGAGGCTAAAGTTGTTACCTCAAGCTGTTGGGAAGATGATTTTAAAATCAGTGGTCTAGGCGCTCTTAAATTATTTTGTGATGTGTTTAATTGTTGCTAAGAGGGTTTACGATAAAATCAACCTATTGATGGCTTAATTTTTTTAGGGATCTCAAATAAATGTGGGGATGATTCACTGGTGCTCCTGAAGTATGATGAATGTGGCTAGATGTTAGGGGATTAAGGATTTTGTGACCTAAATGTTTTTAATATGGCATTACTAGCAAAACAATGATGACAATTTATGCAATTTCTTGATTCCTTAGTGACTCAGTTATTACGTGCCAAGTATCATCCTCAGTCTAGTTTTTTTAATGAAGAACTGGGACATCCTCATCTTATTTCTGTAAAAGTTTGGTGAAGGATCAAGTAGTGCTAGTTGTCAATGGTGTATAGGGGTAGGGGATGGTAGGGCATCTCTGTTTAGTTTAGTTATTGGCTTTTTTCAGCTTAGGTTGACCATGGAAATTATCACATCTTTTAAGCAACTTAGTGTTAATGATTTTATTGGCAGAACATTGTATATGGACTGAGGTAAACCTATAAGTTATTTTTCACCCCCAAGATGTTTTCCATATTACCCAAATCCTTTTGGGTCAAATTCTACATCCTGATAAGCTTATTTGAGTAATGTCTAATAGTGGTGAGTTTACGATGAAATCTGCTTATCGTTGAGCTCTGGCCCTTGTGTTGCATTCGGAAAGCTATTTCTAATAACCAAAAATTTTGGTCTTGGCTATGGGATCTATCACTTCCCCCCTAAGCTTTTAAATTTTTTTGTGCCTTCGTTTAACTAATGCTTCACCATTACATGATAACCTACAATATCATAGCATGGATGTTCATGGCACCTATTTGTGTGTGGTAGGAAGGATGAGACTTTACTTCACTTATTTTTCCACTGTCCTTTATCTCATCAAGTTTGGGATTCTCTTAGTTATAGTTGTCCTCCTGTAATTGATCTTCAGGATGTGTTAGAGTCAACTTTTGCTTAGAATGCCCACAAAGGTCAGTTGATGATAATCACTTGGTGGAAGTTGTGGTGGAACCACAATAGGTGTTTCTTGAATTCCTTGTGGCCATTGGTTTTAGTGATGCATGCATAAGACTATCTAGCGCAGGTTTCCTTAAAGTAGTCAATTTCCTTGAGTGGTTCTTTGAGCTTACGGGTTTGTATTAACTGGGAGGTCCTTGCTACATGTGTCGTCAAGTTTAACATAGATGCTACCATTTTTTTATCACATGGATTTACTAGAATAAGGGTTGTTGTATGAGATCATGCCAGCAAGCCATTATTGCTTTTGTCCTATGAGTTATGGTTTTATGATAGTATTTTGCAAGTGGAAGTACTAAGTTTTACCTCTTGGACAGCTGACAAGTCCTTGTTAGTCTTAACAATATCAAAACGAGGTGCATCAGAAGTTATAAAGGGCTTAATAACACTAGTAGGACAAGCACTAAAGTTATACTTCAGCTTGCTGATTGATGAATACTCATAAGTGTATTGCTATTAAGGGTTTAAATCATCATTATACACTTTGAATATAATGAATTTCTCTATTCTGAGCATTTTTCCATCAGGTTACTATTCATACATTTTGACTATCCACCGATTACTATTCACCAACTTACTATTCATACACATATTTCACTGTTTATTAATATTAAATAATAATTATTTTTTTTACGTAGGTAAAATCATCACTTGGCGACCCTTCACGAGAAAAATCATATCTTGAGCTGTAGATGTCAGAACTAAATGATTCCAAATTTATTTGAAAGCCAACATATAGATCTTCAACTCTGATTCATTCCACAAGCTAGTTTGATCATTTTCATTACCAAAATCTAATTATAAATGAGACTATTTGTTCTTTCGTGTGCTGAAAAGCAGTTTCGGTAGAAAAATCATAACTTGAGCTACAGATGTCCGATTTGAATAAGAAAACTATCAATTCGAAGATAAATAAGAGATCTACAAGTCTTGTGCTTTGAGGAAGATTTGATTCAATGTGTACAATGGTTGAAAATTAAAAGAAGTTGCAGCCTGCCATTGTTGATTTGTATTTACCTATATTTCACTATTTCATTTTACCATTTCACCCACCTAAAAAACTCTATAAATAGGCACCTTGGGGGGAAGGTGAAGAGGATGTCATTTCTTAGGCCTCTTTTATGTTTTTGTATCAAAGTTAGCTTTTCTCCTTTGTTCTTGTTCTTATTTTCAATACCGCAGCTCTGTCCAAGTGTTTTCAGTTCTTCTTCTTGTTCGTTCTTTGATCTTTCAATTCATGTTCATTTTATATTTTTACATGTTGTTTACTTTTATAATGGCTAACTAATCTTTTTTTTGCTAATGTGAAAGGGTGAAACTTTTGGTATAGGAGTTATGATTGATTTGAATGGATCACAACGTTAACGGTATTTTTTTTCTTAATTTATTTAACGTCCCTCATTGTTAAGTGAGAGTCTTGATTTATCATAATCAATCATTAGTACAAAAGCTGCTTGATTCCCTCTATAGAACATAGCTTTGCCAGTTATATTGGAATCTTGAGTTACTGTAAACAAAGGTTGACATGATGGATACTTAAACCCATTAGCAAGCGTTGGCGTTTTAAGATCAATAAAATTTAATGCTAACTAAATTTCCTGAATGAGACCTCATTTATGTATGGATCCCAATTGAGTGGTAAGATAAACTAAAATTAATCATAATTGATATACTAAAAGTGGATCCCCTAACCTTAGCTATTTATTTAAATTTGAGTTTTATAATCAACACCTGTTCACTCCTTGTAATAAAATATTTCTTTATTATCAAATCTGTAATTTATATTTCTTAATTCACTTTTCTGTGGTTCGACACTCTTACTTCTGAGATTTTAAATCATCATTATACACTTTGAGTATGATTAATTTCTCTATTCTGAGCATTTTTCCATCATGTTACTATTCACACATTTTTTACTATTCACCTACTCACTATTCATACACGTATTTCACTATTCATTAATATTAAATAATTATTTTTTTTACGTAGGTAAAATCATCACTTGACGACTATTTACGAGAAAAATCATATCTTGAGCTGTAGATGTCAGAACTGAGTGATTCCAAATTTATTTGAAAGCCAACACATAGATCTTCAACTCTGCTTTATTTTGCAAGCTGATTTGATCATTTTTATTTCTAAAATCTGATTATAGATGAGAATATTCGTTCTTTCATGTGTTAAAGAGCAGTTTCGGTAGAAAAATCATAACTTGAGCTATAGATGTCCGATTTAAATGAGCAAGCTATTGATTCAAAGCTAAAGAAGAGATATACAAGTCTTGTACTTTGAGGAAGAGCTGATTCGATGTGTATAGTGGTCAAAAAATTAAAATAAATTACAGCTTGCTATTGTTGATTTGTATTTACTTATATTTCACTATTTCACTTTACCATTTCACCCAGCCAAAAAACTCTATAAATAGACACCTTTGGGGGAGGGTGAAGAAGATGTCATTTCTTAGGCCTCATTTATATTTTTTGTATCAAAGTTAGTTTTTCTCTTTTGTTCTTATTCTTATTTTCAATACCGAAGCTCTGTCAAAGTGTTTTCTTGTTCTTCTTCTTGTTCATTTTTTGATCTTTCAATCCATGTTCATTTTATCTTTTTACATGTTGTTTACTTTTATGATGGCTAACTAATCTTTTTTTTTTCTAAGGTGAAAGGGTGAAGTTTTTGGTATAGAGGTTATGATTGATTTGAATGGATCATAACGTTAATGGTATTTTCTTCCTTAATTTATTTAACTTCCCCCATTGTTAAGTGGGAGTCTTGATTCATCATAGTCAATCATTGACACAAAAGCTGCTTGATTTCTTCTGTAGAACATGGCTCTGTCGGCTATATTGGAATCTTGAGTTACTGTAAACAAAGGTTGACATAATGGATACTTGAACCCATTAGCAAGTATTGGTGTTTTAAGATCAACGAAAATTAATACTAACTAAATTCCCTGATTGGAACCTCCTTTATGTGTGGATCCCAATTGAGTGGTAAGATGAGATAAAATTAATTATAACCGATATACTAAAAGTGGATCTCCTAACCTTAGCTATTTATTTGAATTTGAGTTTTATAATCAATACCTGTTCACACCTTGTACCAAAATCTTTCTTTATTATCAAATTTGTAATTTGTATTTCTTAATTCATTTTCCTATGGTTCAACACTCGTACTCTCAAGATTTTATTACTTACGACAACTCACACTTGGGTTACAACTACTAGAATGCAGCACTGATCACAATTGTCAGTAAACCAACCTTCTTTTTCATCAACTCAAAGCCCTTTATTTTAGCAAACTTTGTAGAAGATAAAAACACATAAGTTACTACATGTTTCAGGGGAAAAACTAAAAGATCCTAAGCCCAAATTAACTTAATACTCTTTTTATAAGGTCTTTAATGGAGGAAGAATTTGAGCCCTTTCTTCATTTTTACTTTATCTTGGTGGATTAGAGGTAGGGTGGTGCACATAAGCAATGCCGATAATGAAATCCATCAAAGTAGCGTCATCCATAAACTCATATAATCATGTGTTTAAAACTATATTATGGGGGTGTTTTTATAACTTAAAATATATGATGATAATCTCCTTAATTGAAATGTGTAACTTAATATGCTATTCTTTGAAATTGTACTAATTAAATGTGTTTTAAACAAAATTTTCTTGGATTTTGCAAATATTATGTAAATATTTCTTAACTTGGAGAAGATTGATAAATTTAGTTATTTTATGCTCTTTAACTGTTATTTTTTACAAAATTTTCTTCAAATTTGTAGTCGTTAAAAGCATATGATGCAAATTGAAAACAATTGAGAACTAAAACCTAAAAAACTCAAAATATGGTTCTAGTCCTTTCATTTATTCCCATATCTCAAGTTGGGTTGGTTTTTTCTGGAATCATGATTGTTTCGGGTTGATTAGATTCCATCAAAGCCCCTGACCTAACCCGACCCTCGCCGACAGTGGCCAAATTGAGCCAACTAAGTAATATTGGTAGTTTAATCAGACAAAATATTGAGTCAGAGGGCAAAAGTCAGTCATTTTTTTAGAAAATTTTTCTTCTTTTTTTTTTTAAGAGAAAATGGGCAAATTTACAACTAATTTATTGGTTATATAGCAATTTTGCCATCAATTTTTTTTATGTCAAATTTACTATCCATAGTTTCTGTTAGAACAATTTTATCACTGAAGTATTGCTTTGGAGCAAAGTACTCCCATCAACTAATAGTGAGAATATTCCATGAGAAGAGAGAATATTTTATTAGAAATGGAATTGTGTCATGTGATACTTAAAAGGACAGTCAATATATCAAAACGCAAAACACATTGAAAATTTATAGATGAGAAAAACCGTCAATTTTACCACTATCATTTTGACAATATAGTGATTTTGCAATTGATATTTTTTTCGTCACAAATTTGCAATCAATGTTTTATATTGGGAGTAAACTTAGAAATCAAAAATTTGGGAATAATGAGTTAGGGATTAGGAATTTAAGTATCCTAAACTCCAAATTGACATTGTGTTTCTTAAATTGACAGAAGACTCATGATTGGAGATGAGTTCACATGGTAATTGGATGGTCGGTGATGTTTTGCTCTACTCGTGGTTCAGAATTTGATGATTAGAGCTTGGACAATTAGTAGTGGCGGTAAAACTCTTAAAAATTTCCACAAAAAAGCACGCAACTCTCACCCACTTCAAGTTGATCATCAAATTTATAAGCCCGATTGTTTTTGTGAAATGTTGAAAGCATAAATATTGCACAGCATGACACTGAGTAGCTCATACATATCATTATCCATGTCTCTATGTTCTTGGCGGTCATGGTCGATTTGAGCAAGAGAAACTTGAGGCTGTCATCATCAAGAAATGCCCAAAAGGAAGTGACACTAGTGAGGCAGAAATTTATGACAGTTCAGCTTAGGATTTTGGTACTCTCTCTCTCTATTGGGAAAGAATTGGCTGAAGTCTCAAATCGACATCACTCCTCTGACTCAGCATTCTCTTTGCCATATTATACTTTCATTAGCCATTGTGGTGTTTTTAACGGATAATGCTAAAATTGTTCTAATAAAAAATATGGATAATAAATTTGAAATAAAAAAAAATTAATGGCAAAATCGTTCCATGAACAAATACATCAGAGATAAATTTTCATATTTTCCCTTTTATGGAAGTACTTATATTCTCTTTTTTATAGTCCATGTAATCCCATTCAAACAAATTAAAAAGCAAACAAAAAGAAATTTTTTTTTGCCCAGTACTGGCTGTATCGTGTGCCAGATCGAAATCCCCAGCTTCTTCTCTCCTCTCTCTCCCTGCTATCAGCTCTGGTGGTCGATCATCCACCTTGTCGATTCTCCCTCTCAGCGTAGAAAGCGAAGGAAAATATGTTGAAATTCTTGAAGGGAGTGGTGGCCGGATCTGGCGCCGGACTGAAGGATCTGCCGTACAACATCGGCGATCCTTACCCGACCGCTTGGGGCTCTTGGTCTCACTTTAGCGGCACCTCCAAGGTTTGCTGTCTTCTTCTTGCTTTTAATTTGTTTGCTTGGTGATTATAATTGATGATTCTTGTTCGTTGTTTTGGTAGGACGATGGATCTCCGGTTTCTGTGTTTTCTCTTTCCGGTAGTAGTCCGCAGGATGGGCACTTGGCTGCTGGTAAAAATGGCGTCAAGCGTCTCCGTACTGTAAGCCGTTGCAGTCTCTATAATACTTTTTTGTTGCCATTTCATGGGGATTTCTTCCCTGTTCGTGTTCTGTAGTCCCGGGGCTGGATGCTGTTTAACAAAGTACTACTTGATTTCTTCCAAGATGAACGATACTTACATGCACTTATCATATGATCTACCAACTTTATCGGCAATATAAAAATGATTGAGGCACCATTCATCTAAAATTTATGTGTATACACTAGACAATTGAAGACTTGAAGTACATATTAGAAATGATGATATGGCATAACAACCTTAGATTTGTCTAATTGTGAAAAGTGACAGTGGACTATTTCTCTTAACTCCTGCTAGTAGAAATTAACAGTTAGATTCAGCATTGGTTTTGTATAGACGTGTTTCTTAGAGAATCAGGATGTGGGTTTTGAAACGTGAACTTGGTTGAGTTCTCTCACACGTTAAGCAGGTTTTGCACAAACTGCTCAGGATGGTAGTTTTTCTGAAGGTAATGAATATTTAAGACAACTGGATCATGTCTAGGTCTTGGTGGAACCACAGTGGGATAAAATTGTTATTGAGTTCTGCTCAGGAGTCAAGATATATCCTTAAACTTTTCTTTATGAAAAAGGGATAAGTTGGCCCCTCTTTTGTTTTTCACACTTAGCTCTGTTTTCTCCTCTGTAGGTCAGGCATCCCAATATTTTATCATTTCTTCATAGTACTGATGTTGAAGCTCTTGATGGTTCTACTACAAAATATACTATATACATTGTCACAGAACCTGTTATGCCGCTTTCTGAAAAGATCAAGGAACTAGGCTTAGACGGTACACAAAGGTACATCAGCAGAGTTACCTTAATATCTGATATTTAGTTGTTTGCACGAAAAGCAATAGTTTAGTATTTGCAGCATATAAGTTTGTTCCTGTGCTGTTTTCTACATTTTGCTAACTTATGCAATCATTTTCTTGAAATTGCCTGGGTTGTTTACTAATCGACCTAGTACTCTCTCTCTCTCGCTCTCATTTTTAATAAAACTAAAATATCTTTTGCATCTACTATGGTGAGTGCTTCAGAATCTGTCTTAACTTGTGTGGGCTTCTTGACTGGGCTGTGGATTTTTTTCTATTTTATTTTATTTAATTTTTTCAATGATCAAGATCTTTAAAGAAGGTTTCTGATTTGCAGTGGGTTTTTAATCTTAATTCAGAAGTAGATTCTGGATGTTTTTTTTTTCATTATTTTTAATTCATTGCAAAAATGTGTAAGGATTGGCTAAGTAACAGAGCCAGAATAAATTTCAGTGTTAGCCTCAATGTAGTAAATCATGAATATTCTGTTCTCAGTTGCATTGTCATATTTAATGGCAGAATGTGTCAGAATTTTGGTTAAATTCATATCATTTATGTAGTTTAATGTTTTCTGAAAATTATTTGATTCCAGCTAATAGGATGAATGATCTGATACTTTTTTTTTTAAAAAAAAAAATGGTTTTAGCTTATGATATTACAAAATAAAAAAAGGAAAAAAAGAGTTTGTTTCCGTGGTGATCTTTTAAGTTTATCTAAATCGATTTGCTACATTTGATCTGGTGACAGGGATGAGTATTATGCTTGGGGATTGAACCAGATTGCTAAGGCAGTGAGCTTTCTGAATAACGACTGCAAACTTGTATGTTCATTTTAAGTAATTGAAATTTGAGGAACTGATATCTGATAGCATGTCCTAAATTTATTTATTTTTATACTCTGCTAATATAATTCCTTATCTGTTTTAAGAAATTACTGAGCGATATCCACATGCAGTAGTCTTGCAACAGTATTTTATAGTTGTAAAAAACATATTTTTTCCTTTAACATCTTGATTTTTGAAAAATACTATTCTATATATCCCTATTACTTCTAGTGTTAGTTGTTGACTAGTTTTGGGTTCTGTAGGTTCATGGTAATGTTTGCATGGCAAGTGTAGTTGTCACACCAACACTGGACTGGAAGCTACATGCTTTCGATGTTCTTTCTGAGTTTGATGGGAATAATCAAGCTGCTAGTGGACCAATGCTGGTAATGGTTATATTTTTATGCCTGTGGTTATTGCAGTTAGTTTGTGAACTATTATATGTATCACAGACATGAAGGATCCATTTTCAAGTTGATCAAGTTTGTGGTATTAGGTTTTTGTGGCGTATTTAAAAATAGATTTAGAATCATATATCATAAGCTGGACAGAATTATTGGTTTATAATTTCTCAGAGGAATCAATTGTATTGCTGATGTACAACCTGGTGATGAATTACCAACCCAGAAGTCCTTCAGAGTTTGATCTATGTAATTGATGTATGATTGTCCCCAATGCATGTATTGTCTGAGCTGGCACAGAAAACATCCTAATCGCTAATGCTATACAGTTTGAGAATTTCAGGAGCTTCTAGATACAAGTGCCTGGGGCAGTGGTTCGTTTAGGTTTGTCTGGCTCTATTAAGTCCATTAACAGAAATGTCCAAGTGCTCATAGTTATAGTTGCCTCAGTTGGTGGTTTGGTATTAAAGCTTAGTTCAGTTGAGCACTGTGCCATGTTGAAATACTGTTAAATCACAAGGCATTTTCTTGGATATTTTATTTCTGACTGTCCTTTTTCTGTTCTTAGTGGTTCTGCCTCTGTATGATTCCAAACTACAGCTGGGAAACCTTTTTGACCTCCATGTTCAAAACAGGAGAAATTCTTCTGAGACTTATTTTTGTATTATTACTTATTTAACTGTGGAGATAAAGGAGAGTGGAGCCCTTTGCATGCTTCATAAACAAATAACTGTCTGAGAATGATAGTCAGGCTATATATTTAGTTGCCTCGGTTTAATCCCTCTTCTGCTGATGTCATATCCAAATTATTCGCCTGCATTGCTCGCAAAGGGCTACTGATAAACGTCTGGTTCCGCATCATGAATTATGCTCTTGACATGACTATCTCCTAATTGGAGAGTGACAATATCCTCTTTCTATCTGGATCCAGAGCTTTTCCTCCCACTTTTCTGGTTAGTTTCAAACTCCAGCCTAGGTATATTATGCAGTGAAAGCTTCATGCCAAGACCATCTTGTGTTAATAGGTTCTATGGACTGATGCCTGCAGCTTAATCTGGCAAAAAATGATAGATGTGCTGATCATCAAAAGGAAGATCCACCATAAAAGGATTCCTCTGTGCTGTTATGAGTTACCCAATGCCGCTAAAATAAGAAGGGAATTAATTAGGTGACATTAAAAGTCTGACCATTCAAGCAGGAAGTTTCCGCTGCTTTGTTTATGTTATCTACATTTTCCAAGTACAATGAGTTGCTGCCCATAAATCAAATTGTAACTCATATTCTGAATACGAGTGACTCTTTCTTATGAAAAAAAAAGTTCTGTCTACAGTTGCTATATGTGCCATAGAGGGTTCTTGCTATAGGTGCCATAGGTGACCAAAAAGGTTAACTTGGCTAGAAATGGATTCATCCAGTGGGAGAGGGGACTATTATGTATAGACTATACTTAGCTCAATGCCTACTACTGCCTGATAGACCTATAGATACTTTGAGCACATTTAACCTTATTCCTTTTTTTTGTCTCTTTCGTTAATTTATATAGGTGTTCCTGAATTATATATGGAATCAGAAAGAAATAACATAAAGACGTCAGTTGTATGTGTTATTAAGAAGGATGCAAGGCTGTCTAGTCCATGCGGGCTATGTTAGAATTGGGTTCTCTATCAAATGAAAATTCTTGGTTTAGTGTGTCCAGTTTGAGTTCCTTTTCTTTCTTTCTTTCTTTCTTTCTTTCATTCTTTTTTCTTATTCGTTTTTTTTTGACTGGGGGGTGAGGGGGGTGGCTGTTAGCGGGAGTGCTAGACATTGCTGCAATCTGCTTAGTTTTGTCAAGAAATGAATGCAGGATAAATTAGTTAGTGAAACTGAACTTATAGCTGCTGTGTGACATGATCAAATGTTTTTGGTTTGGGTTTTCTTTTTGGTGTGTATGTTTGTTTGTGTGTGTGTGTGAAATATGACATCTTTACGTATTCACTTATTCTCTTTAGCTCTTTATGCATGCAATAATTGTCTGATCTTGCTCCAGTGAAAGCATAGCTAGTTAGAAAAGGAAACAAGATTTTCTTTTTCTGAATTTAAATTTTGATTTGGCATGTCCGGAATAAATAGGTCCAGGGTCTTTCTGCTCAAATTAAAAGGAATAATGTTCTCTTCTTATTCTTATATTTTCTATGCTTGACTCTTCAAAACTGGTATGCAATATATAGTGGTTCCTTGGTTTGTAAGATTTATGGTATCCATTTCGCTTTTGTCAGCAATACGAGTGGCTTGTGGGAACACAGTACAAACCAATGGAGTGGGCAAAGTCAGACTGGGCTACAATCAGAAAATCTCCTCCATGGGCCATCGATTCTTGGGGCTTGGGTAAGTTTTATTCTTTCTTTTGAGGAGATGGGGGATTCTGTTTGGTATGGATTGGCATTAGTAACTTGGTGAACAAATTTCTCTCTTTCATTATCTGGGGCATTTGTGCAACCTGTGATCCTGTCAAATGATACCTAAAATTGTCCATTTTTTAATTGGTACTGGTTTTGCACTTCTCAGCAGTATTTAGTTTGATTCATCGATCCTGGTTTAGGGTTCTTTTATGGGAATCCACATGCCAGGTTCCGTACTTATTCCTGTTTCTCCAGTTTGTTTGCCATGTTATACTTCTTATTAGGGAGGGAAAACTTTAAATGAACTAAGAAATTTCTGAAAGAATTGAAATCATTGTCCATATCAGTGGTGGATAAAAATACTTCGCTCTTGATTATGGTCTCGCAATCCATTCAATGCATTTTTGTTTTAATGGAGAATCTAAAAGCTTTATTTTAATCCATAGGTTGCTTCATTTATGAACTTTTTTCTGGCTCAAGGTTGGGCAAAACTGAGGAATTGCGCAACACTGCTTCCATTCCTAAGGTCTGCTTTCTACTTGTGGAAGGGGTGTACATTGTTGTAAATTTCTTTTGCAGATGTATGAAATGCTCGAAGTTGATGGCTGACATTGATGGCTGACATAATTTGCTAGTTATTAGCTGCCCCTCTTTGCTTGAAACTATGAGTCATAAGATACTTTGGTTTTAACTGAGAAGATTCATGTTCATATCTACCTCTCTGTGTTGTCTCACAGTCTCTGCTTCCAGATTATCAGCGACTCTTGAGTTCTATGCCTTCCCGCAGGTTGAATACATCAAAGTTGCTTGAAAATAGTGGTGAGTACTCCTTGACTCGAGTTTATGAGAGAAGGTGCTTTTTATGACAAGGATAGTTTTGTGGGATGCTTGATTATTTCGCGAGCAATTTACTTGGTGCTTTTGGAATAAGAGTCTCTTTGCCATAAAAAAGGGATGCTGTTGCCCATTTGATCCATGCAGTTTAGTTCACTTTTCTTGAATTTTCCCTTGGCTATCTTGCATTTTAGCTTATAGTTTAAGGGAATTAATATTCCCATGTCTGGAGAAGTGTTTTGCAGAGTATTCTTGATGGTTCTCTTTTAATGCGTCCATTTTGTTTTTGTGCTGATGTTGTGTGTCTTGCTTAATTGTCAGAATATTTCCAGAACAAGTTGGTCGACACAATACACTTCATGGAAATCCTTAATTTGAAGGATAGTGTAGAGAAGGATACCTTCTTCCGCAAGCTTCCAAATTTAGCGGAGCAGCTTCCTCGACAAATAGTGCTGAAGAAGGTAGTCTAGAACTTGAGGAAATTTACCTTGTGGAATCTATTGCATAGCACGGACTACAGATGGAAGATTTTGATTAATCCTGACACATGCTGGATTCTTGAACCAATAAAAATTGTTATCATATCAGTTATGTAGTGAATATGTCTTCTCACTGTCTACTGTAGCATGGGGTTCTGAAAGTCCAAATGTAGTATTTTAACTAGAAACAATTAGTGTTTTCTCAGTTGATAGGAAAAGGAAGATTCATTAGTTTAGAAGTTCACTAAGGTCAAGTCATAATCTATCTCTCTCTCTCTCTCCCTCCCTCCCTCTCTCTCTCTTTCCATAAAATTAAGTAAATCTAAGAATGGCTGCCTTAATGTGATGATTTTGTTCTAATATTATAAGAGTCTCCCTTTATTTTATTAACCTTTTTTATGATAAATATTTTAAGAAGGACAAAGTGCAGAAACAGAATCATATGTATTTATTGTTGTTTTACTTCTTCTTCTTGAGATTAACATCTCAAGAACACACAAAGAATTTACTGTAAGTATGAATGGCCTCTTGAGCAAATGGCTCTTACAAATCTGAGAATGTCTTGTTTGATTTATGTTGTGAATCTTCGTGTGACATGGCTAGTATTAGTGTAGCTAAATTTTCATCTCAAGGGCACAAAAAAAAAAGAATTTACTGCAAGTATAAATGGCCTCTTGAGTGCTAGCAAAATTGTTTATGTCATCTCTAAAATTGATATTCGGTGATGTTAGAATTTTTTTAATTTTTTTAATTTCATCTGCAGTTACTTCCCCTCTTAGCTTCTGCCCTTGAATTTGGTTCTGCTGCTGCCCCTGCTTTGACGGCAATGTTGAAATTGGGTTCTTGGCTTTCACCTGAGGAATTTAGTACAAAGGTAATGGTAATTTTATGGTGCAAGGTCATATGTTTTAGTTCAGTCATAGTTTTAAATGGTTACTACATTGCCTCTTAACTGAAAGATACTTCTTAACAATAGGTACTTCCAACAATAGTGAAACTCTTTGCCTCCAATGACCGAGCCATTCGTGTTAGTCTCCTGCAACATATTGATCAATATGGGGAAGCTCTTTCAGCTCAAGTTGTTGATGAGCAAGTAAATAGTCTATAACATAACAATTACATCCAATTGTCAAGCAGGTTTCAATTTGTATGGATAGAGTTTTGATTCTGGTGTGATTTGTTTGTCATTAGGTTTATCCCCATGTTGCTACTGGCTTCTCAGATACATCTGCATTTTTACGGGAATTGACTCTCAAGTCCATGCTTGTCTTGGCCCCAAAGGTATGCATTTCCTTTGTTGTGTGGAGAGATCCCACTCCTGGTGTTTCTTTGAATTGGTTCCATATTGGAACTTCCTTTTTGTTTCTGAGTTCTTGTAACTCTCTTTGGGGGTATCCATCTTGAACTCTAGCTGTTGATTTAGGGTGCAGTCTTATCCTTTTTGGTGGACAAATGTAATGCAGACCTGAATGAGCTGATTGACATGCTTTTGGTGTAACATGAGATCCTTTGGCTAGTATCCTTTTAAGGGGGATATTCAGTATTCTTTGTCATTGTGTTGCTTTTCTCTGAGTAGGTAATGCTCTGAAGGAAATGAATCCATGTAACCTTTTTTTGTCAAATTGCAGAAAATGTCTTCCATGAATAGGTCTCATGTTTGTTCTAGGTAGTTTGTTCTACAAAACCCATTGATCAGTTCTATTTCCTGAGGGCTAATTGTGCGGATGATCCAAAGTCCAGAAGGTCTGACTGCAGGACCGGCTAGTGGGTCTGGGTTTCAAAATTATGCTTAAAGAGGCTTTCATGCTACGTTCTTTAGAATTATTGTAGAATTACTGTTATGCAAGAAAGAACAAATGATCCATCATATGGTAGTGGTAGTGCACTTGTGTTTTTGTTATACTCGAAGACAAAATGGTCCTCTCTAAAATATTGCATTCTTTTACTTTGATGCTGCAGCTATCTCAACGTACTGTCTCTGGAACTTTATTAAAATATCTATCCAAGTTACAGGTATACTTATGTAAATGTTTGTTCTTTCTAATTTGGTGCTGGTGAGGGTCTGTTCTTTCTAGAGAATTATGATGTTTTTCCTCTTGATACTTGGGACACTGAAGGTTGATGAAGAGCCTGCTATCCGAACAAATACTACCATCTTACTTGGTAACATTGCCAGCTGCCTAAATGAAGGGGTTAGTGTCTGTAGTGGCTGTTTCAACTTAGGAGCAATTGAATTACATATTATCTATTTAAAATTGTGGTCATCTTCTTTTCTGTCCTGTTGTATGTTGCAGACAAGGAAGAGAGTTCTGATTAATGCTTTTACTGTTCGTGCACTACGTGATACCTTTTCTCCTGCTCGAGGAGCAGGTACAGAAATCTGAGTGTTTCCTACTGGACCCTAATAGCCTGTATCATGGACTAGTCTTTGCAAATTCTGAATTTTTTTAATATTGTTAAACTGATACATTGTGGCAGGAATCATGGCATTATGTGCTACCAGTGCTTACTATGATGTCACTGAGATTGCTACTCGGGTTCTGCCAAGTGTTGTTGTACTTACAATTGACCCTGACAGGTTACATGGTTAATTATTTCTTTCTGTTTTTGTTTCTCAAACTTGACTCGTTTTAAATATACCAAAATTAGGTTAAAAGGGGAATTTTGAGAAGTACCAAAATTATTTATTTAGTATTTATCCTAAATGTGTTTTGTTTAACTGTGTAAATTAATGACAACGTTCTATCTTGTGTTCAAAACAGTGATGTGAGGTCAAAAGCATTTCAAGCAGTGGAGCAATTCTTGCAGATACTGAAGCAATACCAGGAAAAGGTGTGTCTTAAAAATGCTTCTGAAACATATTCCCTTTCTGTGTTCAATGCTTTTTTCGTTAATGTCATGTTTAGAGGACAGTTAGGCTTATCTAGAGTGATTATGTTCGTCTCCATGTCAAGTATAGACAGTAAATGATAAGTTGGTCCATAAGTTCCCCTTGTTTTCTTAAAATGGTTTCTGGTGGTGCACTTTCCCTGCAAGCCATAAGTGGCCACTCATTTTTTATGCTTTCAAACTATGAGTCATCATCGTCTTCATCTGTTGCTGTTGTTGTTGGTCTCTTCACCACCTGTTTCTTCTGTGATTTTATTATTTTTTTGGGTTTCTGTTTTGGATTTGGTGGCGAAGATGATAAATGTTATAATCCCAGCTCATTATGAGACCGTATGTAGGTCCGGGAATAGACTATTGCCCAACATTTATCTGAGCTTTCATGACCTTTTTGTTCTCTGCTTATGTTTTTATTGCATTTTTCAATTCTATATGTAATTCTGGTCCATTTTCCTGATTAAATTCGATCATCCAATTTTTGAACTGGGGTTTCTTTGTGACACTGATTTGTGATGATTTCATAGGGAACCAAATTACTTGGTTATTCTTTTTCTTCTTCACTCCTTTATTTATTTAACTTTGTGCTTTTCAGAAGTACTTTTTTTCTTCATAGTTTGTGATGAAATAAAGAAATTGGAAGAGATATTAAAGTTCCCAGTGATGGTTGAATGAGGAACCATGCTAATGCTGATTGATTCAGTGACGATTTCTTAATTATTGATACATACTGAGGGAACTATTATTCTCTTTTATATTTTAGTTTTATATGGAATTAGCTGAAGCTTCACTATGTCTTATGATGATTAAAGACATGCTTATTAGAAGAAGTTTTTATTTGGGACTTCATTGGGAAATTAATGTACACTAGGTAAGATATAATGGATCTAAATTGAAAAGATCCTGCATTTAATGAGAAACAATGGCTCAATACACATGTTTTTTTCTACAGGGGCTCAATTTCTGATGTTGATATAGCTGAAGTTTAAGAATATTTATTTGTGTAAATAAATTTCTAACATTCTCTTGATGATAACTTAATAAATTTTTTATTTTTCTGAAAAAAGACTATGGCTGGATACAGATTGCTATCTTGTTCATTTAACAATGTTTCGGTTCAAAAAATGTGAAAATTTATTCTACTTTTCTTTCCCGTCCTTGGGAATCTGCCAGACTGATGCTGGAGATAGCACAGGGACTGCAGGCATTGGGATCTCCTCAATACCAGGGAATGCTGGTCTACTTGGGTGAGTTCTTTTAAAATTTGCTGCAAAAGGGCAATTCCAGAAAACTATATGAAGCCACCCACTAAGCATTGAGCAGCTAGATATTTCCAGTGAAAATACTTGTTATCTTGCTCACTAATGGAGGCTGCTGAACACAAAGTTGTTTGATGGATTATTTAATTCCAGTGTGATCATAGATGTTTTGTGTTTTTTCAATTATATCATATCGTGCCACATTTTTTTTGTGCTTACTGTTAAGTGGATCTCAATGTAGATGGGCCATGAGCTCTTTGACACTCAAAGGAAAACCTTCAGATCATGGTCCAGTTGCTACTGCAAATTCAGGCACTCCTGCTGCGTCCACAGTCTCAAATGCCAGTGCAGGTAAATGGATTTAAATTTTTTAACTATGAATCTGACTCCAACATAGCTTTCTACAAATTGTCTATAAATTGTTGAGCAGTTGATGCATTAGGTTCAACTTATTTTCATCATCGTAGATTTGTTGCTGAATCTTAGGGTATAACCAGTCTTAGCCTTTCTCATCTATTCCTATGTTATTTTAGCTACAGTGTCATTTACCAAATGACATACTGACCAGTGCAGATTTTTTGTTAGAGGGTTAAAGTATGATATGATTTTGCATCAATCCATTCAATTGGTGAATTATAAGAAATGGGAGATCTGTGAAGTGTTGCGTGGATGGGATTGACTCCAGTTGTTTTTCTGCTTGAACATGATATATTACCATACCGCCCAAGTTTCTTTCTGGGTCCTTCTACCAAAACACAAATCTCTTTTCTTGATCTTTATGGAACATGTAACATAAGATCAATGGAGGTGGGTTTGTTTTGGAGGAGAAAGGTTCTTATTGTGAATGCCGCAAGGAAGCTCGTGAGATGCGTGTTTGTGCACACGAGTGCTCACACACACATGCACAAGCGTCCTTTATTTTGGCTTTTAGCTTGGTCGGATTTAAATAATTCTGGCTTTCAATAATTTGTCCTGTTTTCATTTTCTGCAAAATTCTAGTCATTGAAAGTCCGGCAGCTCCAAGTTCAGCCCCTTCACATCGTGCAACTAGCAGCATGGACTTCTCTGATCAGCCTATGCCTCCCTCCCCTACTTCAACAGATGGCTGGGGAGAAATTGAGAATGGCATCCATGAACATGATAGTGACAAAGATGGTTGGGATGACATGGAACCCTTGGAGGAGCCAAAGGCATCTCCAGCGCTTGCAAATATTCAGGCAGCTCAGAAGCGTCCCGTGTCTCATCCAGTTTCCCAGCCTCGAACGCAAGGTAAAGATTGTACTGTTGAGGCTAGTTTCAGATTTGGTCACCTAAGTAGTTGAATACTGGAGAGATACTTATAAGTTTGTAAATGAGTTGATTGATATTTTTCCTTGGGAAAGGCTATTCAAAAAATGTTTTGGTAATTGGTGACAGATTGTTTAAGATTGAACATGATTGGTAATGAACACTCTGTTAGAGAACAGCTGCTCTGCAGCTTATACTTCAGTTCGTGCTTTTGTTGATGGGTTTTTGACATTGGCCCTTTTAAGCTCTTCTGATCCTTTTGAGTTTGCTATCTGGGAGACAGTTCTGACTTTATTCAATGGAGTTTTTTTCAACTGTCTTTTTAGCAGCTACAAATCTGCGACCAAAAACGGTAAAGGCAGCCAAAGATGAAGATGATGACTTGTGGGGTTCAATAGCTGCTCCACCCCCAAAATCAACATCAAAGCCATTGAATGTAAAGCCTGCTGCTATATCTAATGATGATGATCCTTGGGCTGCAATTGCTGCCCCACCTCCTACAACCACAGCAAAGCCTTTATCAGCTGGAAGAGGACGAGGAATGAGACCAGCTGCTATGAAACTGGGTGCACAGAGAATAAACCGAACACCCTCAACTGGAATGTGAATGAAGTAACCAAGAAGACGAAAATGCATAAACAGAAACAGGATGCTGTTCATTTCTCTTTGGCTGGCTGGCTTCTAAACCGAAGGTTGAACGAGTCCAAACAACCGATGCTAGGAAAAAAAAAATTTGTATCTTTCGGCAATTAATCGATTTGTAATATCATTCTTTTCTACTTATATCCACTGTTCCTGTGTTGGGGTTTTCTTGAAGAAGACGTAAAAGACAGTTCATCTGGAATGGTTTGGCTGGCAATTTTGACGGCAGATTAGGATGGAGATGTTCTCATAATTTGTATACGAATTCATGATGTATTCTCCTAAGTGAATAGTAATGGAAAATATTCTTTCCCTCCAGGTTGCGTTTATGCATGTTTGATTGAACAAGGACTTTGACAGAGGTTCAGCTGGTGGTTGCCCCAGGTCGGAAATGACCTTTTTACATAATGAAGTTAGGACAATAATAAAAAGACAAAACAATTAGGATATTAATCAGAAGGCAGAACTGCACATTGTTGTGTTTAACGTGTTTTTATGGGTAAATACCCTGAGGTTTAGGGATTCTAAAACTTGCTTCTTGAGGTTCAAAACTGGCATAAACATGCTGCACCTTTCGCGCACATCTCAGTTCCTCCAAACTGTTATGTTAGATGCTTTGTTTATTTCTATTTGTAATGAATGAAACACATTCTAAATTGCAACATCAAATGTAGTTTTGGAACTCTTCAAGCAAGTTTTACTAAAAGGAACCACAAACTTACCCTAATTTTGTATTGTATATTTAATAATGGAATTGTACCATGAGGAGGCATGTAGAGGGATAAGAGTGATTCCTTCTCTTCCCCTTCAATTTTTAATCTAACCAAATATAGGGGGGAAGATAATTACCCCTCCTTCCCTGTATTTGCCTCTATTCAAACAAACTGAACGGTACCTCTTCTACATTCCTGTGGGATACACAATAAATAAATAGCGAAAATAATTAACAGAGCAGAAGGAAAATTCCGGGACAGATCATGTATTTTGTGATTAGCTCATTTCTCTTATGCTTCTTTGTATGTTTTGCATGGTACTCCTTTTTCTTGTGTGGTTTTGCTTTGTTTCTTTGTCATGTTGCGCGTTTCTATAAAGGGAGCCAGCTCGTGTCGATCTCTCTCAGTTTGGTTTTACAAATGAATTCGTATCGTTTGTTGCTCTTGCAAGTGGCGTCTGGTTAATGAGGAAATCAGATATCGCAAGCCCATTCCTTAGTTTTCATGAGAGGAAAACATGGACTCGTACGGTTTTGCTTGCACCTATAACATCAAAATAACTTTTCTAGCAGATCCAATGATTTTGCAACAGATGTGAGTGAAAATGACAGCGCTGTGATCACTTCTCGACGAATTTTGCCAACTTCCATCCACCGAACTTTTCTTATTATGTGATTTTGAAAGTGGGTGATGCTTAACCCTAATTACATTTTTACATTATAGATATCATGAGAAGCTGAAGCAAGCTGTGGCCGAAGGAAAGCCCCAGCGTTAAACGAAAAATCAGAAGTCAAAGTTCTTAATTCTTCACTTGACTCTCTCACTTTAGGCGCTCTCTTCTCTGCCTCTCCAACTCCTTCACCATTTGCCAATGCTCCAATGACAAACAGGTCTGTCCAAAACTTGAAGAAATTAGGCGGCCCATTGTCAACCATCTGCATCGGGGCATGACACATTTATAATCAGCATACTAAGATAACAAGTCAAGACCACAAGTTAGTGTCTATGTCAACAAAACCAAGTCTTGAATGCTGCTAACCGGCTAAAATCTCTGCTGCTTAAGCTTCGATCTGCTTGCCTTGCAGCTACCAAATCATCCTCAACAACCTGCAAGGTGTTGTATCATCAGTTTGGATTACTGTGCCTGACTCCAATTGGAAAAGAAATTTTTAACCTTACTGATTTTTTACAAAGTTTTTAGCTGCCACAAATTACAGGATGATATAAGTTCATGGTGTAGAATGATTTAGGCTGCAATCATATAACTTTCTGAGTGTTGCAATCTGAGACAAATAAAGGAAACCTGTCGTACAGTCAGAACAAAATTATGAAGCAATTCTTAGGTTTCATGGTATGCAATTTCATGAAGCAGAATGCCTGAAATATCTGCTACGAGCATGGGTGAAAAACAAATACTTGTTTAACTTGACCCATAACATCCTCATCATGAAATTCATAGTTATTTAAAACTACAAGTTCATGAAAAGCAGAAAACCTTCTAGAATGTCCTCTAAACAGAAGAAGAAACCTTCTAGGATATCCTCCATCTGATCAATCAGACGCCAAAGAATTGAAATCTTAAAGACATGCTTTACAGGGGCAAAATCTACCTTCTGGACTTCTGACTCGATAGAATGTGGTAGCAACCTAACAGAAGCCAAGTACCACCTCCACAGTTTTATTGTTTCTTCAGATGCTTCCTCAGAGAAACAAACTGAAGAAGGCTGGAAAGGTACAACCACATCAGCTGGCACAATGTTTGACTTCCCCTCAGACAATACAAGCAAATTCACATCAGCTGCCATATCCATTTTGTAGTACTCAAAGTCATATTCAACCTGAAAAAAGACAAGTCCTAGGCTTAGGAAAAAGAAAAAGTGGTTGATCAAGCTTTGAGTTACTAGATGAACCAAGCAGAGTCGATATTGACTAAAACACTCTAGTGGGGAAAGGAAAACAGTCAGAACAACATGCTTAAATAACAACAGATAACAAAATAACCTTTTGTAGCTCCGTTAAATTTTTCAGCAATCTAGTGTTGCCAACCCCAATAGAGTTGAGCATTCCTGCCTGTAACTGGGTTTCATCAATGATCAAGTGCGAGCCCTCAGGCATCTGCAAAACTCCAGGCATCAACCTGAAAATATCATTTCCCCATGTGTTAAAACTGAACTGCTAATGTTCACTGTCGTGTGTTGTAGTTATTAATGGCAAGCAATAACACCGCACACAACAATATACCTGTTTACTTGGTAATCCTTCTTTGGGGCCAGTGAGATTGTGTTGAGATACTCCAATGTCAGTAATATCCACTGCGTGAATGGCAGCAGGTTGTTTACAACTTCACTAAGTCGGCTACCAAAAATGGAAACTGTTTCTTTGCTAAAGCCAGTGAGATTCATTGAAAGCTTCCCTACTGCAACATCATCTGCTCTGGTATGGACCTGTTGCATTGTCATTTCAGTGTCTAAGCATATGAGAATATATTCGATATTTCAGGGGAAGGATCAATAGAAGATAATTTTGGCATGAGATACTGAAATAATATCTATGCACGAATAACTAACCTTGGATAGAAGATGCAATAACATGAACTGAGCTGCTATTCCATCATTCCCAAGAAGAGATGCGAGATGCCTTAGTAGAGATTCCCTCACCTCTTTCACGAAATGGGGATTTTG
The DNA here is from genome assembly GCA_005392925.1 of Aquilaria sinensis. Classification (NCBI taxonomy): domain Eukaryota; kingdom Viridiplantae; phylum Streptophyta; class Magnoliopsida; order Malvales; family Thymelaeaceae; genus Aquilaria; species Aquilaria sinensis. Next base: position 333,619 of record SMDT01002774.1, on the reverse strand, counting down.
CTAGCAGTATGGGAGTTGCAGTCAGGCATGGAAACTAAGCATCAACAAAGTAATAATAAAATAACACACTGTAAATACACCAAGCAATCCATGTGAATACAAGCTTAGCATCTATTCACCTCAGCCACTGGTGATATTGGCAGGAAATCATGAGCTTCTAGCTTTCTGTATATGACACAATGAAGGCGAGGGACCTGTCAAATTAAAAGAATAAAGTAAGGGAGCAAATTGGTGATATATACTCAAGTCCACGTCTATGTGGAATTTACAGGTTTACAGGTGTAACAGATAGACCCGCAGGTTGAAGTCCTACAAAGGAACAAGTATATATAGCAGACAAATAGGAATCGGCCCTTTTCAATAACTAGAAGCTTGGTGGTCTCACAAGAACCATAAATTCATGTAGAAAACTGCTAGGTGCTGAATATGCTTTTCTTAACTACTATCCAGAAAAAGGAAAAAGAGCAACCTGGATTATGTAGCCATCTAAAGGTACAAGTTTCTACAGGCCAAAGATGCTGAGTACCTTGCTAGGGGGCATATGAACCACTGCCTCGTCAGAAAAGCCATCATGATCATCTTTCTCCCCCGTAAGCCCCAAGTCTGAATCAAATGTGAGGATCCCAACAAACTCAAAAACCTCATTCAGCTTCAACTCAGACTCCAGCGAATCATATATCTGCACGATAGAATGAAGAAATTCCTCAATTTTGACAATCAGACACCAAGAAGGCAGACAGGAAACACTAATGAACTGCTTACCTTGACAAGGCAGGGAAGAGGATCTTTGACTGCAGATTGGACAGTCAGGCTGGTAGGGGTGCAATCACTTCTATGATCTCCTGAATCCAGAGGAGAAGATTGTCCTTCCTCTCTCTAACAAAGTAAAAGACACTACATTAGAGTGAGCTTTGTACTAGTGATACTCTTTAAATTTATAATATAAAGAACATAACAGTTTAAAGCAACCATGGGGGCTGTGAATGGCTCTAACATTGCAAGGTCTTTTAAGGATCTTTCTAATGCTCCTATGGCAACTTATCCAACGGAAGTAAGTGCAATGATTAAGCCATATCATATGGCATTTACTATATACTTATAACACAGTATCACAAATGCCTCAATATTTCATTTTCAGAGGGAAACTTAAATTTACAGCTTACACTGCCCCATTTGAGATAAGTTGAATGGTCTAATCCGCAGTAAGCTCAAATCACTCAATATAAAGAGACTAAATTTCACGTCTAGGCAGGCAGAAAGTGCATGAGATGGTCCTAATGCGCATATGTGATTGAAGAATCCAGAAAACGCATTTTCCCTACCATCCTCTTTCTGGCATTCTGGCAGTTGAATTCACTATCGGTAACCTGCGACCGAAAATGGTTACCCCAATCAGGCATTGCAAAATATAAACAGATGCCTTAACCACCATAAACATCCGTACGAAATGCTTGTTCAATTCAGAGCAGAGTACAAGAATCGACAATCATAGAATTAATCTGTTGGACAAGATTTACTACCAAATCCATGTGATCATCATCCTCATCATCCATCCTCCTACGCTTTTCTCTGCTCTCAGATGACTGATCCATGGATTTACTTGGCAACGTTTCAGAACAGGGTTGGACCCACGAATTCTGTCCGGGAGGCTGAAGCCATAGAAGATCATGAGCGCAACGCGAAAAACTAGTCCAAAATCAAGAAAGCCAGACAACTACCAGGAACAACAAATCTCATTCAAACAGGTGTCTGAGAAACTCACCGGAACGCAATACAGCAGCCGACGTTCCCAAATTCGCATGTCTGGAGAAGATTCCACAGGACACAAGGAGAGATCCGTGAATTTGTTTGTTTTCCAGGAGGAACCATCCTTCAGGAAAAAGAATTAAACAAATCCCAGAAAGCATCAGCTCCATTTCAGCGAAGAAAACTGAATAAATTGGCAAATAGGAGAAGAACCCATCTCAGAACAAGTGCAAGAACATAAAACGAGAAATCTCGACCTTGTAAGCGCCGACATAGAACTCATTTCCTAGCATATCCTGAATCATTCCTCGGTACCGAACCAGAGTGTTCGGCTCAACCCATTTGACGCTGGAAGGGTTGAGGATGGGAACTCGAGAGATGGCGTCTTGCTCGGAAAGAATGCTGCGGAAGAGATCGACAGCGCCCCAGTCCTTGCCGTCAAAGGCTGAGGGGTCGGACACAGAACCCACCGCGTTCTCGAACGTCAATCGGACGGCTCCCAGTGGATTCGCGAGGCAATCGTACATCGGTCCCACCATCGTCTCTGATTTCTGGCGGGAAAAGCAAAACTCGGGTACCTCTAATGGCTGCCGCCTCGGCTAAAAAAAATGAGGGGTTGGTGAATTTTCGCGCCAGATTTTCGCGCCATCTCGCTATAGAACGGAGAACTAAGCCCTAGAGATCTGTAGGGACCCAACTTGTAACCTAAACTGAGCCCAAATTACTTTAGGTAGTCCAACCCACTCAACCTGCTCGACCCGTATGGAAAGAATCACAGGTCCTATATGGTGAATTGGTATTTTCAATTTTTTAGCCTTAAAAGTTATGTGAACTCAGTGATTTATCCGCATGGAGTCCTTGAGCGCTCCAGTGGAACTCAATTTGATTTGCGTCTGCAACTTTCAAATCAACAATGCCAGAGCTATATCAATATGTTGGCCCATAAAAAATTTTAAAATATGCATTATATAGCGATTAACTACAATAGGAATTCTCAAATGAATTAAATTAAGGAGGAAAGAAACAAAAAGAACTTGGTTGGTGTTTCTTGCTCAGATCCTTGTCTGCTTGATTTAGAAACCCGCTAAACTCTCGGACCTTGCTATTTAGAGTCGTGTGGTTGCCAAGGGCGGTAGTGGCCTTTGAGCCACTACCCCGTAGCAAAGCCGTAACTTGCTCCATACTCGACCAGCCTAGAGGCATTTGAGGGTCACATCTCTTCTCATTAGTGTGGAGCCATCACTTGGCGATGGGATAAAAGGGCTTTTGCCCTTGGAGGACAATTAATCATTGCCCTTCTTCCATGAACCGATTTTGCTTAGAAAGATATTAATCAAATCATATTGTAAATACGGTCCAATACTAAGTCCTTTTGCCTTTTTTTTTTTTTAATATCTTTCACTTTGGTCATCCCATAATAAAAGATTGTTGAAACGAGGACAAACCATGATAAAGCATGGCCATCTTTTATGACTGTTCATAGCCACTTGTCCTTCTCTTAGTGGGCAAAAAATCAACAATGATTACAGTGACAGTTTTTAAAGAGGTAACGCGAAGGCCACGGATTTTCCTATATATATGATAGGGTTTTTTACTATTTCACTACTTTCTTGTGTTGTGCTTTTTCTTGCTTTCGCTTGCTTGGTGTTTTCTGCCCTTGTTGTCAAACTTTCTTTTAGGCGGCTTTCTGCCAAGCTTTCTTCGATCAAGTAATGGGTTTTTTTTGTTCGTTTAGTACTTTAATGTTTGTTTTTTCTCCTATCATTTTTTGTTGGGGGGGTTTTATGTTATTTTTGCCATTGTTGGTCATTTCTTCATCGCCCCTAATATGTTGGCGACAGCCCTGACATGTTGCACAATCAGTTTTTGCCAGATGACGTCTTCTAAATTTTCATCTAGGGCTACTGCCGATGAAGCCAATTATTCTAATGTGCCATTTCCCCCAATGTGAGGGTGTTGAAAGGGGTCATGACTCAGCATGATTAGGGGAATCTAGCCATGAATCTTTGTCAGTTTTATTGGCCTAATGGTGTTGTGGCCACCTTATTTCATGATCAGGCATTATTGGATGAGGGCCTGGAGAGTGGCGATAAAAAGGTGGATGTTCTAACAGTGTATACTGATCAGCTCTAGGTGGGACTCTGTTTTCCTTTCCACCCTTTGGTGGAATAGTTATATGAGCATTATCAAGTGTCGTCGTCGTAGCTAACGCTGAACTCATTCATGCACATCAACAAGTTTATCATCTATTGCAAGATAGCGATGATGACCTTCTTGCTGGAGGTGTTCCTTCAACTCTATATGCTGAGACTGAAAAAGGACTCCAACTTCTTCCACATTGCTCCCATCAATGACGGTAAAAACAAGTCTTTTGCCTTCGTTTCTTGCAAGGACTCATGGGCAGGATAGAAGGATCGTTTCTTTTTCACACTACAAAAGTAGGCATGGGGATTCCCATGTGAGTTTTCCAATCCGCCTTAGCAGGCCATCATCCCATGGCTGCCAATATATGAGGGCTTAGAGGGTCATCATTCCTATTTTGGGTTAGTCTCCTGGCTCGAGTCAGTGGTAGGGAGTAAAAAATTTTTGGAGTTGTTTTTCATTCATTACATGGATACTGACGAGCCCACCCTTAAGTGGGCAAGCATTAGTAGGGCTCACCAGAGCTACCACAATGTGAGGAACTTGACCAACTGGGAAGAGAGTCAGAAAAGGAGGCTGGTGGAGTTTTTTGGGATAATTTTTTGGGCTTGACGAGGCCTCCCAGATACAAAAAGTTGTTCTTCATACAGGCGCTTCATTTTTTTGGATTCTTATGTCTTCCACTATTCCTAATCTTTTGTTTCTCTTGTAAGGATGAGCAGTTATGCCAAGGAGTACATGAAGAGGCACAAGAGCATTGCTGATGACTTGGAAGATGCTTAGAAGATTCAAATTCTTCCGGCCAAGGCAGCCTATACTATAGGGGCTTCTAAGAAGACTTTTGGGGCTCCTACCCTCAAGCCAGCCTTTAAAGTGCTGGACTTTTCTAAGTCTCCACTGGGTGCTTGATTAGTTCATAAGAGGTCACGTCCTGTAGCACTTGTAAAGACCGAGGACTCTCGAGATAAGAGGTAGCAATAGGGCTTCGATAGATAACTTTTGCTTTCCTCCAAGTTATTTTGTAGACTTGACGTTATTTTATGCTGATTGTAGATTTTTTCATTCAGCCCCTCCGGAGAAACACTACGAAGACTTTGGGTCCCCTTCTTAGCACTAATCCAAAGGCCCCATTGGCACCCCAAAAGCAAAGAGTGGCTGGGGAGACAGCCCAGAAGAAAGATGCGGGGGGAGTCCTCAATAAGAGCACCCAGCCAACTGCCTCTCACTTCGGCTCAAGTCCCAGAGGGGCTTGTCCATGAGAATGTGCCATCCGTTCAATGGGAGCTTACTGAGTTGGCTGTGAACGAGTAATTCCGTCCATATGTCTTAATCTCTATGCGAGGTTAAGTGTAGAAGAAAAATTTGGTGCTTAAGAACATTGCGCCTGACCAAGTCTTCGATCCTCAATGGGCAGTAAAAATCAGTAAGTTGATCCTTGAAGATTGGTCAGACATTACCCACCAGAACCTTGAGGGGCTGAAGACCCCCAGGGATTGACATTTATTGGCTCACCCTCATCAGTCAGACAGCAACCATTTGTTGAGCTTAGGTTGCAGCCACACTTTATCACCAACCTCAAACTCCAAGTCTCTTCTTCTTTTGTTCATATAAACAGTGGTCCTTTCATTGGCTATCCTTAACTTTTCCTGTATCTTTTTGATTTTATTTGTTGTTTCTTCAATGATCTCAGGACCCAATTCTAACCTATCTGAGGCTTCTACCCAACAATGGAATGTCATGCACCTTCTCTCATAAAGAGCTTCATAAGGTGCCATACCAATGGTGCTTTGATAACTATTGTTGTAAGAAAATTCCACCAAATGTAAATGTTAGTCTCATTCTCCCTTAAAATCCAAAACACAACTTCTGAGCATGTCTTCAAGTATCTGAATCACCCTCTCAGTCTGTCCATCTGTCTGAGGGTGGTATGCAGTGCTCAGGTGGATTTTGGTTCCTAGTGCTTTGTGAAATGCACTCCAAAATCTAGCTGTAAACCTTGGATCTCTATCTGACACTATGGAGTCTGGCACTCCATGCAACCTTACTATCTCCTTGATGTACATTTGTGCTAACTTTTCTAGTGAGTCTACGATCTTCATTGGTAAGAAGTGGGCACATTTAGTTAGCCTATCCACAATGACCCATATTGTGTCATGCCTTAATTTGGTCATAGGCATCCCAGTTAAGAAGTCCATAGTGATGTTACCCCACTTTCTCACTGGAATGGGTAAAGTCTGTAGCATGCCTGCTGGCTTCTGATGCTCTACTTTTATCCTTTGGCATGTGGCACATCTGGAGACATATGTGGCTATGTCCTTCTTCATGTTTGGCCACCAGAAATGTGTTTTCAAGTCTTTGTACATCTTCTCACTTCCAGGATGGATATTTAGTTTACTAGTGTGAGCTTCCTCAAGTATCTCATTTCTGAGTTCTTGCTCACTAGGCACATATATTTTATCCTTGAAGTGCAATAATGCTTGTAGGTAAAGGATTCATACAAGGACCCTTTGTCTTCTCCTGAAATCTTCTTCAGATTTAGGTCTGCATCTTGTGTCTTCCTTATCTCTTCAATCCACCCAGACTGAATAGTTAACATATTCACTTGTGCTCCTTCCCACTGTTGCCACTTATGCCAAAGGCATAGAAAACTATTCTCCTCATTGGCATCTGCCGAAGATCCACCTTTTAGCAACCCAGTGTATTTCCTACTCAAGGCATCTGCCACTAGATTGCCTTTGCCTTCCGTATACTCAATGCTACAGTCATAGTATTTAATATACTCCAACCATCTTCTTTGCCTCATGTTCAACTCTTTCTGAGTGAACAAGTACTTTAGGCTTTTATGGTCAGTGTATATCACAAATGAGCTTCCCATTAGGTAATGCCTCCATTGCTTTAAGGCAAAGATCACTGCAGCAAGCTCTAGGTCATGGGTAGGGTAATTTTGCTCATGGGGTCTCAATTGCCTTGACCCATAAGCAATCACATTCCTTTCTTGCATTAACACACATCCTAAACCAGATCTAGATGCATCTGTATAAATAATGTAAGGCTTACTTGGATCTGGTAGGATTAACACTGGAGCTTGAATCAACTTGCTCTTTAACTCCTGAAAGCTCTTTTCACATTTTTCAGTCCACTCAAACTTTTGACCCTTCTTGGTCAGTTGAGTAAGAACTGAGGCAATCATGGAGAATTTTGATACAAATCTCCTATAATAGCCTGCTAATCCTAGGAAGCTTCTGATTTCTTTTACAGTCTTAGGTCTTTCCCACTTTTGCACAGCCTTAACCTTTTCAGGGTCTGCTCTAAGGCCTTGTGCATCAATGATGTGTCCTAGGAAAGAAACTTCCTTTAACCAAAATTGGCACTTGGAAAATTTAGCATATAGCTGATTGTCTAACAGTGTGTTCAAGATAATTCTTAAGTGATGCTCATGTTCACTTTCATCCTTGGAATACACTAGGATGTCATCAATGAACACCACTACAAACTTGTCCAAGTATGGTCTGAACACATGGTTCATTAAGTCCATGAATGCAGTAGGGGCGTTAGTCAAGCCGAAGGGCATAACTGTGTACTCATAATGTCCATATCTTGTTCTGAATGCTGTCTTAGGTATATCCTCCTTTTTTACCCTTAACTAAAAGTACCCAAATCTAAAATCAATCTTAGAGAAGATCTTTGCTCCCTTGAGTTGATCAAATAGATCCTCAATCCTAGGGAGTGGATACTTGTTCTTGATGGTCATAGCATTTAGCTTTCTGTAGTCAATGCACAATCTTAAAGATCCATCCTTCTTTTTTCACAAAAAGAACAGGAGCTCCCCACGGTGAAGTCTTATGAACCCTTTTTCAAGTAGTTCATCAAGTTGTTTCTTGAGTTCAGTCATCTCTGTAATTGGCATTCTATAAGGTGGTATGGATACTGGTGTAGCTCTAGACTATAGTTTAATCTCAAATTCAATCTCTCTTGGAGAATGAATACCTGACAAATCTTTAGGAAAGACTTGTGGATAGTCTTTCACTACAGGTATCCTACTAACCTCTTCTTCAATTTCAACATCATTCAATGCATAATATTCATCTTCAGAAATCACAGGAATCTCATCTAACACTTCTAGTTCCATGCCATGCATTTCATACACTAATTCCGTAGAATTCACTATTGCATGCACTTCATTACTAGGCAATGTGATTTTTCTTTTAGCACAATCAATCTATATACCATACATAGCCAACCAGTTCATACCCAAAACAATATCATATTGTGGAATATTCAACACTAGCAGATCAATCATAATCTTAGTCTTTCCTACTTCTAGCTCACAGTCCTTAGCTAGTTCATTCGTGAAAAGACATTGACTACCTGCTGTTCTTATTAATGATATGTTAGGCATGAATTCAATAGGCAATTTCATAGATTCAGCTGACTTCCTAGCCACAATGGACACTGAGGCACCAGTATCAAACAATGCATTAACAGACATACCATTTAAATAAATGTTACCTCTAAGTGCCCCTTGTTGGGATGTCTCCCCTTTGTCAATATGGAATACTCTTCCAGCTCTCTGCACTTGTGGCCTTGGTACTTCTAGAGCACCTCTTGGCTGAACATCTCTGACAGCTGGCATATTAGGCCTATTCTGGCCTTGCTCATCTTGCCCTCTTCTTTGGACCAAAGGGCAGTCTTTGATCCAGTGATCCAAAGCACCACATCTAAGACATGCTTGTGTCTCAAAGTAACATGGCTTCTTGCCATGGAATTTCTTGCATCGAGGACACCTTGGGCCAACAAACTTACTCTTGGCCTTGCCATCCATACGAGGTTTTCCAAACTTGGCAGTGTCGTTACCTTTCATTGGCTTCTGTAGTCTTCCAGCCTGGCTGGTCTCTCCCGGTCCACTAGGAAACCATTTACTTTCATACTCTTCCTGTTCCACCAGTAAAGCCTTCTGAACAGCATCATGATAGGTAATGGCATTGAAAGGCCTAACAGCTCTCCTGATATTAGGTCTCAGACCTTTGACAAACCTCTTCGCTTTAAGTTCTTCCAACCCGTGGTATTGTGGTGCATACCTCACAAGTTGGTTGAACTTGTGTTCATATTCCAAAACACTGAGATTGTCCTATTTCAGTGCATCAAACTCAGCCTGTTTTAGGTCTTTGATGGCATCACTTACATACTAGTCTTGGAACATCCTTGTAAATTCAGACCATGTCATCTCTAGCTCATGATCTGCTCTTCTGCCTCTTTGGGCAGCATACCTATCTCTAACACTTCTCCACCACATTTCTGCACTACCTACAAGATTGTAGGTAGCCAAAGATACTTTCTTTGTGGAGCTCAAATGCATCCTCTCGAACATCTTCTCAATGAATCTTAGCCACTCTTCAGCTTTTTCCAGTTCAGCTCTGCCATCAAATTGTGGAGGTCTTAGGCCTTGAAACCTCTCCAACAATCTGACATCATCAGAGCCCTCAAGATCTTCAACTCTGTGCCTCCTAGACCTGTGTGATCCCTCAGACTCTTGATGCTTTCTAGGCCTCCTTCTTTCTCTCCTTTCACTAAGGCTCCTAGCTTCTGAGTGATTGGCCCTTGACACTTGGCCAAGCTCAGACTTGATTCTTCTACCTCTGGGATGTCTTCTATCCTCATCTTCCTCAAATTCTTCATCTTCATTTCTTTCAGGAGGAACATTCGCTGGGTTGTTCCTAACAACTTCCTGGTTCTGCTCCTGTGGTAATGGTTGTGCTACTTGGACTACATGTTCTTGAGCTTGCAATAGCCTTACTAAGTTTTCATTTACTTGGGCCAGATTTCTTTGTAGTTCGACCCACACTTGTGGTACATTCATTTCAGGTGCTGGACTCCCTGAACAGATGGCTGCTCTTGTACACCCCTTCCATTTCTGTTGGCCTGTATTTGCTCAGTAGGAGGTCTTAGGGGTCCCTGATCCCCTCTCCTTGTGGCTACCATTTTCCTGTTTCATGATCAATAAAAGAGCACAATATATACAGTACATTAGGTACTTAACACTAGCAGCTGACCCAACTAAGTTCTATGTATGTAACTATGTGCATGCATGATGGAACTATACACAACTCTAATTCAAACCATGCTCTGATACTAACTTCTGTTATCACTCTGAGTGTTTCTATATAGTGATCAGATTTAGTGAGCTCAAGTCCTAAACAATACATGTCTTGTAGGCCAAGCAGAACATGCTCACTATATTTATCCAGGTGGCCCTCTTGGACTTTATGCAAATATATGTACATTGGTCCAACCATTACACACATATTCACATACAATTTCATCTTGAAGTAATGGTGATAGTCAAATTCTTTATTCCTAGCCAATATGGAATTTGACTAAAATCCCCAAGTGCATCTACAATCATATGTACGCTTGATGCAATGGGTGCCCATTATTCATGTGTCCAAACTTTCATACCGTGTCCAAGTCAAATTCTACCTATGTCCTTATATGCCCTAAAGGTTTTTAAACCCTTTAATATACTTAAACATTGATAAGGAAATAGGATTGAGCTATTAAATTTATCTAAGATTTCCAGTATGAATTTTACGCTCAATCGGGTAAAATTGACCATATGAACAGCACCCAGCAAAATTAGTCAAATTTGACATGTCATAACTCTTACTACATGGCACCAAATCCAGTGATTCAAAAGCAAAATTTTTCATCTTAAAGTATTCTAAGTGTGGTCAAAATTGCATAGCCAAACTCATTAAGTACAGAAAGTTATGGCTATTGGAGTATAGGGTACCAAATTTGAGCAACTAGTGACCATAATGCCTATACAAAATTTCTTACAATTCATACACTTCAGTTCCAGGTACAAAACCAACATGGTCAATTTCATACATGTCTTAGACACATGGGGAAACCATTCCCCTATATTTTAAGTGATTATATAAGCATCAAACACCATACTCTTCAAAACAGTCCATAAGAACCAATATGAACAGAATTACACACACACACACACACATTTCAAACTACAGTCTATTGATCCATAAATCATTCACACAATGTACATACAGCATACCCAACTAATTTACATGCATTTATGCACTATATATATGCCATAACTTAGTTAATACGTACACTAAGCTTCTTGGAGAATTTTAAAAGCACTAAGCACACTAGAAATTTGAAAGGACTAGCTGCTGCGTAAGCCAGAAAGTACCATTACAAAAAATAGCTAATGTGCTCTAAAAATCATGAAAATTTCTAGTTTACAACTAAACATATGGAAGTTAATATACATGAAATTTCACAAATAAATTCAAATGATAGCTATTAGTTTGAATGCTCTCTTTCAGGTGCTCCTGAAATGGTCAAAAGGGGGTAAGTTTCTTGAATGAAACTTAGTAAGAGCTTATCAAAATCTTCAAACTCCAGTCATATACCTGAAATCCAAAGATACTAAAACACAAAAATACAGCACAAATACACAAGCACAGCCATCTAAATGCACAAACAACACAACAACAAACAAATGAAATGCTAGCAGCAATAAACACATTAGGGTTAGTTCATAAACAATCAAATAAACATTATGTAATCACTATGACAGCTCTCTTCAAGCTAATGCTTAGTATTATAAGGTTAATTGATCTTAGTTAATACTAACTTGGGCTCTAAAAACCCTAAATTTCATTATCATAACAGAGCACCAAAGTTGTAGGGCTGAAACCTTAGGTGCAATTTCCCCCTTAACCTAAACTTGGTTCATCAAGCTCTTAGCTCTCTTCAAAGCTTAGGGTCTTAGCATCATGGATGTTTGGACATTAGTATTGAACAATAAACAATCATGAAACCCAGATAAAATCCTTACCTAAGCTATAAAGGTTGAAAATACCAAAGGAAACTCAATAAACCCAAAAACTAGGGTTTTTCTCTCTTTCTTGTTGAATCTGATTGCTTTCCTTTGTGATTTCTTGGGAGCTTGAGCTATGGTGGCTATGGAAGGTTATGGAGGAGCTAAGAAAGGAACTCTAGCTGGTGAGGGCTGAAAATAACCAAGGAAAGGCAAGAAATCAAGATATTTTCTTGGTTTGATTAGTTTAACCTTAACCCTTACTTAGGTCAATATAAGTATGCCTTAAGAAAAGAATTTTTGGATAATATTTAGCCCACCTTTTTTACCTCAGAAGCTGGAAATAAAAGACTGGGTTAATGCTAGAAATGACCATCTTTAACCCTTGTCAAAGATCATCCCATCCTGAAGTTATTTTTGCTAACAATTGTAAACCTAGTTGTTTAAGGTTCTTGAATAATAGCCTTTGTTTCCTTAATGAAATTTAGCCTAAAAAAAAAAGTGCTTCCATACCATTCAAATCCCTTTAAACCCCTCTTTTGAAGTTGTATAACTGAGGACCCAAGTTTTGAAATCTTACAATAAAGTCCATAGGTTATTTGTTAACCAAGTAATTCCTTAGGGTTTTCTTGAGGGTCAAGTAACCATTGTGTGGAAATTTTTAAGGAGGTGTAGATTACACATTTTACCCCTTACATTCCATTCACTATTGGAAAATCATGCTATATAATGGTTTATAACCATTATGCCTTTATACTGTAATTTTCCCATTTGTTGAGGACCCGTCTAGCCTCGAGGTAACAGTTGTGGCCCTGTTAGCATTCGTAGTTATTTGTTTGTTTGGTTTCTAATAGGTTGAGTGACTTAAGAGGCGATCGTTACTTACTATTTGAGGGAGCGATGTGTAGCTTATGAGAAGGCCATGCAGTCTTAGTTGGATGGCCTTTGTTACAAGAGGGACTCTTTAAAAAAGAAGATTGAAGGCGAGCGCACCGTTCAGAGCACTCTGGCGGGGACCTCAAGTAGATGCAGGAGGCAAAGAATGCAGGAGATGGCCACATTAAGAAGCTTGAGGGGGGAGGTAGAGAAGTTGTGGGACGCTCTTAATGCATCCCAGGAGAATGAGGCGGGAACTTTGAAGGAGGCCGGTTGTCTGGCATCCACGTTGAAGGTGGCAGAGTCCAAGATCGACGCTGTCAAAGTGACTCTGCTGATGGATGAGTATGTGCCACTAGGCCCGAGGACTATCTTGGTGATGCCAATTCTAAATCGATCACTGTTATGATGCCTCTCATAGAGTGGATTAAGCGAATTGGTTTTGTAGGGTGTAAAGGCCATATGGCATACTAATGTCTCTAAACCTAGGCTAATGCTTGTGTAAAGAAGCTCGACTTGCACCTTCAGAAAGTGGAAAAAAGGCTTGAAATGGATGTTTTCCTTAGGTTTAAGGAATGCTTTCTTTCTTGCTGTTTCTAGGTGGATCAAGCCCTCATGGACTAGGAACTCTCATTTGTCTTAGCCTACGGAGAATTGGATTTAGATTACGAGGCATGGCCAAAGGATAGGAAAGCCAGGATTCCTACCTTTGACAAGGATGCATTGGTGACAAACACTGATGATGCTTCTATTTTGAATGAATTTTAAGAGTGCTCGCTGCTTCTCTTTTCCCTCTTGAGTTGTAATTTTGACTATTTTGTAATTTTGTATGATCAAGATGGGATTTGTCCCTCCTATGTAACGAGAGCGATATCTTTGGGCCCCTTGATAGAGTAAGACTTAGAAAATGCATGGCTATGCTCAGATGACTTGATATACGATATCAATGTCATCAGTTTAAGTCAGTCTACTCAGTAATCAATAAACCAGAGATTAGGCTAGACGAGTGTAACACATTCCATTTCTCGTGCTTAGTTTTGATATCTTGGGCAAAGGGACAATAACATATATGGATAATGATCATAAAGGTTTAGTCGAATTATCGACAATCATATCACTTAGGTAGCAATGATGTGTTGTTAGACACCATTCATTGCTTATGATCATAAATGTGATTTATGATCAATACCAACGTGGTAAGAGCCTATTGGGTTGCACACATAAAGCCTATTTGGATTATTTGAGTGCATAGGCTAATTTATTTGGGTTATGGTTTCATGATAATTTCGTATTAATAATTGGCCCAAAAGTTGAGCCATTATTAAGCTCAAAATTAAACCTAATTGGATTAGGGCTTTGAAACCCATTAGGCTTGGAAGTTGAGTCTCACTATAAATACATCATATAATGAGAAATTTGAAGCCCTTGCCTTAGCCTCCAAAAAAAGTTCCAGTCGTATTCTTCTCTTGCCATTCCTTGGAGGACGCAAGCTAGCACTGCAAGGCGCAAGAGAAATGCATTTGCCGGGATGTGGTGAAGGCATAGTGATGTCGAGAGGCTCATGTGGATACCATAGAGAGCTTGAACACGTCAATTGTTCAAGTTTTGTGATTCGACTCAACAGTTGGGTGAGAGATCTCAACCGAAAATTATGTATGAAAAATTTTCAAACACATAATTTACCCCGTTTTACTTGGATCCTAAAGAGGGTTTCGATTATATTCCGCTATGCTTGTTTGGCTCCCGAAACCCTGCACTTAGGACATCCTTATACTCGAAGATGTTCTTAACTTCTGTGAGCTCATACAGCTGGGGCATTTGGATACTGGCTTTCGTATCTGATACTAGCACTTGATTAAACCCCATGAAGTCCTCTTTATGGTCACCTTAAGTAAGTCGTCATTTACTTGACCTTGCCCGCCTTTTACAAGCAACTTAGAATAAGTCATTACTTATACACCTTTTACCTGTAATTTCCCCTAACTTGTTGTACCAGGTAATTTAACTTAGTGGCCAAACTTTGCCAAGTTCCCCTGAACTTGACTCAGGCAACTTAGTGGATTTGCTTACAAAGCATGTCAAATCGGTCAGGACCTCTTGAGTACCTCTCAATGCCTGGAGCTACTTGGGCAGTACCTGTCATGCCCAACATAGCCCCTAGTCCATTTGGGAGGTTTAGAACCCCAAGGGAAAGGTTAAGACACAAGGAAATGTTTATCGGGTTTGGACTAGTACTATAGTATTAGACATAAGCGCATATGCACCTTAGATGCACCTGGACACTGTGGTAGGGACACTGGGGCAGACCTGGACACAGCCAGGACACTACCAGAGCACATGGGCAAACACATACCCAAGACACACACAACATTGAGCTTGTTAACTCATTCAAAACATACTCTCAGAACAAGCCAAGTACCTAGTGATATGCAAACCTATTACATCATCATTCCATTTACAGAGTACATGCATGGCAACCAAAACACCATACTTGAGCTTTTGAAAATGTTGTCTTTCATGCACATGCCCACATGTTCTACCCAAACATGCTTTTAGTGAGCCTACTAAGTGCCATTCAAGACACACCATAATCCCATAACATACATATCACCACAAATGAACATACTCACAATAGTACATGGACATATGCATACCAGAACTCTTAACTTTAAAAAATTCCAATACTCAAGCAACAAACACTCCACTTTATTAACCTTGCCACACAACATACATAGGCATCCAATATTAAGATGTTCATCTTACACACACATAAGTGCTAGTAAGCTTATTATAGGCCACTCATACTAGTACTACCCGAAACATCCATACATTCATATCAAACATCTCCACCATAAAATAAGTACCTAACTTACATAAGTTCATCAAACCATCACATAGGACTTGGTAAGCCTACCAAGAACACCAAAATGTACTACAACTTGAAAATATTCATATACACGTCATTACACTTAAGCATACCCGAAAGTGATCAACACTAACTGAAACATGATTATAGACTCTAAAATAAGTCCAACCACCATACACATGATCAACAAAACAAGCCATAACATATATGTCATAGACATATCCGACCTCACTAGACTTTGTTCCCACAACTCTAGACACACAAGGCCTGCAAGAAATGAAATCATATTCATTAGCTTGATACACAAGCAATCCATAGCACTTAGGATATTGAGCAAAACCATTTTCAAACATTATACCTTCATAAACCCGAAACAGTATGTACTACTCTTAACTTGTTTACTTCTCAAGCAACCCTTTTCCTACACATATAAAGTAGGGCAATGAGTTTGATAAACTCAGTAAGGACTTATCATGGCTTCCAAGGCCAAAACATAGGTGTGGCAACGTGCGGGTTTTGGGGAGTCGCCACCAATCGGTTTTCGCCTAGGTCGATTGGACACCTAAAAATGGTCTGTGAGAGTTCGGGGGTTCGGGAGTACGGTTACGTTAAAATAACTCTATTTTAACGCCCAAAATTGGTACCTTAGTTGATTTTAATTTTGTTTTGCTTGCTTTTGAATAATTTCAGTTAATTTTCAAACCAGAAATTTTAACTGAATCATCCAGATGTAAATTTTTAGATTAATACGGATTTCTAAAATTTTGGTAACTAATTTGTATAATTTTTTTATAATAAATTTTGATATTTCCGAACCATGAATTCTATCGAATCACCCGGATACGGAATTCCATGAAATTTTTAGTTTAATTTTTATTGTATCTTTTAATTAATTATTTAATCCATATCATAAATTCTGTCGAATTATCCGAATATGGATTTTTATCTTGGTATTTAATTTTTATTCATTAAAAAAAATTTTGATATTTTCCAAACCATGAATCCTATCGGATCACCCGGATATGGAATTTAATAAAAATTTTAATTTTTAATTTTATTGTTAATTATTTAATTGATTATTAATTTAATTTAATTTTTATAAATTCTTGCCGAAATATAGTTATTTTTTGGTTTGATGAAAGATTTTTTTAAAAGTAATTTATCTAATCCATAAATCTAAAAATATACTTTTTAAAAAAAATGATTTTTGTGGAATCATTTAGTTATGATTTTTTTATTTGTTTAATAAAAGAACAAAAGGTTAAATTTTGTTCTTTAAAAGAAATAACAAAGATAAGTCTTGATATTCCAATTAATGTTTAAAATGAAAAAAATAAAGGACGGGGGCTTGGTTGTAATAAAAAAAATAGATAAGATGGACTTTTGACTAACCATAAAAAATGGTAAATAAGTAAAACAAGGTTAATCATTCACATAAAGAAAAATAAATTGCGGAAAAATAAATAAATAAAAAAAAAGTAGGGCTTTTTGCCATCTACATAAAAGTAGGAGGTATAACCTTCCATAAAAAAATAAAAGTGCATAAAGTAAATAATTGCGAAAAAGTAAATAAATAAAGAAAAGTGGGCCTTTTTGCCATCCACATAAAAGTAGGAGGTATAACCTTCCATGAAAAAAGAAAATAAAAGTGCATAAACTAAATAATTACGAAAAAAGTAAATAAATAAAGAAAAGTGAAAATTTTTGTCATCCACGTAAAAGTAGGAGGTATAACCTTCCATAAAAAAAAATAAAAAGTGCATAAAGTAAATAATTGCGGAAAAGTAAATAAATAAAGAAAAGTGGGGCTTTTGCTACCCACATAAAAGTAGGAGGTATAACCTTCCATAAAAAAAATAAAAGTGCGTAAAGTAAATAATTGCGGAAAAGTAAATAAATAAAGAAAAGTGGGGCTTTTTGTCATCCACATAAAAGTTGGAGGTATAACTTTCCATATAAAAAAAATAACAAGAAATAAAAAAAGAAATAAAAAATAAACACCAAACGTTAGCTGTTAGTGGCTTATCTGCAAGAACAAGAAAGTTCGCGACTTTTATGAACAGAATATAAAATCAGAAGTAGTAAAGAAGAGTTATACCAAAAACATGTTGACTGGGTCGGATCCGGGTGGGGTCACGATTTCCTTCGTCTCTAATTTTTCTTCTTTGGCGACGGCGGCACAACTCGGCAGCGGCAGCTAGGGTGACTCCAAGGAAGGTGGGTATGGTGACCGGCGACGTGGAAGACGGCTGAGCGACGGCAGGCGATTGACGGCGGATGTTGCGACGGGAAAAAAGAAAGAAGCCGATGGGTTGGCGGTACGGCGTAGGCTGGGAGTCAAGGAGACGGGCGGCGGCGCGTAGGGGGCGACGACGATGGCGGTCTACCAGCACGAGGGAGGCGACGGAAGGGAGAAGACAGGAAGATGGTGACGGACACGGAAACGGCAGACGGACGGCGACGGGAGGAACGACTGCAAGAAAGTGACGGCGATGAGGAGACGAAGCTGAAAAAGGGAAGACGGTAAGGGATAAACGGGAAGGAAAACGTAAAAGGAGGAAAGTTCAGGATTTTTTGAGTGAAGGAGGAGAGGCCAGGGACTATTTCTACAGTTTTCTTTTTTATTTTTTAGGAGCTCTAATCTTGATTTTTTTTCCTGCTTTCTTCACAGCTTTGGACCCCTATTTATAGGGGAAGGAGCATTGGATTCCTTTAATTAAAAATAATTCGAAATTTAATTAAAAAATGACTTATCTCATAATTTGGTAAAATAACAGTTTTAGTCCTTTACATCTCTTTGACTTCTGATATGTTCCTGAAACTTCTGATTGAGACAAATTTGTCTTTTTCTGTCAATTTGGCCCAAAACCGTCTGTTTGGCCCAAAAATGACGCGAAAAACTACCAAATTTTCCTAGAATTCTCAGATTTTGTCAGATTTTCTCCCAACTTCTCAATTTTGTCATTTTCACCCCAAACTTTTTATTTTTGTTAATTTTTTTTCAAAATTTTCTTTTATATTTTATACACACATATAGATATATATATATATTAATTTTAACTAACCCTATAAAACAAAATGCCCCCATAAACTATTTAATTTAATTTTTTTCTTAAATTGTTTTTAATAATAATAATTATTAATTAATTAAAATTTTATTTTTTTTAAGGGTCGGACGAAATTGGGTGTCAACAGCTGCCCCCCTTTGCATGCTTCATGGGACATGATGCATGCAAAGCCGTTACCAAATTTCGTCTGACTTAGCTAGGCATTGAGAACCTTCTCGCCGCCTAAACCCTGAGGAGAAAAACCTTTTTCTCCTCCTTTTTGAGGTTAAGGAACTTTCCTTAGAACCTCTACGATAGGAACTCTCCTATCGTTGAAGAAAAATTGATTGATTGATTGATTGTTTTGAGGTTAAGGAACTCTCCTTATAGGAACCTCCTATCGATAGAAAAATTGATTGATGAACCTTCCTAAGGAACTTTCCTTAGAACCTCTACGATAGGAACTCTCCTATCGTTGAAGAAAAATTGATTGATTGATTTTTGAGGTTAAGGAACCTTCCTTAGAACCTCTACGATAGGAACCTTCCTATCGTTGAAGAAAAATTGATTGATTGATTTTGAGGTTAAGGAACCTTCCTTAGAACCTCTACGATAGGAACCTTCCTATCGTTGAAGAAAAATTGATTGATTGATTTTGAGTTTGAGGTTAAGGAACTTTCCTTAGAACCTCTGCGATAGGAACCTTCCTATCGTTGAAGAAAAATTGATTGATTGATTGAGAGTTTGAGGTTAAGGAACCTTCCTTAGAACCTCTACGATAGGAACCTTCCTATCGTTGAAGAAAAATTGATTGATTGATTTTGAGGTTAAGGAACCTTCCTTAGAACCTCTACGATAGGAACCTTCCTATCGTTGAAGAAAAATTGATTGATTGATTGAGAGGTTAAGGAACCTTCCTTAGAACCTCTACGATAGGAACTCTCCTATCGTTGAAGAAAAATTGATTGATTGATTGAGTTTGAGGTTAAGGAACCTTCCTTAGAACCTCTACGATAGGAACCTTCCTATCGTTGAAGAAAAATTGATTGATTGATTTTTGAGGAGGTTAAGGAACCTTCCTTAGAACCTCTACGATAGGAACTCTCCTATCGTTGAAGAAAAATTGATTGATTGATTCTACGATAGGAACCTTGAGGTTAAGGAACTTTTCCTTAGAACCTCTACGATAGGAACCTTCCTATCGTTGAAGAAAAATTGATTGATTGATTGATTGAGTTTGAGGTTAAGGAGCCTTCCTTAGAACCTCTACGATAGGAACTCTCCTATCGTTGAAGAAAAATTGATTGATTGATTTGAGTTTGAGGTTAAGGAACTTTCCTTAGAACCTCTACGATAGGAACCTTCCTATCGTTGAAGAAAAATTGATTGATTGATTTTTGAGGTTAAGGAACCTTTGAGAACCTCTACGATAGGAACCTTCCTATCGTTGAAGAAAAATTGATTGATTGATTTTGAGGAGGTTAAGGAACTTTCCTTAGAACCTCTACGATAGGAACCTTCCTATCGTTGAAGAAAAATTGATTGATTGATTTTGAGGTTAAGGAACCTTCCTTAGAACCTCTACGATAGGAACCTTCCTATCGTTGAAGAAAAATTGATTGATTGATTGAAGTTTGAGGTTAAGGGAGATTTCCTTAGAACCTCTACGATAGGAACCTTCCTATCGTTGAAGAAAAATTGATTGATTGATTGATTGAGGTTAAGGAGACCTACCTTAGAACCTCAACGATAGGAACCTTCCTATCGTTGAAGAAAAATTGATTGATGGAGAAAAACTCTTTTCTCCTTTTTGAGTACCTCAAGCAAAATTTGTATGAAGGCAATTGAAGTTGGAATGATTTCTTCGGAAGTGTGAATTTTCATAATAGGCGAGTGCAAAAATTTAAACTTCCATGAAATGAGTGAATCTTGATGATGAGAAATAAAACTGACAAATTATGTAAGGGAACGGATGTTTGGAATCAATATCCAAGGTTTCATCTAATATTTTCTTCAGAAAATATAGATTCCCTTGTGAGATATGTCATCCAAATAAGGTTGAAGCTTAGCTACCCCAAAATGTCATGACTAGTAGACCTAATAGGATGCGTCTCAAGAGCAAAAAAAAATTACTCTTTACTCAGTCATTCCAAACTAAAGGCTTTGTCCTATGGTTTTAATATCAGCATGAACAAAACTATCCTAAAAAGGTGAAGAAGAAAGAAAAAATTCCCTGAAAAGAAAAACTGAAACACGAAAAAAATGCTGACAATAAAACTAAAGGACAAGAAGAACAGATCGGACCGCTTCTTCTTCCACAATGCTTCAACAGGCCGGGTAAAGGACAATTATGGGATGGAACTGGTCGGGAAAGACTGTCATGTCCAGTCTATCTGAATCATTGCTGGATCTGGTTCAGGAACAAAAGCTTGCATTTTATCTAGCAATTCTTCAGCAGTTGTTGCGGATATTAGGATTCGTCGTGCCACTCTTGATATAAAATTCTTCTGCACAGCGTAATCCACAAAAGATATCAGACCTGTAAAGAAATTGTTAACATTCAACAGCCCAATAGGTTTCTTGTGCAAATTAAGTTGGGCCATGGAAGCAATTTGGAAGATTTCTCCCAATGTGCCAAAACCACCTGGTAGAGCGATAAAAGCATCAGCATTAAAAAGCATTTGTAACACACGCTCTTGCAAATTTTTAACCACTAATTCTTCTCCAATCGTGCCCCCAGAAACAAGTTTCAAAGGTCCAGGGATAATGCCCAGAACTTGGCTTCCTCCTAGAGATGCTGCTGATGCTACACCTCCCATTAATCCGACACTACCTCCTCCATAAACTAAATGTATTTTTCGCTCAGCTAATACTCTACCCAAATGGTTGGCTGCCTTTAAATACTCTTCATCTTTTCCAGGAAAAGCCCCAGAAAATACACAAATACTTCAGGATTTACGAGTTGAGGTTTTCTCCATTCCTATCCTTAACCTTGTGAGAAATGAAGAAAAGAGGATGTATTTATAGAGATGAAGCATTAATGCAATAATTTATTTATCAAGAGTAGATAAAAGGATAATGCAATAATAGTCACATGACTCACGTCAAGAGTAGGTACATTATTGTCGGAAGAGAAGGAAAATTTTCAAAAGTGACAGCTAGCATATACAGTAGTCGTGACTGTGGCTCACGTCAGATAGGTACAGTAGGTACATTATTGTCAGAAGAGAAGGAAAATTTAGTCGTGACTGTAGCTGACAGCTTATTGTCAGCATTTCAAAAGCAACAGCTACAGTACAGTCGTGACTTTGGTTCACGTCTTCCACTGGTTTTACGTCCAGTAACGGCTTCAATGCCTTCTATGAATCGGGGATTTGCTTCCCCTCCAGTTTTCTTACAAACTGGCAAACAGGGTCTTTTAAAGTCAGATTCCCAAGACTGTAACGATCTCGTTCTTTTTGGAAAGTCATCCATAAACCGATAATTTCACATTGCACTATTCCACAAGAATGCGTTTCAAGAGTCAATAGGATATCATCCAAAGATTCCTTACGCAGGCCATTCTTAATGAATTTTCTTCTATCTTCACGATTTCTGGTGATCATCCCTAAAGAACGACATTTAGTATCGCAATTCCATCGTCCACATTTATGACAGACGCCTAGCCTCTTTGCTCTTCGCTTTTTGGCATAAGCGCTTTTACCTAAGCCGGGCATGCGGGGTATGAATGCATCTGAAACTTCACCAGTCGAACGAACCTTAGCTTCAATTAACCACCGCACATTATTAGGAATACCTTTATGCATAAATACTCTAATTCTTTCACATCTAGCTTGGTAAATCTTTTTAAGAACATTTATTGGGAGGGAAGGAAAATACTTTCGCAGGGCGGAAAAAGAAGAATCCATGACAAGAGAAGAAAAGGAGGAAATCAGTTATTGTAGGAAACTGAAATAACCGACTATGAGAGTCACGGAGTACCGTATCCACCACTTAACCGCATTTATAGCGATGAAAGGATAACGTGTTTATTACGCTTACAGGAGCAAGTACATTATTGTCAAAAGAAAAGGTAAATTTTTCAAAATAACAGCTTATATGTACAGTAATTATGACCGTGGCTCACATCTTCCACTGGTTTTACGTCCAGTAACGGCTTCAATGCCTTCTATGAGTCAGGGATTTGCTTCCCATCCAGTTTTCTTACAAACTGGCAAACAGGGTCTATTAAAGTCAGATTCCCAAGACTGTAACGGTCTCATTCTTTATGGTAAGTCCTCCATAAATCGACAATTTCACATTGCACTATTCCACAAGAATGCATTTCAAGAGTCGCTCGGATATCTTTTAGAGATTCCTTACGCAGGCCATTCTTAATGAATTTTCTTTTATCTTCGTGATTTTTGGAGATGAATCCTAAAGAGCGACATTTAGTATCGCAATTCCATCGTCCACATTTATGACAGACGCCTAGCCTCTTTGCTCTTCGCTTTTTGGCATAAGCGCTTTTACCTAAGCCGGGCATACGGGGCATAAATGCATCTGAAACTTCACCAGCCGAACGGACCTTAGCTTCAATTAACCACCGCACATTGTCAGGAATGCCTTTGTGTATAAAAACTCTGATTCTTTCACATCTAGCTTGGTAGATCTTTTTAAGAACATTTATTGGGAGGGAAGGAAAGTACTTTCGCAGGGCAGAAAGAGTAGAATCCATTGATGAGAGAAGAATTTGAGAGAAGAGAGGAAGAAATCAGTTATTGTAGGAAACTGAAATAACCGACTATGAGAGTCACGGAGTACCGTATCCGCTACTTAACCAGAAAGAAGAACACGCATTTATAGCGATAAAAGGATAACGTGTTAATTACGCTTACAGGAGCAAGTACATTATTGTCAAAAGAAAAGGTAAATTTTCCAAATATGACAAATTGTATGTACAGTAATTGTGACTGTGGCTCACATCTTCCACTGGTTTTACGTCCAGTAACGGCTTCAACGCCTTCTATGAGTCGGGGATTTGCTTCCCATCCAGTTTTCTTACAAACTGGCAAACAGGGTCTTTTAAAGTCAGATTCCCGGGACTATAACGCTCTCGTTCTTCGTGAAAAATACTCCATAAACCAAGAAGTTCACGTTGCACTGATCCACAAGAATGCGTCTCAAGAGTCAATCGGATATCATCCAACGAATCCTTACTCAGGCCATTCTTGATGAATCGTATTTTATCTTCTCGATTATCGGAGATCATTCCTAAAGAACGACATTTAGTATTACAAGTCCATCGACCACATTTATGACAGACTTGTAACCTTTTCGCTCTTCGCTTTTTGGCATAAGAGCTTTTGCCTATGCCAGGCATGTGAGACACAAATGCATCTGGGAGTTCACCTGCCAGACGAACCTTAGCTTCAATTAACCACCGCACATCTTCAGGGATTCCTTTGTGCATCAAAACTCTTAATCGTTCACAGCGAACTCGGTAAATCTTTTTAAGAATGTTCATTGGGAGAGAAGGAAAGTATTTTCGCAAGGCAGAAAGAGTAGGATCCATTTTCTAGAAGGAAATAAAAGAAAGAAGGGAGGAAGGAATCAGTTATTATGGGCAACTGAGACAACCGACTTGAGAGTCACGGAGTACCGTATCCGCCACTTAACCGGAAAAATGGATCCTATTTTTTTTTGACAATATTTTGATGTCATAGATATCTCTTATCTTTGATATTCCATTGAGCTGACGTCGATCCTGTCCTTATGGGTGAAGCCTCGATTATCGAATCCATTGCCAGCTTTTGACAAATTGTCAACGACAATATTTCTTGACGTTTCATCCTACCTTATCCTTGACCATGAGCTATCTCTTATCTTTGATTATTCCATTGCCAGCTGACAAATTGTCAACGACAATATTTTTTGATCCTGTCTGACGTCAATCCTATTATGGGTGTAGCCTCGATTATCGAATCCATTGCCAGCTTTTGACAAATTGTCAACGACAATATTTTTTGATGTCTACCTTATCCTTGACCATAATGTTGAATTCTTGACGCGGCTTGGTCCAGCATATTAGCTGTGCATCCAGTGATAGACTGGAATGAGCTGATGACGTTGAAGTCTCAGCTTATACTGTTGTAATCATGCCGCGGATATGCTTTCCATTTGATCCCTGTTATGTAAAAGCCATGCATGCATGATGTGAAATGCATGAATGCAGAGCATGTGTAACTGATGGCTCTTTTTTTT
This sequence comes from Aquilaria sinensis, assembly GCA_005392925.1. NCBI lineage: Eukaryota > Viridiplantae > Streptophyta > Magnoliopsida > Malvales > Thymelaeaceae > Aquilaria > Aquilaria sinensis. Next base: position 308,853 of record SMDT01002774.1, on the reverse strand, counting down.
TTTTTTTTTTTTTATTTTTTTTTTGTTTTTTTTTTTTTGCATGGATCTAGTTCTTCATGTCTTTGCTTTACTGGATCCTCTTTGTGATTGCCTTCTCGAACTACCATTGAATCTCTTTATGCTTCCCAGCTCTTGTCCATTGCCTCAAAAGCTCAATTCTTTTCGAAAGCCCCTTCAAAGAAGTTTTTCTTGACTTGTTCCTGAATTTTGGTCTCAACTTCCTTAACGTTTTCCCGCATCATACTTTATGCCTCTTTTGGATAGTCATCCCTGTTGAAACATTCGTGAGTATGCTTCCTTCTTGTTGATATAATCATGCTCTTATTTTCAATTGTAAGACTTTTGAAGCGATCATCCAGGCAACCACCAAGGCCATCTCCCGAAGATTTGTTACTCCATTTTTCCTGTTAGCCAATGTTTTGTGCCGTTCGCAAAGCAGGACCTCGATCTTACCTGTTTTAATTCATAAAGCTTATCAAAGTAATCTACGGTCTTTGCTTTTTCTGAGTTTTAATTATTACTATCCTTCCTACAAAGTCACAATTTATTGCACACTTGAGGCCAGTAAGAATGTGAGATTTGAAGAAAAAGAGCTAGAGAGAATTGACTTTTCATTTATGGATAAGGGAATATAAAAGTTGAATGTGAGATTTGAAGAAGAAGAGCTAGAGAGAATTGGCTTTTCATTTATGAGTAAGGGAATATAAAAGTCTTGGGTACAGATGAAGAACAATGAAGATCTGAGAGAAGAACGCTCTCTTTGACAACTTTGATCAAACAAGCTCTGGCAACCCTGTATCCACTTCTTCCCTTCTGTCCGAAAACTTCATCATTATGCAAAGTATTTCTTCACTGAATCTGAGTTTACTGGTTTTGGTAGCTCTCGTCCATCCATTTCTGTCAGAATTAGAGCCCCTCCTGAAAAGGCTTTCTTCACCACATATGGTCCATCATAGTTTGGTGTCCATTTTCCTCTAGAATCATGCTGAATGGGTAGAATTTTCTTGAGCACTATGTCACCTTCATGAAATTGTCGTGGGCGAACCTTTTTATTGTAAGCGCGGATCATCCTCCTTTGATAAAGTTGCCCATGGCAGAGGGCCGTCATTCTTCTTTCATCAATTAGGTTTAATTGCTCATATCTAGCCCTGACCCATTCTGCTTCTTTCAATTGGGTATCCATTAGTACCCTTAATGAAGGAATCTCAACTTCAATGGGCAGTACGGCCTCCATACCATATACCAGAGAAAAAGGTGTTGCTCCAGTAGAAGTACGGATAGAAGTTCTGTAAGCATGTAATGCGAAAGATAACATCTCATGCCAGTCCTTGTAAGTGACAATCATCTTTTCAATAATTCTCTTGATATTTTTATTGGCTGCTTCTACTGCACCATTCATCATCGGTCGATAAGGTGCTGAATTGAGATGCTTGATCTTGAACTGTCGGCACAAAGTCTGCATCATTGCATTATTCAAGTTCGTGGCATTGTCTGAGATGATACACTCTGGCAACCCATAGCAACAAATGATCTTTTTCTTAATGAACCAGCATACCACCTTTTGAGTTACATTTGCATAAGACACAGCTTCTACCCATTTGGTGAAGTAGTCTATTGCTACTAGAATGAATTTGTGACCATTAGAAGCTTTGGTGGTAATTGTTCCAATGACATCAATTCCTCACATAGCAAAAGGCCAAGGTATTGCTGTTACATTAAGAGGAGTAGGTGGAGCCTGGATCTTGTTGGCATATATTTGGCACTTATGACATTTTCTCACGTGATTGATGCAATCACTTTCTAATGTGAGCCAATAGTAGCCAGCCCTCATTATTTGTCTTGCCATGGTATGACCACTAGTGTGTGCTCCACACATTCCAGCATGAACTTCTTCCATGATCTTTCGTGCTTCATGAGCATCTACACAGCGAAGTAGCATCGAATCTGGGGTTTTCTTATAAAGTATGTCTAGGTTTAAAAGAAAACCCATTGACAATCTTCGTAAAAATTTCTTGTCATTTTCTGATGCTTCTGGTGGATATACTCGTTCTTGGAGGTATTTCTTGATATCATGATACCAAGGTTTCCCATCCAATTCTTCCTCCACGCTCATGCAATAAGCTGGGGAATCTAGTATTTTCATTTCAAAAACAGGAGTATGCTCAGGGTCGCTTATCTTGTACATGGCAGCTAAAGTAGCTAAGGCGTCCGGAATTTGATTATCTTCCCTTGGAAGATGATGGAAGCTTATACTGTTAAATTTTCCTGCCAAGTCTAGTATGAGCTTTTGGTAAGGGATCAATTTTGAATCCCTTGTCTCCCATTCTCCATTTATTTGATATATGACCAATGCGGAATCCCCATAAACTTGGAGATTTCGTACCTTCAGTCCCAGTGCCATTTGGAGTCCCATAGCACATGCCTCATATTCTACTATATTGTTGGTACAAGGAAATGTGATTTTCGCTGTGAGAGGGAACTGTTCTCCACTTGGAGAGATGAGTATAGCTCCAATCCCTTGTCCCAAGGCATTAGATGCTCCATCGAACGCCATTTTCCATGTTTCATCATCTTCAGAGACTTCCTGTTCTATCGTCATTATATCTCCATCAGGAAAGTCCATTCTCATTGGCTCATAATCATCCAATGCTCTATCAGCCAGATATTCAGCAATCGCACTCCCTTTTACAGCCTTCTGGGTGACATACTGTATGTCGTATTCAGACAGCAGCATTTGCCATTTTGCGATCCTGCCTGATAAAGCGGGTTTCTCAAAGATGTACTTGATGGGATCAGTCTTGGAGATCAACAATGTGGTATTGTTGAGCATGTAGTGTCGTAGTCGGTTTGCTACCCATGTAAGGGCACAACAAGACTTTTCTACTACTGAGTATTTTGCTTCATATATGGTAAGCTTCTTGCTCAAGTAATAAATTTCATGCTCTTTCTTGCCTGTCTCATCAGATTGACCCAATACAGATCCTGATGAAGAATCCTGTATTGATAAGTATAGAATCAACGGTTCTCCAGATCGAGCTGGTACCAAGACTGGTGGATTTGATAAGTATTGCTTGATTTTCTCAAATGCCTCTTGGCATTCGTTATTCCACTCAATCGGATTGTTCTTCTTTAGTGATTTGAAAAGAGGTTCACACTTGGACGTCAATTGTGATATGAACCTTGCTATGAAGTTGATTTTGCCCAGAAAACTTCTTACTTGTTTTGGAGTCTTCGGGGGTTGCATTTCTTGTATCGCCTTGACTTTACTTGGGTCAACTCGAATCCCATCTTTGCTTACCATGAAACCCAATAACTTTCCTGAAGAGGCTCCAAAAGTACATTTGGCAGGATTTAACTTTAGTTGATATTTGCGAAGTCTATCGAACAGTTTTCTTAGTACTTTTAGATGCCCCCTAGCAGTGAAAGTTTTGGCGATCATGTCATCTACATACACTTCAATTTCTTTATGCATCATGTCATGGAATAGGGCGACCATGGCTCTTTGATATGTAGCACCAGCATTCTTTAACCCAAAAGGCATCACTTTATAGTAGAAGGTACCCCAAAGGGTAATAAAAGCAGTTTTTATCATATCATCTGGGTCGAGTTTGATTTGATTGTACCCAGAAAAGCCATCCATGAAGGAAAAGTAGGAGTTTCCTGCGGTATTATCCACCAGCGTATCAATGTGAGGAAGTGGGAAGTTATCTTTAGGGCTGGCCTCGTTCAAGGGCCGGTAGTCTTGACAAACTCTTAGTTTCCCACTTTCTTTCTTTTCAACTGGAACTATGTTGACAACCCATTCTGTATATTCAGCGACTCCAAGGAATCCGGCATCCCATAGCTTTCGAATCTCATCTTTTACTCTTAAGATCAGATCCGGCTTTAATCTTCGTAGCTTCTGTCTGACAGGCTTCGCCCCAGGCTTCAATGGTATTTTGTGTAGCACTATGTCCGAGCTTAAGCCGGGCATATCTTGGTATGACCAAGCAAATACGTCCACATATTCCTTCAATAAGTGGATTAGTTCTTCTTTCTCTTCAGGAGGAAATAGAGTGCCAATCTTAACTTCTTTTACATCCTGACTGTCTCCCAAGTTGAATGTCTCAGTTGGTTCCTGACTTGTTGCTCTTTCTTTTTCATCTTGCTCGATCATTTTTAATAACTCAGGAGATATTTGAAGATCTTCGTCATCCGAGTCAGCAGTGTTTACAGGATTATCAAAGTTCATTCTTTCATTGTCATCAAAGAGAGTTTCAGGTCTGCATTAGCCAGAGAGAAAAGAAAGAAGAGAAAATGGCGAGAATGAGATGGATGCAAACTGGTGCTTTATTTATAATGTGCATAAATCACAACTTTATTGGAATGAAAAGCAATAACTAAAAGGTTCACTTAAGCAAAGACTACACCCTATTGATTGAACCTTTCTTTAGGAGGTTTTTACTATTAAATTACTTTGAAAAGCTCTCGATTACAACAGGCAGTTCTATCGCCTCCCAATTGTTCAGCACATCCCGTGGGCTACAGGGTTGAACGAGCTCCTCATTTTCGGGTGAATCACTGATTATTGCCTGAATCGAAAGACTTTCAAAAGACTTGTTGATGCTGATGGTCAGCGCGCCTTCATTGTCATTTTTTGGAATCAAGCCACCACTCACGAATGTTTCAGTGATGTCAGGGATATCCAGATTTCTTTCCTCTAGAGGATGCCCTTTTAGTCGTGCAATCCTCTTTTCTCTCTTTTCAGCTATCGTTTTCATTTTATCTTGCCTTGTCGGTGTGAAACCTAGGCCGTATTTTCCTTCATTTGCAGAGATTTTCAATGGCTCAGGGATTCCTTGTAAATCTTGTCCCAGACCTAACCCCGGTGAGTATCCTCCTTTCATCATGAGTTTGGCGACCATGCGACTTGTTTTGGAGATGCTAGGCACGGGTCCTTCTCCATATTCACCGACATAGGTAGCATTAACAATTTCAAAAGACTTGAAAGAGTAATCAGGTAAATCTTCATTGACCTCGACATACTGAGCATTCGCAGGTCTAGATAGCAGAATGTCTTCTTCAGCAAAGACTGTTATTAATTTTCCTTCAATGATGAATTTCAGTTTTTGATGTAATGAAGAGGGAATTGCCCCGACCATATAGATCCATGGTCTTCCCAGCAGGCAAGTATAAGATGGGTTAATGTCCATAACTTGGAATGTGATGTGGAAGACACAGGGACCGATCCCTATTGGTAGCTTTATTTCTCCAACAACATCTCTCCTCGTCCCATCAAATGCTTGAATGATGATATGATTGTTGTTGAGATATGATGGGTCTATACCAAGCTTATGTAAAGTTTCAAGTGGCATTACATTTAGAGCTGACCCATTGTCGATAAGGACTCTAGCCATAATTCGATCTTTGTACTTAGTCGAAATATGTAGAGCCTTAGAGTGACCTCTTCCTTCTGCTGGTATCTCATCGTCAGTGAATGTGATGAGATTTTGTGCTGCGATGTTGTTGATGAGGTGGTCAAAATTATTCACAGAAATATCTTGCTCAACATAGGCCTTGTTCAAGACTTTAAGGAGGGTTTCTCGATGAGCGTCAGAACTTAAGAGTAGTGAGAGTATGGAAATCTTTGCTGGCAGGCGGTTTAACTGCTCCACGATACTATACTCACTTTGCTTTATGAGTTTGAGAAACTCACCAGCTTGTTCATCTGTTACCGCTCGAGGCACCCCTTGCTCTTCTGATGTATTTGTGCTAATAGGCCCGTTTGTTGGGTCTGTGATATTCTTATCTTGTTGGAGCTTGTCCATCTGCTCCGGCGAATAACATCGACCACTTCTAGTCATACTCCCAACCTCTAATGGAGTTGATGTAATGTTGGAGGTGTAATCATACTTCCATGGAACAGCCTTATCTGATTTGTAGGGGAATGGAGTCGGGACTTGAATCCTTAAAGGCTTGACAGTAGGTTTTGAAATTGGTATGACTAGTGGTCTTGGCATAGCATTGACTTCTTGCTCTTTAATGATTACATTTACATCAACATCTTTATCTGACATAAAAATGCTGAGTTGGGATGAGTCTATGAGTCTTTGTAGATTCTCACGGAATTCTGAGCATTCCTGAATGGAATGACCCTTACTGTCATGAAAATCACACCATTCTTCATCTTTGATTTCTTTATGTCCAAGAGAAGGCTTTCCAATGATGACCCCTTCTTTCACAAGGCATGAATATACATGCTTAAGAGGGGTTGTAATGTCGTTGACTGACTTCTTTATCAGTCGGTGTTCCTCTATCATATTGACTGATTTAGCTTGATGAGGCGGCAATGGGTTGTGAGTGACATTCGGTTCATCGGAAAAGTCCAACCACTTTGACTCGATTAATTGTTGGACTATGCGTTTCAAAGCTATGCAATTTTCCAGGCCATGGCCCACAACGCCATCATGATATGGGCAAGTTATGTTGGGGTCATACCACCTTGGATATGGGGGTTCTATTGGCCTTGTAGGAATTGGACGGATAAGTTGACTTTCAATGAGCTTTGGATATAACTCAGTGTAAGTCATAGGAATTGGCGCAAAAACTTCTCTTGGTCTTTGTGTGGGTACTGGAGGGGTCGGAACAGGTGGCCGTAATTGATTAGGCCTGTTGGGAGGATAATTATTGGGCCTATTGGTAGGATAGGATAGGCGAGGCCCAGTAGCCACAGTACCCACGAGGGGAATCCCTCTTCCACGTCCTATTTGTTGCACTTCCTCATCATTTCTTCTAGATGGTCCTACTCTTTTCATGGCATCATTAAAGGATTCAGTGATCTTCCCGGTCCTAATCCCATGCTCAATTCTTTCTCCAGACATGACAATGTCTGAGAAATTGGTTGCCGAATTGCCAATAAGTTTGTCGTAGTATGGGTACTTTAGTGTCTGGACAAATAAAGTTACCATTTCCCTCTCCATCATGGGTGGCTGAACTTGTGCGGCTAAATCCTTCCACCTTTGAGCATACTCCTTGAAGGTTTCTTGCTTTTTCTTTTCCATATTTTGGAGAGTTTGGCGATCCGGGGCCAAGTCCATAACATGTTTGTAGTTATTGATGAAAGCCTGAGCGAGGTCATTCCATGTTTTGATGTCTCTTGGACCTTGACTTAGATACCATTGTAGTGCTGACTTTGTAAGACTTTCTTGAAAAAGTGCTATCCACACCTTCTCGTCTTTTGTGAGTGGTTGTATTCTTCTTAGAAACAGTGTGATGTGAGTGATGGGGCAACTTGTTCCATCGTATTTCACAAAGTCTGGCACCTTAAAGTCTGAGGGGATTACAACATCTGGCACCAAGCAGAGATCATCTACCGAGAGAGATCCAAATATAGTGCCTCCTTCAATGGCCCGAAGCCTCTTCTCTATTGTCTCGAGCTTTTGAGATTCTCCTTCTTCCTTTGATAGTGTCTTCTTCTCTTCATAGGCAGTATTTTGTTTCAGGTGAATGCTAGCGGACGGACCTGATTCCTGAAAAAGATTTTCCTGAACTGAGATCCGTTGTGGGGTGAATCCCGGGGGATAAGTGGGATCTTGTGGCTCTTTGACGGGGACTTGGGTTGCTTTCCCCTTGATTAGCTCCATTAATTGTTTCATTTGCTCGGCCATGCTTTCTATCTTGGACTCAATATCTGTGAGACGTCCTTCGGTTTGCTCTGCCATTAGTCTTGTTTGGAGCCGAGTTGGATATCGGTGTTGAGGTCCAATTTTACCTTTTTAAAGTAAGATTCATTTTATTAGACTTTACATGTATGTGATTGATGTAATGCATGCATGCAATGAATGTTGTAGGTACTTGGTGAAAGAAGGATTACGGTGGAAATTCTTAATTACATTCTCAAGACAATTGTTTCGACTGCTTTTATTATATAGAGATCTCTCAAAAGAAACGGCCCAAGGTACAATATTGTTTTCTAGTCTTAGTAATGAACTCCATCATTTTTTGAACGGTTAATGATGAAGTAGGGCAGCTCAGTTCTTCCAATTCTCTAGCTTCTTAACCCATTTGTTGGGCTTGCTGAGTGATTTTCCTGACTTCAGCCAAAAACACTTCCACTTGATGCTGAGAAAGTCTGTATTGATTTTCCCAGTATCTTGCTCTCATCTCTCTTTGATCATTTTCTTCGACTAATTGAGAGATGATTTGTTTTTTACATTCAACTTTTTCTTCGAGGTGTTGTACTTTATGACTGAGCTGTTGTATATCGATAAGCATTCTTTTGTTCTTCTCTTTTTCCTCCTCTAATTCTTTCTCGAGTTCTCTTTTTGCCAACTTTCTGGGAGCATCATCGGGCAGCACTATTCCTTCTTTTCGATTATTTCTCCATTCACAGTAGGAGGTGGGAGAAAGAATAAGGCCGGACTTCAGTATAAATAACATTTTCCATGCAATTGAAATACCCATCGCAAACTTATTCGCCATTGGATCTTCGTGTGAGAATTCCAATTTACTTAGATTGTAAGTCATGGGTATAAATTGCATGGACCCAAATTGCTTCCGTACTTGGGCCGGGGCATAACTTGTTCCTCCTCATATACCTAGAAGAGGAACTCATGGGCAATCGCCACAATGATAGATGACACGGGTGGAGGTGGACCAGGGGGCTCTCCATTTAATTTGTAACTCATTGATGTTCTTAAAATAGTTAATCCATCCTTCCTTACTTTCATGATGAATGGACTCACTTTTCAAGAAGGTTTCAATTGGAATAAAGTCTTTTGAAAAACGATTCTCGAAATTTTGTTTGTCATAAGGAAGGTGGCTCTTGATCCTTATGTCGAGGGGGTGAGAACATCCAATGAATTTGCCCCCGCTTTGGCGACAATAATTCAATGACCTAATGGTTTCACAAAGAATGGCTGAATTTGGATTCACTTGAGCCTTGCAGATTTGCTCGAATAGTGAGATGACGTCTCCATCAATGAATCTGATGATTCTAGGAAAGATGACCAAGCCATATATTGCCAAAGCAAAAACCTTATGTCTTTGGTCCTTTTATGGGAGAGTGTGGACCAATTGCTTTATGCCGTTCCAACTGATGAATCTACGATACCCCTTTGTTGAGAATTTGGATTGAAGAGTAGAAGCCGACATGTCCAACAGTTTAGCCAAGGCCCGATGAGGCTCAGTTCTCCTATCATGACGGTACGTCTCCATTGGATAATCAGATGGCCAACCTAGGAGCTTATTGTATTCCTCTATAGTTGGAACAAGATCCATCTTGTTGAAGGAGAAACACCAATAATACGGATCCCAGTACTGTATCAGTGCACGGATAAGTGATGTATCAACGGTGATTTTTAGCAGGCGAGCAACATGGTTATACGTTGATGTGAATGCTTCCCGATCCATGGAGCTCCAACTATTCCATACTCGTAATAGTTCAGTTACGTCATTCTGATCTATACGGACCGATACTTGATCCTTGAGTTGTACATGAGAATGTGGCGTCAGAGAATCTCCATGAAGCTTTTGGGCTGTTTCGGAGAATTCTATAGCTTCCGGTTGAGTTTCCATTATTGTGGCATTCCAAGATTCATTAACAGTCGTGGGAAGGTATTCGAGAATGTCCATGGTAGTGATTCCTTCACCGAGTACTTATCCTAATGAATGATATGAATATGCCGGAAAAATGAACAAGGAAAAACAATAGTCAGCAAAAAGTAATACACGGAATCATAAATCTAGCCATATAAGCAAATGGATAAAAAATTCATGCCTATGGTGATTGGAACCAAGACATAGGAGTTCTTATTGATTGGTTCTATGGTAGAGTGAGGAGTTCTATATGCATAAGGTGGTTTATCAAAAAGGCCAAGGGTAGTTCCCGAATCCCATCACTAAATTATAGTGACAGCCCAATTCCTTACCCATGAGGGTTTATGTAAGGAAAGGATTAATTCGGGTCGTAGCTTTTCGTGGGCCCATGCAGAGACTATCCGTCTCAGGAGGCAATACACTACTTTGCTACTTGAAACCGGTGAAGGCTTGGAGACCATGGTCTCACAAGGACAACAACACCAATTCCGCTTTGAAAGAACGTGTTCGATTTGAGGAAGCTCGGGTATAGAGCTTCATGTCGTGAATGCATAATGCATGTTTACAATAAGTAAATATAGCACATGAATCCACATAAAAATAAGCAAAGCAGCACAAAACAAATCAACTTTTAGGCTTGACTCACTAACGTAGATTCCCCAGTGGAGTCGCCAAGCTGTGGCAACGTGGGGGTTTTTGGGAGTCGCCACCAATCAGTTTCGCCTAGGTCGATTGGACACCTAAAAATGGTCTGCGAGAGTTCGAAGGTTCGGGAGTACGGTTACGTTAAAATAACTCTATTTTAACGCCCAAAATTGGTACCTTAGTTGATTTTAATTTTGTTTTGCTTGCTTTTAAATAATTTCAGTTAATTTTCAAACCAGAAATTTTAACTGAATCATCCAGATGTGAATTTTTTAGATTAATATGGACTTTCTAAAATTTTGTTAATTAATTTGTATAAATTTTTTTATAATAAACTTGATATTTCCGAACCATGGATTCTATCGAATCACCCGGATACGGAATTTAATGAAAATTTAGTTTTTTTATTAAATATTTTAATTAATTAATAATCCATATCATAAATTCTGCCGAATTATCCGAATATGGATTTTTGTTAATCTTGGTACTTAATTTTTGTTCATTTTTATTAAAAATTTGATATTTTCCAAACCATGAATCCTATCGGATCACCCGGACATGGAATTTAATGAAAATTTTAATTATTTAATTATTTAATTAATTATTTAGTTAATTGTTAATTTTTAATTTTTTTTGTCATAAATTTTACCAAATATGGATTTTTAATGATCTTAATATTAATTTCCTTATTATTATTATTACTTTTAAAATTTTTATTTTTTTCTTTTCATTCTCTTTTTTTTTTGTTTGATGAGAGATTTTTTAAAGTAATTATCTGATCCATAGATTTAAAAAAAATACTTAAAAATTTGATTTTTGTGGAATCGTCCGGTTATGATTTTTTTTATATCTAAAAAAAAGGAAATTATTTTGATAAAAGGAATAAAAGGTTAGATTTTATTATAAATGAAAGAAAAGTCTTAGAATTCCAATTAATGTTTAAAAAGATAAAGGAAAATAAAGGACGGGGGGCTTGGTTGTAATAAAAAAAAGATAAGATGGACTTTTTGACTAGCCATAAAAGGATGGTAAATAAGTAAAACAAGATTAATCATTCACATAAAGAAAAATAAATTGTGGAAAAGTAAATAAATAAATAAATAAATAAATAAATAAAAACTGGGGCTTTTTGCCATCCACATAAAAGTAGGAGGTATAACCTTCCATAAAAAAATAAAAGTGCATAAAGTAAATAATTGCGGAAAAAGTAAATAAATAAAGAAAAGTGGGGCCTTTTGCCATCCACTAAAAGTAGGAGGTATAACCTTTCACAAAAAAAAATAAAAGTGCATAAAGTAAATAATTGTAGGAAAAGTAAATAAATAAAGAAAAGTGGGGTTTTTTGCCATCCACATAAAAAAAGGAGGTATAAGTGCATAAATTAAATAAATGCATAAAATTAAATAAATGCGGAAGAAAAAGTTTTGGGCACTTAAAATAAAAAATAAAGTCAATATTGTAGCCAATTCCACTTAGGGGCTTTTTGGCCATCCACTAAAAATAGTAGGAGGTATAACCTTCCATAAAAAAAAAAAAGTGCATAAATTAAATAATTGCAGAAATTAAATAAATAAAGAAAAGTGGGGCTTTTTGGCCATCCACTTAAAAAAATAAAAAGTAGGAGGTATAACCTTCCATAAAAAATAAAAGTGCATAAATTAAATAATTGCAGGAAATTAAATAAATAAAGAAAAGTGGGACTTTTTGGCCATCCACTTAAAAATATAAAAAATGCATAAATTAAATAATTGCAGGAAATTAAATAAATAAAGAAAAGTGGGGCTTTTTGGCCATCCACAAAAAATAAAATTACATAAAGTAAATAATTGCAGAAAAAATAAATAAATAAATAAAAATGGGGCTTTTTGGCCATCTACTTAAAAGTAGGAGGTGTAACCTTCTATAAAAAATAATAATAATAATAAAATATATAAATAAATAAATATACAAGAGTTAATAGTTAGTTCTGCAAAAAAATAAGATTAGAAAATTAGTGACTTAAATGAATAAACATGGGGAGATGAAGGATTAGAACAGAGTTTTACCTAGAGAAATAGAATTTTGAATTTCTTTGTTACGGGAAACAGGGGCGACGGCGACGGTGAGCAGGGGGGAGGACTGGCGGCGGGACGGCATGGGGAGGTGGCGACGGTGGCAGGCCGACGACGGTGGGGGCTTGGCACGCGGCTGAAAAGGAAGAGGGAGAGAGACGGAGCAAGAGAGAGGAGGAGAGAGAGGAGGGCAGGCGAAGGAGAGAGGGAGAGGAGGGGCTGGCGACGGAGGAGTAGGAAGAGAAATGAGGGAGGGACGACAAAGGAGGAGAGAAAGAGAGGAGGAAGGTGGTGCCGGAGAAAGAAGGAGAGAGAAAAAAAAAGCGACGAAGGGGAAATAGCAAAGAGGGAGGCGACGGAGGAGGGAGGTGACGTTGGACGGGGTGACGACAGCTGGAGCGGAGGGCGATGGCGAGACGGAGGGGCGTCGGCGTTAGGAAAGAGTAAGAGAGTAACGAAAACAATAAACGGAGAGAGGGGGTCTCAACAGAAGTTTAGGATTTTTTTGAGTGAAGGGGGAGAGGCCAGGGACTATTTCTACAGTTTTCCTGTTTTTTTTTTAGGAGCTCTAATCTTGATTTTTTTCGTGCTTTCTTCACAGATTTCGACCCCTATTTATAGGGGAAGGAGCATTGGATTCCTTTAATTAAAAATAATTCAAAATTTAATTAAAAACAGACTTATCTCTTAATTTGGTAAAATGACAGTTTTAGTCCTTTACGTCTCTTTGACTTCTGATATGTTCCTGAAATTTCTGATTGAGACAAATTTGTCTTTTTCTGTCAATTTGGGCCAAAACCGTCTGTTTGGCCCAAAAATGACGCGAAAAACTACCAAATTTTCCTGGAATTCCCAGATTTTGTCAGATTTTCCCAAACTTCTCAATTTTGTCATTTTCACCCCAAACTTTTCATTTTTGTTAATTTTTTTAGAATTTTCTTTTATATTTTATACATACATATTTATATATATAAATTTTTAATTTATATATTATATATGGATATATACTATATATATATATATATATATATATATATATTAATTATTTTTAACTAACCCTATAAAACAACATGCCCCCATAAGCTATCTAATTTAATTTTATAGATATATATATATTATTTTTAACTAACCCTACAAAACAAAATGCCCCCATAAGAACCCCAAGATTCACTCATCTTATAGAAGTTTCAATTTCTGCACTTGTCTATTATGAAAATTCACATTTCTGAGGAAATTATTCCAACTTCAATTACTTTCATACAAAGTTTGCTTGGGGTACTAAGGAAAGCTCCTGAACCCCAGAAAGGAGAAAAAAAGTTTTTCTCTACAATCAATCAATTTTTCTTCAACGATAGGAGAGTTCCTATCGTAGAGGTTCTAAGGAAGGTTCCTTAACCTCAAACTCAATCAATCAATCAATCAATCAATTTTTCTTCAATGATAGGAGAGTTCCTATCGTAGAGGTTCTAAGGAAGGTTCCTTAACCTCAAACATAATCAATCAATCAATCAATTTTTCTTCAACGATAGGAAGGTTCATATCGTAGAGGTTCTAAGGAAGGTTCCTTAGCCTCAAACTTAATCAATCAATCAATTTTTCTTCAACGATAAGAGAGTTCCTATCGTAGAGGTTCTAAGGAAGTACCCTTAACCTCAAAATCAATCAATCAATTTTTCTTCAACGATAGAAAGGTTCCTGTCGTAGAGGTTCTAAGGTAGGGCCCTTAACTTCAAAATCAATCAATCAATTTTTCTACAACGATAGGAATGTTCTTATCATAGAGGTTCTAAGGAAGATTCCTTAACCTCAAAATCAATCAATCAACTTTTCTTTAACGATAGGAAGGTTCCTATCATAGAGGTTCTAAGGAAGGTTCCTTAACCTCAAAATCAATCAATCAACTTTTCTTTAACAATAGGAGAGTTCCTATTGTAAAGGTTCTAAGGAATGACCCTTAACCTCAAAATCAATTAATCAATTTTTCTTCAACGATAGGAGAGTTCCTATTGTAGAGGTTCTAAGAAAAGTTCCTTAACCTCAAAAAGAAGGAGAAAAAGATTTTTCTCCTCAGGGTTTAGGCGGCGAGAAGGTTCTCAATGCCTAGTTAGTGTCGAACGAAATTTGGTAACGCCTTTGCATGCATCATGTCCCATGAAGCATGCAAAGGGGGGCAGCTGTTGACACCTAATTTCGTCCGACCCCTTTAAAAAATTTTAAATTTTTTTAATTATTATTGTTATTATTAAGAAAAAAGAAGAGAAAAAAATTTAAGAAAAAAATTAAATTAGATAGCTTATGTGGGCATTTTGTTTTATAGGGTTAGTTAAAAATAATATATATATATCTATATGTATGTATAAAATATAAAATAAAATTCTAAAAAAAATTAACAAAAATGAAAAGTTTGGGGTGAAAATGACAAAATTGAGAAGTTTGGGAAAATCTGACAAAATCTGGAAATTTCAGGAAAATTTGGTAGTTTTTCGCGTCATTTTTTGGCCAAACAGACGGTTTTGGCCCAAATTGATAGAAAAAGACAAATTTGTCTCAATCAGAAATTTCAGGAACATATCAGAAGTCAAAGAGACGTAAAGGACTAAAACTGTCATTTTACCAAATTAAGAGATAAGTCTGTTTTTAATTAAATTTCAAATTATTTTTAATTAAAGGAATCCAATGCTCCTTCCCCTATAAATAGGGGTCGAAATCTGTGAAGAAAGCACGAAAAAAATCAAGATTAGAGCTCCTAAAAAAAAAAGGGAAAACTGTAGAAATAGTCCCTGGCCTCTCCCCCTTCACTCAAAAAAATCCTAAACTTCTGTTGAGACCCCCCTCTCTCTCCGTTTATTGTTTTCGTTACTCTCTCACTCTCTCCTAACGCCGACGCCCCTCCGTCCCGCCGTCGCCCTCCGCTCCAGCTGTCGTCACCCCGTCCACCGTCGCCTCCCTCCCCGTCGCCTTCCTCCTCCGTCGCCTCCCTCTTTGCTCTTTCCCCTCCGTCGCTTTTTTTTTTCTCTCCCTCTTCCTCCGGCGCCGCCTTCCTCCTCTCTCTCTCTCCTCCTCCGTCGTCCCTCCCTCCTTTCTCTCCCTCCTCCTCCGTCGCCACCCCCTCCTCTCCCTCTCTCTCCTCCGCCTGCCCTCCTCTTTCTCTCCTCCTCTCTCTTGCTCCGTCTCTCTCCCTCTCCCTTTTCGGCCGCGTGCCAAGCCCCCACCGTCGTCGGCCCGCCACCGTCGCCACCTCCCCACGCCGTCCCGCCGCCAGTCCTCCCCCCTGCTCACCGTCGCCGTCGCCCGTCCTGCTCGCCGTCGCCGTCGCCCTTGTTTCCCGTAACAAAGAAATTCAAAATTCTATTTCTCTAGGTAAAACTCTGTTTTAATCCTTCATCTCCCCATGTTTATTCATTTAAGTCACTAATTTTCTAATCTTATTTTTTTGCAGAACTAACTATTAACTCTTGTGTATTTATTTATTTATCTATTTTTATTATTATTATTTTATTATTATTTATTTTTTATGGAAGGTTACACCTCCTACTTTTAAGTGGATGGCCAAAAAGCCCCACTTTTCTTTATTTATTTATTTTTTTGCAATTATTTACTTTATGCAATTTTATTTTTTGTGGATGGCCAAAAAGCCCCACTTTTCTTTATTTATTTAATTTCCTGCAATTATTTAATTTATGCATTTTTTATATTTTTAAGTGGAATGCCAAAAAGTCCCACTTTTCTTTATTTATTTAATTTCCTGCAATTATTTAATTTATGCACTTTTATTTTTTATGGAACGTTATACCTCCTACTTTTTATTTTTTTAAGTGGATGGCCAAAAAGCCCCACTTTTCTTTATTTATTTAATTTCTGCAATTATTTAATTTATGCAATTTTAATTTTTTAAGTGGATGGCCAAAAAGCCCCACTTTTCTTTATTTATTTAATTTCCTGCAATTATTTAATTTATGCACTTTTTTTATTTTTTTAAGTGGATGGCCAAAAAGCCCCACTTTTCTTTATTTATTTAATTTCTGTAATTATTTAATTTATGCACTTTTTATTTTTTTAAGTGGATGGCCAAAAAGCCCCACTTTTCTTTATTTAATTTCCTGCAATTATTTAATTTATGCATTTTTTTTAAGTGGACGGCAAAAAGCTCCACTTTTCTTTATTTATTTACTTTTTCTGCAATTTATTTTTCTTTATGTGAATGATTAATTTTGTTTTACCAATTTACCCTTTTACTTATGACTAGTCAAAAGTCCATCTTAATTCTTTCTTTTTATTACCACCAAGCCCTCATCCTTTATTTTTTTTTTTATTTTAAACATTAATTGGAATATCAAGACTTTATTTTATATTTTATTTCTTTTCAATAAGTCCATCTTAATCTTTTTTCTTTTATTAAAAAAATAAAAAAAATCATCCTTTATTTTTTTAATTAATTTTTTAAAATTTTTTTAACTTGGAATATTAGACTTTATTTTATATTTTATTTCTTTTAAATAAAAAAAAATTTAATTTTTGGTTCTTTTATTAAAAAAAAATTAATAATTAATAAAAAAATCATAACCAAACGATCCCATAAAAAAAAAAATTAAAATTTTAAAATGAAAAAATTATATTTTTAGACTTATAAATTAGATACAATTACTTTTAAAAAAAAAAATCTTTCATCAAACAAAAAGAAAAGAACAAAAAAAGTTTAAAAAAAAAAATTAATTAACATTAAGATCATTAAAAAATCCAAAATTTTCATGAAAATTTATGAAAATTAATAATTAAAAGCAAGCAATTAATAAATTAAGAATAAAATAATTTTTAATTAAATTCCATGTCCGGGTGATCCGATAGGATATCCCCATGGTTTGGAAAAATATAAAATTTTAAAATGAATAAAATTAAGTATCAGGATAAAAATCTATATTCAGATAATTCGGCAAAATTTATGATATGGATTATTAATTAATTAAAATATTTAATTAAAAAAAACTAATTTTTTTTATTAAACTCCGTATCCGGGTGATTCGATAGAATCCATGGTTCGGAAATATCAAGTTTATAAAAAAAATTTATGTAAATTAACTACCAAAATTTTTTAAGTCCATATTAATTTAAAAATCTATATCTAGATGATTCAGTTAAAATTTCTGTTTTGAAAATTAACTGAAATTATTTAAAAGCAAGCAAAACAAAATTGAAATCAACTAAGGTACCAATTTTGGGCGTTAAAATAGAGTTATTTTAATGTAACCGTACTCCCGAATCCCCGAACTCTCGCAGACCATTTTTAGGTGTCCAATCGACCTAGGCAAAACTGATTGGTGCTGACCGCCCAAGAACCCCATGTTGCCACATAAGGTCATGTTTAGAAGAGAGCAAAAAGCTCAAAGAACCAAGTATGGGTTAAGGGGGAGTGCATGAACAAGGTTCCAACCTTACTGTTTTTCATGCACTAAGATGACAATGTTTACAGGGGTTTCTAGAGCCCAAGTTAATACTAACTAAGACGAATTAACCTCCTAAGACCAAGCATTAGCTTGATGAGAGCTGTCATAGTGATTACATATTATTTATTTAATTACTTATAGATTAACCCTAATGATATATTGCTGTCAGCATTGCATTTGATTGTGTTCTGTTTGTTTGTGTATTTGGATGGCTATATTTTCGTATATATGCTTTGTTTTTGTGTTTTTATGTCTTTAGATTTTACGTATGTTGCTGGGAATTCAAGTTTCTAATAATAAGCCCTTACTAAATTTATTCAAAGAGACTTACCCCCTTTCTGTCCATTTCAGGAGCACTTTAAAAAGAGCATTCAAAATAATAGTTGTCATTTGAATTTCTCTGTGAAATTTCAGGTATATTAACTTCCATATAATTAGTTGTGAACTGGAAAGTTTCATGATTTTTGGAGTACATTAGCTATTTTTAGTAATAGTACTTTCTGCCTTACGCAGCAACTGGTACCTTCAAGTTTCTGGAGTGCTTAGTGCTTAGTCCTTTTGAAGTTCTCCAAGAAGCTTAGTGTACGTATTAATTAAGTTATTGTCATGTATGTGATGCAAAGCTACCTAAGTGTGAATGATAAGCTGCTTACTTGTAAATTCTGTTTTAGCCACATATGATTGTTAAATGCAAGATAATGTATTTCCTACATGTCATGGACATATATGGGGTAGCCTTTGAAGGCTTTTTACTAGTGTTTGTACATTTATGAAATTTTGTATGGGCAAAATGGTTATAAAGTGACCAAAATTTTGACTTTACACTTAAAGTTATATATCTCTCCGTGTAAAATAAATCTTGGCATGAAATTTTGACCACACCTAGATAACATTTAGAGGCTAAACTGATATTTGAAATTTCTGAATTTGGAGCCCTGTAGCCAAAGATATGATGTTGTAAAGTTGGTTAAGTTACTATTCATTTGGTCAGAATTTTATGACCAACTTAAAAAATCCATAACTTAATACATAGGTGGGCTATTAATGTAAAACAAAATTCCTTAGTTTACTCTAAGACTCCACTTGATAATGGAGCAAAGAAAACAGGAAGGTACATGGCTAGAATGATATAGTTTATTAATGGAAGTTACAGGTGCAATGGCTAGTCACTAGAATTTAACAAGGTTGCCTAATGTGTGGTAACCAAGATTAAGACTTGTGCTAGTGTTTTCCTTCTTTGCTGCCATGTTGTGCATGAAATGTGAATATGTGTGTGATGGTTGTACCAATATACATGTGTTTACATAGTGATCAACAGGGCCACTTAGGTATGCACAATTTTAGCACCATAATTGGACTACCCCGGAGTGGGTAACATATGGCACATTAGAACTTATTGTGAAGGCAGGTCACTGTTGCAAGAAATGGGAAGGAAATGTTTTGGTACCATGTATGGTGCGGCCAGTCAACTATAAGGAAACATTTCCCAAATTGTATGCCTTGGGAACTAGGAAGGATGCACCTGTGTTATTGAGTGAAACATTGTTTGAGATGGTCAGCAAATTTTGAATTTAAATGATTGGGAACTGCCTTTGCTGCGTATTTTCTTAAATGTTTAATGAACAAAAGGTTGGACGTGTTAATAGTGATTCAGTTTGCTGGTATGTCTTCAGTTAAGTCATACTATAAATTCTTTTTTATTCTCATGCTTTAGGAGGCAGGCTGAGTTTTCCTTGGAAAAGCTTTTCTAGCTTTGTAAGCTGTACAGGAAAGAAGCTATAATATGGAAAACCTTCAAAGAAGAGGCATTGTTTTGGTGGACAGATGTTAAACTAAGAAGGAGTCTGTTAGTCATCTTCTATTATATTGTTTGTGGATTTGTGTTTTGGCTGTTCATTGGATACTGGAGATGAAGCTTGGGTTTGGCCAAGATTTTGGTTCAAGAATAAGAAAATTCTCTTCCTGTTTCCTCTTTCTATTTTCTTGATAGTTTTGTTAAAACTGAATTGAAGGGAATTTGAGGGTACAGAGGTTCATACAAATAGAATCACAAATAAGTGGACTGAAAACTACTGTTTTTTTGGATCACTACAAATTGTGTGATTAGTAAGATGAATTAGCTGAAACTCTCAAACAGTTTGCCTGTTAAGCCAGAACGCTAAGCTAGAATGACTTACCATCAAGTTCTGAATTTATTTAAAATTTGTGTCCTGTTCTTGAAGATGATGCTTTAGAAAATCTAAAACCAATTGGCACTGGCTATTGTTCTTACTCGCAGTTCATGCCACAAAAGAAAGAAGAAGCAATAACCAATTTGACTACTTCTAGTTAAGTCAGAACCTCTCTCTAATAGTATTCATTGAAGCCACAAATGGCATCCATCAAAACCAGTTTTTTCTGCAACTAACGTACAGACTTGGTAAAAATCTTCAGAGCACCAGATATTATGATAAATAGCAATTATAATTAGAACTCTTATATTCCATCAAATTTCTCTTGCTCCATTTTAGCACTCACATAATGCTCTAGTAGGCAGTAGATATCTGATACAGTCCCAAATCTAGTCACCAGATAATCTGACTTAGGTCTCGTTATCGAGAACCCTACAATCTCTAAGGCTCTTCAAGGAAACCCTATGACCTTGAAGCCTCATCTGAGAGAACCTTCGACCTATGAAACTTACATTTCTGTTCTGTCTCTCTTAAATTGGCTAAATCTTCTTCCCTTTCATGTTTTTATTCACCCAAAATGTAACACCCGTACAACCACTTCCTCCACCTTTTTTAGCATCATGGAGGATAAAGGTAACTTCCATCCTAACTCCTAGTAACTACTCTCCGAAGTCCTAACTCCTAATAATTATCCTAAACAACGTGATTCTACCTAAATTACAAGGAAATAAAACACAAATAATTTAGGCTCAATTCATTTAAATATTAACTTAAACTACTAAGACTCGCTAACTTATTGTGTTGCTGGGCACACAAAAGTATCTGAAGTCACAGACTTGTCATGCTCAAATAACATTGAAAATGAATAATACATACAGAAACAGATATGCAACTTCTAAAACTAAATGTATCTTGACACAAAATAGATATAAGGGATACGACCAACTTAACAACACACCGCCTTAACAGAAGTACTATGAACACAGAAGTGTCAAACCACCAAACTATACGAAGAATTGGGTGAACCATGCATGACCTATAAGAAAACAAATCCAACATATTTGCCATTAAAGGACAACAGTGACGAAGAACAAGTTGTAGATTTACCTCTACAGCAAGAAGTCCCAACGCAAAGGCGCTGCCCTTCTCCACCTCATGCTCAAATGGCTTCCTCCAGTCTTCATCGAATGGAGGCGCTTGAAGATGCTTTACAAGTGCTGGCACAGCACCACCTTCAACACAAATGTCCACAACTTCATCTGCATTTGAAGAATACACAAGGTCGATACTACAGGCCAACTGCATGATGAGTGGCATCAGCGTTTATATGTTGGGATGGATGAGTAGTTTCAAGAATACCATTCTTAGCGAGCTCTGCAAGAACGTGAGTTGCGCGCTTGGCGGCTGCGCGATCAGCTTCGAGCCAAGAGAAGGTAGAATTGAGGATATTAACCTGCGTGGCGACCTCACGGAGGAGCGCAAGTCGGGCCTCGCCCGAAGGGACAGAGATCTCCCCCTGGTAGGCGGGTTCTTCCTCCAGCTGCCCCTTCATCCCTCGGAGGTCCTCGTGCTGGCGCCTCCGACACTCCAGCATCTGGTCAAGTTAAGGCTTTTGGGAGACAACTGGGTCTGGATACACCTATCTCCTGCCTCCAAATTCATCAACACGTGGAAACCCAAGGGCGAAATATTGTCGTGTGTGGACCAGGGGGACGAATTTTTCCTGCTTAAATTTGACAACCATGGAAGACTAACAAAGTCTTGTACGAAGGGTCATGGTTGGCGGGACCCAGAAAGTTACCTAGCAGTAAGAACCTGGGAACCCTGTCCGAGATCGATTCAGTAGCGGCCGAGGGATCAAGAGGCAAGTTTCTGTGTCATGATTAATCGGAAGCCTCTGAAGTTTGAAACTATACCAGCAAGTTCTATGAAGGAGTGACTGAACTATGTTTCCGTTGTGCGCCCTGCGTAGATCATCGGCAAGACACTTCCCAGGTACTAAATCAGGGATAGGTGCCCAGCCTATGCAAAGAAGAAACTTCTGATAAATGGCTTGTGGTTCAAAGAAAGGAGAACAGAGCCGCAGCGGAGAAGTGTGGCGTGGCGGCAGAAACCAGAGTGAAACAATAAACTCGATCTTCCGCTACATGACCCGCTATACTCCGACCGGAGAGTACAGCACCAGGTCGGATTAGTCGAGGACAGATTAGCGGAGGCATAATGCCGAACTGAAGACAGCGGATAGTCGTGCAGTAGCTCTCAGGCAGAACGGGAGAGACGAACAGGCTACCAATCGACCACCACAAGGAAACAGGCCAGGCAAGTTGCGGCCCCAACTCAACAACGGAAAGAGCAGCATGAAGCCCACAGGAGAAAACCCAGACTAAAGCCATTCCACAATTATGCAGTTATGCTAACAGATAGGGTAAATGATATACAATGGATTCTATAAAAATATATATATATGATAGAAAATGTAAGGACGAGAGTTCAGCTCATACCGCCACCAAATGACATCATTTGTATTAGTTTTGGTGCCTTTCGAGTCTCAAACAAGTAGACATTTACTTTCTTTTATACATATAAACATCTATTGATGTATCTAAAAATAAATACTTTTGATTATTAAAAACAATGAATAAGGGTAATCACCGCAGTCAGTTCAGCAAGTAAGAAGAAAAATTAATTTGAACATTGGTTTAAAATTTTTGGTTTAACTTATATCATAAGTCATCCTTCTGTAATACTAATATAAGTCTTGAATAAAAAAAAAAAAAGAAAGGGAAATAAACAAATAAAAATGAAAGTAGCCGCAAAATTTAGAGGAAAAAGAAACAAAAAATTAAAAAAAAACTAAAAAATAGAGAAAAAATTACAAAAATACAAAAAAACAAAACAAAACAAAAGGGGCCAGCTTGGATTCAAACCCATGCCCAAACACGTCTCCCCCACTTTGCCAAATTCAAGAACATGTTTGAATCCGACAAATCTATTATAAGTAACAATGTGTATTTAGGTGCATGACTACACCTGGTGTGTGCAAGATTTTTTCTGCTAAAATAGCTACTGTGCATCTTGAACAATATAAAATCACAAACAAGCAACTAAAATATAAATTCCAACAAATTATAATCTTGCAACCATATTACAAATACCCCAAATTTACAAAATCTATTGCCTCATATTTATAAGCAACGCGAAAAAGAAAATACGAAATCACCCAACTTGAAAATCTAGGCATTCCAATCGCCAGTCTCATCTAAATTTTTCTTTCCCCCACCCCTCCCAACCATAGATCATGTACCCTTAGAAAAACCTTTAATCATACTCTTCAAATCATTCTTTGAGAAAACCACCAATCACATCAAACGTAGGTAAAACTAGTGCTCATGGAAGAGGACAATTTTCTCTTATTCGATTTAGCTGTTCAATCTAATTCTTCGATGGCAATTTGCTTCTTATATCTCTTTCTCCTACTATATCCATCATCTATTTCACTCTCTTGTGATTTCCAGTAATATACCCATTATTTGTTGTTCATCTTTGATCTTATTCTTCTACAATTTTAGTAGCATATCCATTATTTGTTGAGTTGCTTTCTCCAATTGTCAACGACTAATTGCTATTTATGATCTCATTCTCTTATGATTTTTGACATGAATCAAGTTATACACAAGAAAAAATGGCAAAATCAAGTAATGAAGAAACCCTTGCATAAAGATTGTAAGTTCAATTTATTATTTCATCTAATTTGTTTGCTCAAATTTTAATTTTCCATGATGAAACCCTAGAAATTTGTATTCTTATTTTTTTGGTTGTTTTCCTCCAATTTCAGTTGTTTACTTTTGATTTTAACTTTGATATGATTTCAATTATTTGCTCTGATTTGTTCTTTCATCTAATATGTTTACTATGATTTCAATTTTACTTTAGAGCTAAAATACGCAAATTCTAAACAAAATGAGCTTGAAACTCAATATAAAAAAGCCTAAAAATGAAGAAATCAAGCAGTCAACACCAAAAAGATGAGATCATATTTATTCTTTTATCAGTTTTACTTGTTCTTTTAAAAAACCTAGCTATTTGTTCCTTTATTAATAGCTCTTTGTTCTTTTGTTAGTTTTTTTTATCAGGTTATGCTTGTTTTTTTAATAGTTAATTGTTTTTTTATTAGTTCATACTTATTTTTTTGGAGAAATGAGATATTGTTTTTTTTATTAGCAACAACTTGTTCTTTTACTATTATAAAACCACCAATTTTTCATCAAAACCTCTTTTTTCTTTTCACTCCCATCTTCTTTTTGTTTCTCACAAAATTCTCTTCATCCATCTACAAAACTTAAATTTAATAGTATTATTATTGTTTTTGTTATTATTATTATTCATCTCCTTTTTCTTTCTCCCTTCATTTTTATTTTCTTATCATTGTCTTCTTATTACTAAAAATTTATTCTTTTATTAGTAGCAACCCGAATTCCAGCCTAAAAATATCAAGTTTAAGTCAGTTAATGAGAGAGAAAGAACAATAATTTAATTCCACTTGACCTGCATCATTATTGTTGTAGTCAAGTTGGTTCATGTTGAACCCAACAAACCCAATAAAATCAAATTTTGTTTGTATCTCAGACCAACCCAGTTATCTCACTAGCCCAATCTTCCACTAACCTAGCCCATAGTCTCCTTAACCCTACACTAACACTACATAAACTCACACAATCATAGATATAGCCACTCCCTTCTTCCTTTTTGCTCTATTTGCTTCACTTTCAGTTTATCTCATCTTATGTGACGAAAGCAAGCTATGTTCACATTATTTCTCTCTTAGTTTGTCATCCCCCTATCAATGCTAATTAGAACAAGATCGGTTCACTATCAGTGAGTAACTAATTTCAATCTTTCATTTCTCTATTTCTTTTTTGCACATTATTATAGTTGTCTAAGTTCTATTTTTGTTTTGGTTATTTAAGCAACCTCATCTATTGGCTTGACACAAAATTTCTAGGTTTTATGTTCGCATTTTGTTATGCAACTTCTGCTAATTCATTTCTCCCTTGTCCAAATAAAAATTTCTAGGTTTTCTTTTACTAATTCACATTTTGTTTAGCTTTTTATAGGTTTGTAGCTCAGTCTTTCAACTTACGCATATACCTTCACTCCCTCTCATTCTCTTTCACATCAACACTTATTTTCTTATGCTATTTTTTGCTTTTTTTGTTGGAAGATTGTTAGATAAGAAAATTTGAGCCAACCCAAATTTAACCTTCAGAATCCAAATTTGTCGGATTTAGTTAGAGTTGCACTTATCATATAATCAAGAAAAAATTACCAAAACCCTTCTGAGGTATAGGCGAACCAACATTTGTGTCCTCCCTGTTTTAAATACCTACTTTTGTCCCCCTATAAAGTTAACTTTGTCATCCATCATTATGACAGAAAAGAGAAAATACCTATTTTTGTTGTCCTACTTTCTTCCCTAAAGTTTTGCCCTAGCAACTTATGCATCTAACAAGTTAATAACATAGCCTAAGTGATGAATCTGTGAAATTTATCTCTAAAATTCAATGCAATGGCAATGAAACTCCAGCCCCAACAGTAAAAAATTTCTCACTTTCTCCCCTCTCTACAACTGCAACCAAAACTCATATCACCTCTCTGCAACCATCAGTGATGGCAACGACATCAAAACTCATATCACCTCTCCCAATCACTAGTGATAGCAATGACACTGGATCTCAGATCGCCTCTCCCAATTACCAACAATGGCATCAAGCCTCTGGCTGACAACAAGGTCTTGATGGAAAAGTAGATCTGACAACATATCTAGATAACTTCCTAGTGTTGCTCATGATTTAAACGCCCTATTGTCCTCTTTATCTCGGATCTCTAGTTTGCTTTTATGCTTAACAGTTGTGTTTTTTTTATTGTCTTGTTCAATATGATCCATTTATGTTGATTTCACTAATTGATTTGCTTGGAAAACAAAGATTTGTAGTGTTTTTTATTTTTTTCCTTTTTGCCGTTCAAATGATTTCAAACCATTGAATAAGCTTTTTTTAGCAATAAAATCAATATAGTAGAAATTTTGAATTAATCTGGACAATTTTGAACCAAGGAAGTTGTGAAGAGATAGAGGAATCGCTTGCTTTTTGAGTAGTTCTTGAAGTTGGTCTTGAGGACGTGTTCGACGACGAATAGGTTCATGGTAATGACCCTATGGATTTTCCTTGGCCACTAGGATGTGATGGTGTTTCCTGGGCATTGGTTTAACACATGGGTCAACTATTCGAAAAACCTGTGGCATTTTTTCAAGAATTTCGACAGAACACCGATAAGTGGGTAAGCTCTGAAATCCTTATACTTGTTTTTTTTTTTTTTTGTGTTGAACTGAGAGAAATCAAAAGAATTAGAAAGAGGTAAAGAACAAGCAGAGGATAAAGTGAAGAGATTAGAGTTCCATGGTTGGATCTTATCAAGTTTGTTGAGATAAGAATTTAAGATTATTTTGGTTGATTAACGCTCGGCGGTGGCAATGAAGGAGAGTAGAGATAGAATAAGAGGGATGGAGATGAAGCCTAACTTATTAGATGCAGAAGTTGATAGAGCAAAATTTTTAGGGAATAAAGTTAGGAGGGCAAAAGTAATCATTTTCTCTTTTTTATCTTAATGGTTATTAACTAAGTTAACTTTTTAGGGGATAAGTATATGTATTTGAAATAAGAAAGACAAAAATTTAAGTTTGTTTACTTATGGCTTAGGCTATATCTTAGGGACTTAGGTAATTTTCCTTATAATAAGATCAGCTTTGAGCCATAAAAGCCCCAAATAAAACAGCTTCAATTCGGGTTAGATTTCATTCAACCCAAAAAGTTCCCAACTTTTACCCTAATCTTTACAAGTACATAGAGAAACAAAATCTATAATAACTATAAAAAAATATATGATGTCACTTACTTGTCCCTCAAAATAGTTGTTTAATGCATGCTTCTATTAGACAGCTGGCATAACTGGTCAGCACGCAGGTTGTTGTAGGAGGCCAGTGGCACGAAGAAACGGTGTCGTAGCAGTTCCTTATGGAGACCCCCCCCCCCCCCCCCCCCCCCTGGGGGGCGTGTGGCTGACGTGACAAAATCTGGTATTTTCCCGCGTGAAAGCGAATACCTTCCCCCTTCCCAAACTCCTCCCCAATGCCTATTCCTTTCTTGTCCGCCTAACCACTCCGCACTGACTCCTTCAACGACCTCTTCCTTTTCCTTTCCAATTCCCAGGACCACCAAACAGATACGTTCTCTCACCCATTTCCTCTCTCTCATGTCAACCCCCTTTCCTTCTCCCATCAACCATGTCTCTTCCTCTTCTGCTCCTCTTCCTCCTCGCTTCCCTCTCCCCCTCCCTCTCTCAGCCCCTTGGTACCTTCATTGATTGCGGCGCTACCGCCCCCTCCATCATCGACGGCCGCCAATGGCTCTCCGACGCCACCTTCGTCTCCGCCGGCGGTCCCAAGAACTTGACTGTCCAAGTCACCGTTCCTTATCTCGCCACCGTCCGAACCTTCCCTCTCCAGCGGGGAAGTCTCGGCCGGAAGTTCTGCTACGTCGTGCCGGTGTTCCGCGGGGCCAGGTACCTAATTAGGACGACTTACTTCTACGGCGGGGTCAACGCGGATAGCTCGCCGCCGGTGTTCGATCAGATTGTGGACGGCACGCTCTGGAGGTTGGTGAACACCACGGAGGATTACGCCAGGGGTCTGGCGTCTTATTACGAGGGGGTTTTTGAGGCTAAAGGGAAGACGACCAGCGTCTGTATCGGGGCCAATAGTTATACGGAATCTGACCCGTTTATCTCCGCACTCGAGTTCCTACTTTTGGGGGCTTCTCTCTACAACTCCACCGATTTTGGTTCTCATGCTTTGAGTCTGGTTGCCCGCCACAGTTTTGGGCACCGGGGATCCACCATCAGGTCAGTCGAATGATAAAATCATTAGGTTTTGCTTTTCGCTAGTAAGACAATTGGGTAAAGTTTCTTACTACTTTTTTAGCAAATCTAATGCCCTGCCTATTCAGAAGTTCGAAGAAGTTCGTGCTACTTTATTCATTACTTCACGAACGGAATTCGGTAACTTATTTTTTAAAACAATTTGCGGAACAGACACTTTAGGCACAGAATTTTTTAGTTCCACTCTCGTCAATGATGAACTGTGTGCAATAGAACAGCTAATCAAGTCAATTATGATATTGATTGGCTTGGATTTTCTGCCTTTCTTAATACGTTCTTAACAGCAGCCTCTTGATAACTTGATTAGTTGCATGATGCACAAGTTCATGTTTCTGATGCTTCACTGTCTGGTATCACCAGATACCCAGATGATCCCTACGATCGAATTTGGGAGTCATATGAAGAGGGAAATTTTGTTCTAGCAAGCAGAAGAACCCTGCCTGTTACAGGTTTCTGGAATCAACCACCTTCGAGAGTGTTTGAACGGGCACTATCAACTGACCGGTCAGATTCCTTGGAAGTGAGATGGCCTCCTGCTTCTCTTGAGAACTCTTCATACTACATTGCTCTGTATTTTGCGGATAATTATTATTCACCAGCGACAAGCTCAAGGGTGATGAACATCAGTATAAATGGTATTAGATATTATGGCAACTTGAACGTGACCTCCGCAGGAGAATCTGTATTTGCAACCAAGTGGCCCCTCTGGGGTCCTACCAAAATCACTTTGACACCTGCTGCCAATTCAAATATTAGTCCTCTCATCAATGCAGGGGAAATTTTTGATGTGCTAGTCCTCGGTGGAAGAACTCTTACAAGGGATGGTATGGCTAGCAAGTACACGATTTTAGTTTATCATTGCCTTGATTGTTTTGCACGCTTGAGTCTTACTTTATAAGTAATTGGAAAATGGCAAACGTGGTAATAGCTTTTTTGGACTTCTTCTATTAAATGATGTGATAGATAATACTTGGACATAACACAGCATGCAGGTCCCACTTAAATGTAAACAGGTTCAATAAATGTTTGTCACCCACTTCTAAAACCCAATTTTGCAGAACTTTTGATACATGTAACTTTCCCTCTAGTATTTTACTATGTAATGGAAAAACTGTTAAACAGTGTAAGGATTCATGTCCTATTACACGGCAAAAGGAGTTCAATTCCTCATTTGCTGAAATTATGTCTCCCTTGTCAATAAGGAAATTTGCATTTCTTGTTGCAGTAATTGCTTTAGAACAAGTCAAGAACAGTCTTAAGAATTCTCCAGTTGATTGGAATGGCGATCCTTGCATGCCTAGTCAGTACAGGTGGACAGGGGTTACATGTTCAGGGGGGCCCAGAATTCGTGTTATTAGCTTGTAAGGAAATGCTTATGGCACTCGATCTATTGATAATTTATACTTCCACAGATAAATTAAATTTAGATATTTCTCTTTTCCTGCCAGGAATCTGACCAGCATGGGCCTTTCAGGATCACTATCACCAAGAATTGGTAGATTAACTGCGTTGTCAAGCATGTAAGTCTGTAAAAGTAAATTTGGCTGTTAATTGGGAGATAAGAATGTTACAGACTCATTGTCCTGCTTGCAACAGCTTACTGGGAAACAATAGCTTATCCGGACCCATACCCGATCTCAAGTCATTAAAGTTGTTGGAGAAACTGTAAGTAGAGTTGGACGAAAATTTTCTTTTGTTCTCTCTCTCTCTCTTTCTCTCTCTCTCTCTCTCTCTCTCTCTCTGTGAGTAAAACAGATGAGAAACTTGGTAGGATTTAGTGTTACTTGAAGATACCGGTTGCATTTATTGGTTTTAACAAGTATCTGCAACAGGCATTTGGAAGACAATCAGTTCAGTGGAGAGATCCCGGCATCACTTGGAGACATCCAGCGGCTGCGCGAACTGTAAGTCTTACACCCAATTTTAGTCTGATAATTTATTTTATCCTTTTTATATGTGTACTATGATATGTAGCCTTTCTTTATGTCAATAGGATCATTATTTCCTTAACTGTGTCAAAATATACACATTAATCTTTGTAGCTTGTAACATGAGGGACTTGCTTCCTTGATCATTAAGATTCTGAGTTCACTAGGTAGACGATGTAGCAGTAACTCGTCAATTAGCCCATTTACCAGAATGCGTGGTACTAGTTCCCATGCCCGGTCATGCAAGAAAAATTTCTCATTGCCTCTGCCTAACCATGATATACTCCATTTCTCCACTTTCATGAGAAGTAGGAGCCTAGTAGGTTTTGTGACTTATCTTTTTAGAAGAAAGATGATAGTGATCTATGCTCGTCCAATTTAGACTTGGACCATCTTGATAGTGTTGTACTAAGGTTTGTCCAAGAAAAGTTTTTGTACCAACTACTTTAGGGGACCAGTATTGCACAAGGATCCCTGCCGAGTTCATAGTGGATGGGTCCATGGACTTGATTTATTTCACAGGGCCTCTTGACAATGTGAGGATGAACTTAGCTCAAAGATGTAAAGGCTCATAGACCCATGCATTCCTTGAGTATCCATCTTTTTTTTTTTTTTTTAATTATGACAAAGAGCTATCACCCTGCATGTTTCAGAAATCCTTCCTGTCATGCTCGGCATACAGGTTGCTATCATATCGACTGTGAGTTATAGATTAATTATGCATATTCATTGTCAATATCAATCACTAGCTTTGGCTATTAATTATTATAACTTCATCTGCTAGTAATTTGTATGAAAACCATACTTCTCTAAATTGTAGATTCCACATTCCAGTCCTTAATGGAGCTAGAAAGCATTCTTTTTGTTTCACATTGCCTAAGTTCGAATTTTGCTGGCTAATGTACCAGCCAAAACATTTCCCCAGTTTCTTTGACTAACATTAGTAACATGAACATTTCAAATATGAAGACAAAGTAATTTTGAAACAGCCATGTGTCAACTTGTCAATATACATAGCACGACACTAGTGTATTCAAATAAAGCCACTGTTGAGAGAAATATGATGAAAAAAACTGCTGGATGTTTAGCACCAAATATATTTAGAGAATGTATATCTACACAGACACGTTTGTGATCTCTACTTAGCCTCGCATCCTTACGAACTCTCTGCTATTCAATGTAAAGGTGCAGGTTGATTGTTCATGTTACTAACAATATCTGTGTGTTTTCAGGTACTTGCAAAATAATAACCTGACAGGTCAGGTACCCGCCACTCTCAATAAACCGGGACTGGACCTAAGGTAAGGGAGAATTTGGACAACACAAGTACTCGTTTCTGAACCTTTAAGATGTTTGACTTTACTAAAGGTTCATAATTCACTCAGGACTTCTGGAAACCAGTTCCTGTCCCCGGTATCTTCTTGACTATATTAGTGTATGCATCTGGAGGAGCACTGCGATAGAAGAGATACCTCATACTCGATTACAGCAACATGTCTGTTTAGTTGAAACCTAACACCATAGTATTTTTATGCAACAAAGAAAATTTTGTTCCTCCAGTGGAATTGAAGCTTTTTGTGATTTCATCTCCTCTTGTATGTAAAGATCCACGGGCAGGACCCGAACTTCTAACAGTACATAGTATACACAGTTATCACCTGTCTGTATTTTCTGGTTTGCTTGATATGGCTGGCTCCACTTCCTAATGGTCCGTGATCATAACATATTCGTATTTTGGAGCTTGTTCCATTATGATTTGTTTCGCTTGCTGCTTCAATTATACTTATCTGTTCTGTTCAATTGCCTCTCTAATGCCTTTATATCTTCTGCAAGCACTAGTCACTCTTGAACCTATTGCAGTGGATGTGTAAAGCCAAGAAAGCAGTTGTGGTAGACAGATATGGAGGAGCAGATGCATATGCTTACTCTGAGACCTGATCCTCTTCCCTTCCCCTGTAAATAATGCAATAACCAGTGTTGTATTGTACATAGAGAGTACATACCACTGCTCCGCTCTTCCAATTGGGACCCTTCTATTAGCAAGCTCTGCATCTTGCATGTGGCTTCACTGACACCCTCTGGCTGCCATGCCAATTCATTGGCCAGCCCAGACAGCGATCAGCTTCCCTTAAGTTGGCTTCATAGGCTACCGCACTTCTAATTTTATTTTTATTTTTTTGCTTCCTCAATCGCTCCAATACCAATACTGGAATACATAATATTCTTGATCCACCCAGCAAGTAACTAGTGGTATATAGCAAGTTGGTTTTTTCATATTTTCAAGAAAAATGTAAGAAACAACCCTAAAGGAGATTGGACCAAATTAACCCCATTTAGCACTCTCTTTTAACTTTTGCCTTCATCTCTCTGATCTTCTTTTCTTGACTGGGAAGTGGAAACAGAGGCGGGAATGCAGAGGTCTTCATTTGGGTGCAGATGGGCACAGTTATCATAGGCCTTATCCTGAACGTCGCTGAACTTGTCCTCTCCAGCCCTTTCTTCACCCTTTTTACATGCTTCTCTCTGTTACCCGACCCAGAGCCTCCCTTTCTTTGTTCCTCCGCTGTTATTACAGACAACGAGCTTGAAGAAGATGAGGCTGGAGAAGAAGAAGGATACAATGAAGAGGCGCGTTGCTTCTTCAATCTAAGCAGCTCCTTCCAAAGAACAGTGCATTTGGGTGGCCGTGGAGAAGGATCATCGTCAAGAAACCAGCTCACTCTGTTTCCCTCTTCTTTTCTGAGCACATCTTGTTCTTCCTCTGCATTCTTCGGTTTGAGGCTTATTTTGTTGAGCTTCTCCGAGTGCTGCATTTGCCAGAACGGAAGGAGCTTGCCGTTGAAGAAAAGCTCGTCGGCTGTTAACATAGCATTGCTGCCCTCTTTGTCTGAGAGGAACTCAAACTCTGCCGCCGTTATCGGTTTTTCTCGCTCTTTCTCAGGCGGCTGCTTTTCTTCTGCGTTATTAGATCGAGGGTTGCTGGAACTGGAAACCGAGTTGCTGGCCTCTTCTAGGAAATCTGCAGAGAAAGAAATCCGAGGACTTGAAGCAGCCGACTCGATGGTTCTTGACGTTACCGGGACAGCGTCTAATGCCATTAGAGACGTTTGTTCTGTGAATCTTCAGCTGACTGTATATTGCGACTTATAAGGCAGAGTTTGTTGGTGATCTAACAGGCTTAAAGCAAAATAGTACCCCAAACTTTGGCAACTCAGTCACCTGAGGGCCCGAATATATAACAACGGAATGGCCGAATGAGTTTCTTCTACGAAGTAACTATAACGAGTTCACATGATGAAGGGCATTGGGAAATTTTGTTGTAAAATACAACCATGACCCTTTAGTTTTAGTTATTGGTCCTATTTGGTTCACAACTTTGAAACGATATCAATTTGGTCCCAACATCAATACTGGTTTAACGTATATTCAATATTTTCATGCCATGTAAGCCTATAAAAGAAAAAAAAATAACAATGGGAAAAACTAATTTTATATGTTGTGAAAAATCAATGATTGTGTCGCTGCTATTGATTGGTTGATGTACATAGAATTAGTTTTGTCTTTTTTTTTTTTATCCTAAGCCTATGAATCATGAAAACGGTTGACTATGCGTCAGATAAGTCGTTTATTATGACATCTCTCGTGAACAAACATTTGATTCATAAGAAGGCAGTGATACCAAAAAGAAATGCAATTCTATGTGGAATTTAAAGGTGAAATTCAGTAAAAGTAACAAGTTCCCTAATTTTGAAATATCTTTTAAAAAAATTGAAAATAATATTTTTATAATTTTTTCAAAACTCAGAAAAAATAAATAGTCTAGACAATATGGTTTTTTTTTTTTTTAAGAAAACTGGGAGCAGAAATTAAACAAAGAATAGAAAGTAGAAAGCTTTACCAAACAACTCCTGGTCTAGCTTCACGATTGCTAAGGAAATAATAAATCTTTACGTTCCAAATATTAGTTGTTGGAGAAAATAACTATGAGTAAAAGTAGCTACATAATATTTTTTTAGTTTATATAAAGTGTTTGTTTTATGAGAAGAGAGTTGGTTAATTAAATTAATAAGAGAAAAAAATATCATTTTGGTCTTTATTTTGTTATATATATATATACACACACATACATATGCGTGTATATGAGTATATAAGACTTAGTTTTGACGGATAACATTTTTTTTTACAAAAAGGATAGAGATAAATCATACAGAAAAGAAGAGAAGAGGAAAATGAAAGAAAAACAAAGAATACAAAATTATAAAACAAAATGTTGAGGGTAAATTAAAATTAAAATGGGCAAAGGAAAGTATATAATGACTTTTAGCATGATTCACAATCACCTGTAACTGCCCTTATTTCATTATATTTCAATGATTGACCAAAACTTGAATTAATGCTTAATAAACGTAACTGTTAGAAAACTCTGGCATAATAAGTGGTTTATGGTACTGAAGGGAGAGCAACCCACTTATGGCCTTGCCAGCTGTCATGAACTTGTTCCGACTTGTCTGTAGTAAGAGTGAAGTGTCTATAATACAAAATCTTAAAGTATTTAATTATTGTCAATTATATCCTTTATTTTTGAAATATGTTACCAATTAAACCTGAGTCTTTTATTTGGATGTCCGTATGGCCACTTCATAGTGAAAATCATCATCCTTGACCAACATTAAGTAGTGAAAATTAATTAGTAACAAATCAACATAGAACGATATAGAAATGGGTTGTTGCAGATTGCAGTTGCATACATGTGGGGTGATCACATGAGAGAGTTAAGTGTAATTTATGA
The DNA here is from genome assembly GCA_005392925.1 of Aquilaria sinensis. NCBI lineage: Eukaryota > Viridiplantae > Streptophyta > Magnoliopsida > Malvales > Thymelaeaceae > Aquilaria > Aquilaria sinensis. The sequence goes on along the minus strand of SMDT01002774.1, from coordinate 274,260 downwards.
GCACATGAATCAGAGACACACATGAGCTTGACTGACCGGTTTGGCCATGGAAAGGGTTTGGAGTTTGTTGGCAAATCATGTGAACTCATTTCCAGTACCAGACGAGGATTTTCTTGGCAGGTCGTGGTTCAATCTTTGCTAAGCTATATGCCTCGATCACATCAATGCCCCCATTTGAGTTTAGAGCATCTAGTGAATAGCTCCAAATACATATATCCATGGTCCAGACAGCTAATGAACATAGCAACGGTCAAGTACAGTCTTGTTTGGTCTGCATATAATGAAGTGGACAATTAATTTATATGTACATACAAATCATACAATTTATGCAAGTATTAATTATAAGTTGATTGGAAGAGGTCATCTTAATTAGAACCTGGTAGATATTCTTGCGCACACCCAAAAAGAAACAAAGGAAAAAGATAAAAGTATTGTTGGTGAGGTACATGGAATATTAATCCTATAATGTGTTAGAAGGTTTGATCATGTCATGACCAAAGAAACAAAATCAAGTGGGGGCTACGTTACATGTAGTGTGGAGTTAGTGCATTTATTGAGAGTTTTGAAACTAGAAGGCAATCGAATGCCATACCAAAAAGGGTAATGAGCAGACAGGAAGACATACTAGTCTAGTCCCTTCATCTGTCTCTCATTGCATCTCATCTCATCTCATCTCTAGACTCTAGTGGAGCAGTTGGTTTTCTTGATGCAATCTGGTCCACTTAACTACGTGGAGGTAAAGAATCCGTCTTCTCCAAAATCAATTGATTAGTTCAGGATCCTTTTGATTATTTACTGTTTTTTTTATTAGGTTTAATACACTATGAGATGGATCCTAAAAATTGACTAGTGATTTGGTCCTTAATTAATCAGTTTTGTGCTGAAGATCAACATGGCTGTTAGCTCGTCACTAATTGGTAGTTAAGATTGAACAGCTGATGAGACCAATTCATTCTAAATTAAGTTAATTGGCTTATTTTTACTTTTATATCTTTTTAATTGAAATCAATTTCATTTGAAAGTTAATATTATATAGATATAATAATCAATTTAAAAGTAAATTTTTATAATATTGTTAAATTTTTATGAATTTTTTCTTTTTTAATGCCTAAAATTAGAAAAAAAATCACAAAAATTTAGTAAGATTACAAAAATTATATTTTTAATGAATTATTACATTTATATAATATTAAATTTTAATTAAAATTAATTTCAGATAAAAAAAATATAAGAGATTCAATTGAACAAAGTTAAAAGAAACTGACTCTTAATCACCATTTTTTGATCGAAATTTTACACTACTGGAGCGGGACGTAACACTTACGTTCAAGGATAATATATATGAGAAACAACAACATTCTCTAAAAACATATATACCAGAAACAATAAATTCGAACTTATACTAGAAAAGAATTGATTAGCCTATTTGGTACTTTAGAAAGAAAAAATGATGTGGACAACTGAGAAATGAGTCTACACACACACACACAAACTTTTCTTATCTACCATGAAAGAAGAGTAGATTTTAACCAGTTGGTCCAGCTCCCCCCTGAAGTACTGTCTTTCTCAAGGCCCACTTTCACTCCTTCACCGCCCGCCACCTTTCTTCTCTTACCAAATAAAATCTGTCCATTAATCCTTTTTTTTTTTTTTTTGTCTGTTGGGTATTAAGTATCAAAACTAGATGCAGAGGCCGGCAGGGCAGCGCGACACCAAATTGCACAAAAATACAAAACCGAGAACAGTGTAGCGATAAGAACAATAACAGAGAGGACAAGTTACCTCAATGACAACAATAACAGAGAGGACAAGTTATCTCAATGGCTCAATCTGTTTGTATTACCATGCTAACCGATTGTTCTTGGATATTGATGTCCTTACAAGTAACTGTAACCCTCAAAATCCTCTGCCTCGCTTCCTTCATAATCTCTTGCCATGGAATCCATGGATCGCTATCAGCATGTGACTCTAATTCATGATGCAACTACCATATTATTCTTTTTTTTTTTTCCTTGTTTGGTGTTCCGATTACAAAATAAAAAAAAAAGAAAAGAAAAGGCGGTATAATATGGAGCCGGTGGGAGTACTCTTCGCTTTAGCCCTTAACCACTAATGCAAATCTCTTGGGACCCGTCGGAGAGCGTAGCTGACTAGCTGGCTTGGCCGCCAGCGCTCGGTACAATATCATTCAAATGTTTGCGTAGGCCCAGGGAAGTGTCCTTAACGTGGCCCCATTTCGGATCAGAGGTACATTCATGTCATCTCTTTAGATCACTGCCGTCTGACTAGTCCTTCTCAAGAAACCGACGAAAAGGCAATAATATTACGAGCACAAAAAACTTGTATAAAATCTTCTCTAACTAAATAATATATATGCTATGCATTTTTACTAGATACTGCATATTTCTGTAATTATATTCAGGGGCATGGCCAGAAATTCAATTTAGGGGGCAGGGATGGAGCTTTTGATATGGGATAAGTTGTTATTATATATAAATTTGCTATCAATAATATAAAATATTAAATAATATTATATATAGATACATGAAATTCAAAAATTTACAATAACTAAGTTCAATTAAAAATTTTAATTTTAATTTTAATTTTATTTTTTTTAATGAAATAAGTTCAATTTATAGAGTAAATATGGTTATTTAAACTTTCTATTAATTATAAAAAAAATTACTTCCTCTATCCTATATTCTTTACATAATTTGACTTTTTCACTTAGTTTGACTTGAATTTATTTATATTAGTATTTATTCAAAAAAAAATTAAAAAAATGTATTTAGAAACTATATGTCTTGATTTATCATTCTTATATAAAAATTATTTATTTATATATTAAAATATTGATAATAAAAAATCATAGATTAATTACTAAAAAGTAAATGGTGCAAAGAATATGAGACAAATGAACTATTATACAAATTAAATTTATTATATAACACTTACCGAACAGTTCAAATTATGATCTACAAAATTTTTATTAGATAAATACTTTGAGTTATCATATTTCATGCAATGGAACCAAAATGAAACATTTTTAATAGATTTAGGACTAAAATGAAATTTTTTTAATACATTTGGAACAAAAACAGAATGTTTAATAGGATAGTGACTAAAATGAAATAATCATTAAAGATTAAGGACTATCACGTAATTTACTCAATAAGAAAATGAGTGAGACCTTAAAAGGATAAAATATACTAGACCCCCTTATTAATTACAAAACTTACGAATATGTACCTAACTTTAGCTTTTCTACAATTTTATCATATATCCGATAAACCAATAAAAATTTTAAAAATTCTAGGGGAGCGGCTGCCCCCTCCCACTCCTAAGAAGCTACGCCCCTGGTTATACTGTGTAGTTGTAATAAATCTTTAATACTATGTAAATTACTACTATATATATTAAGGATACTAGACCAAAATACCATTTATTAAAAAGTAATGCCTTTGCTTTTTTTTTTTTTTTAACTTTTCTTTTGTTTATGGTCAAACTTAAACTTCTATTTCAGTCCATACATATGTTGTTTATGACCTTTTGATCCCTAAACTCCTCCATGTGATGATCAAGTCCATAGTTTGGTTCATTGTTGTAGAGATATCAATGAGCTTGGTTTGGGCCTCCCATGAGCAATCAGGTTCAAGTAGTACATGTTCCTCATATATGCAGATATTATAAGCCAACTCATGTAAGACATATGTTTAATTTTTTTAGATTTTTTTATATTTTTTGTATATTTTTTAAAGAATGTATATAATTAAAATTAATAATAACTAAAAAAATCACAAAATGAAGTAATTATATTTTGAAATAAAGCCATATTTTAAATGTAAATATATTAATTTTGGAGGATACGGGTACAGTCAGGTAGAATTAGTTACACTTGTATCCTCCTCATGGTTATGCAAGTATCGGCAGGTTCAGAGGTAGATGGCCAGCTTTTGGGAGGGTGGGGCCATGTAATGCATTATTTGACATCCAAACACTGCTGTGATTAAAACCAAGGTCCTAATCGTCAAATGAAGGAGCTCAGTGACTAAAGGAGCAGAAATAATAGACTTAGGAATTGGGTGAGATATTTGACCATTCATAAAAAAATAAAAAAAAATAAACTTTGAGTATGAATCTTTTATTTGCTACATCCTACGGGTCCTGTAAACCTAGTTGTTGTAATTTAGAGTGGCAACAAATTGTTGTTATAGAGTTGCCACCGATTGATATGTTTTTACAATTCAACTGGAGATAGATTACAGATTCAACTACTTTTTATACTTATTAACAAAACTATGGGTACTATAGAAAAATACCTCATAAATTTTATGATGACTTCAATTCAAATCATATCTAGTTTCTACAAATACTTTTACATGAGGGCATCTCATCTGACTACCCTTAACGTTCGTACAGTTCAATTATAACCCAATCAAATTACATTATGTACCAAATAGGGGTGGAAACGAGTTGAATCAAAGTCAAATATCATAGGCTTGAAGCTTGGTTCATTAAAAATTAGCTTTAAACCTGAGCTCAATGAGCTCAAAAAATAGGGCTTGAAGTTTGGTTTGAAAAGTTTCGGGTTCAATTTGGTGACTTGATACGCTTAAAGTTTGATTCAAACGTGATTTGAGATTCGAGCTCAATTTAAGGAATAAAGCTAACTTAGTTTTTTATATTAAAAAATATTAGACTCGTTAGACTTGATAAGATGTCGAGCGTAACAGTACCAGGCTATCAGGCTTGAAACTTAGTTCATTAAAATTTCAAACTTAAAATGAAACTCAAATCTCAGCTCGAAATTTGTTATGCTTAGCTTAATAAAAAAAAAATTGAGTTCAAATTCGAACTATTCAATAAATGCTCAACTCATTTTATACTCCTAATACCAAGTTTTTTTTTTTCTCTGGCCCGGAAGGCGAGCAAATAGTCTTGGCTGATGTTCACAGCGTTAGGATGTGGAAATATAACAAGTTAAGCAATGAATTTTTTTTAATGATTAAGTATGATTTTACTAAGTATTGTCAAAGATTAAAATATAAAATTTTATCTATTTTCTAATTTAATGTAGTAATCATTGCTTTTGCTGTGCTGAAAGGTGTTCCAGAGGGAGAAGAGTAATTTTTTTTTTATATTTAATGAGAGAAAATCATGCATTTTTTTAAGGATTTTTTATGGAAAAGACATCTTTCATTAGACTATGACAATTGAATATTTAGAAATTACAAACATATATACAAGACAAATATTAACCAGATTTAGACACTCAATTTATTATACTAAACATTAATTTATCCACTATAATTTGACCCTTGGGTACTACAATTATACCCTAGTACATCATATAAACCTAAAATGTACCCTCAAACATGCAAATAGAACAGTCCCATCAAATTAGACATTCCACCTATCAAATTGGATATTCAACTATGATATCAGAAACTTGGACATTACAGTCATATACTTGGACACCGTACATAAATGGAACATATACTCAAATATATAAACAACATACTCTCTTCCCAAGTGCAGACAGTCAACTCATTATAATATACATTCAACTGCGACAAAGTGGGAACCATTTCACATTAAACATGGTACATGAAATGCTTATTGATTTAGATTACAAAAAATAGAAAATCATAAAAATATTACACACTTTTTTCATATTAATATTCTTAAACATAGCATGATTATTATCTCCTAATTAAATGTAAAATTTGAATATTCCTTATCTACATCACTTGAAAATTAATAATATATAGACACTCGAACACTAAAAGCAAATACTTTCAACTGAGTTTCGTATACCCTAAAAAAAGGGGGTAAAATCAAAATTTGGTCCCTTAATTATTCAGTTTGCAATAAAATAGTTCCTTAACTTTAAAAGTCCCTATTAGAGTCTCTTAACTCATTTTAGCTTGTCCTATTTTATTCTCTACCATTAATTTAGACATTAGTTTAGATGAAATTTGCCTACATGGCACACACTACCACATGGCTTCCTCTTTAACTAAAAATGGATAACCATATTGTATGAAAATAAAAATTCAGACAAAAAATGACACAAAATAATAATCTTAGAGGCCTAAAACACAAATAACCCAAATCCACCATTACCACCAATCCTAAGGAAATCTGATAGGCCTTCTCCTTTGCCTCTAGTGCAATGGTGCTTTTCCTCCCCCAGAGCACACCCAACCACCACTGGCTAGGGATGGCAACGGGGCAGATTGGATGTGAATATCCACTAACGGGCAGAAAATAGCACCCGCGCCCGTAACCCACGGATAATCCATGTCCTCGGGTAATCGACAACCCACACCTGAGCTTGATTTGTCCCTTGGTCGAAGGATCCATCGAACAAAACGATCGTGCCGCCAACGCTGGACATGAGCAATTGTGCACGGTCATAAGCAGTGAGCGAGATGACTGAATCGTGACTTCGTGAGCAGAGAAATGGGATGACTGAATCGTAAGCACAGTAGCCAGTGAGACCTCCCAATTTCTGAAACATAGCGCCCAATTCTAAATGAATCGGGCAACGGACTCAACGCCGGAAGGTAGAAGCTGGTAAGCGGTTGAAGCGTGAAGCATGTGAAGGTATAATTACCAAATTAGCCATTTAAGTTATTAAAATATGTGACACTTACATTAAGGGTGAAATTGAAATTTCATATACTTGGCGGGTTTCACTGGTTGGCGAACGCGGATTTATCCACGATGAATACCCCCTACCTGTCACCCGCTCGCTCCCGCCAGACGGGTGAGATTTTTTACCCAAGCCCACCTCATCGCAGGTATTTTCGCCCGTTTACCCGTTCGTCATGGGTGGATATCCGCGGTTCGCAATTCTCACTCGCTCCGTTGCCATCCCTACCACTGGCAGTCCGTAGCCTACTCACCTCACTCGAATCGCCACTGGAAATACACCCTTTCTTCTGTTGACGAAAGCCTTTGAAGCTATACAATTGCAAACCCGAACAACAAGGCTTCATTTCAGGATCATCGGAGAAATCGGCCATAGCGCTTGTGATGCCAGCCCTACTTCATTGAACGGTTATCGACATCGAATGCCAATCCTACGGACACTTACTCGGGGCTATCAGTTGGATGCTGCATTGAATTGAAAGAGTTATAATAGTTGACAGAAACAATGATAAGAGAATCAAAGATAATTACATGAGGGTTTCGTGAGAGATGAAGAGATGCGGAAAGAATCTTAGATTCTTTGGTTCACGAAACACATGAGTTCTTCGATTTTCTGATTCTCTGATTCCCTATTTAAAACACATTGGAGAGAAGGCAACAAGTTCTCTAATTACCCATTTGATTCTCTGATTCTCTAAGTCCTTGTTTGATGCTCTTACTCTCCATCTTGGCACCAAGGTACATGGCCAGCAATCAACAGAGTTGTGTTTGTCAATGAACACCTTCAAAGGAGAGGGCCGATTGAGAGTGTTGGGTTGGAATACAGAGTTTGGGATTGGAGAAAAAGTCAGGAGCATTGTGCAAAGGAAAGAGCTTATTAGAGCGAGGCTTGTCGACATAGAAGGTCAAGGGGGCTTAGTTATTGAGGAGAATCGAAGATGGTGTGGCGGTGCTTGTTGAAGAGAGAAGATTAGGGCAGATTGCCACATATGCATTTTCCGTCAGGGATAACGGCCAAACTAACTGGAGGTACTCAAATTGAATGCGATACGAGAGTTAGGATACATTAATAATCACTTTTAAAGTTAGTGGACTATTTGAGGACAAATCAAATAATTAAGGGACCAAATATGAATTTTATTCCTAAAAAAGGCACTCTTAATGAGTGTCAAATGCCGGATAACCATTACATCAAGTAACGTGTAACAACTGGACGTCGGTGAGGGTGTACGTTATAATATCTCCAGTAGGCGGGGTTGTCTCATTTGCTCGGGTCTTTTTCTCTTCCCGATCATCGAGACTGGAAACGAGAAGCTTCAACGGGACTTCATGGGCACTTAAATGTAGCACCGTCTCCTCATTTCTTTGGTCAGAGTCGGAGATTCAGTACTTAAATCATTAACTCGCACATGCATATGCTTCTAGCAACTCAAGTCACAATTAATTCTCTCTCTCTCTCACACACACACACTACACACATATGTATATGATATATACTACTCCACATATAACTCCAACACACAAGGGAAATTATGGCAGATCGGAGAAAGTTCAAAATTCAAACTGAGTTGCGTTCAACATGTTAAAGAGTTATTATTAGGCCGGCCGATAGGTAAGATTAGCTGCTATATCCAAAGCCTAATTCAATTGAAAATGGTCAATTTATAAACATCAAACTAGAGATTCGTGTCTAATGATGCCCTATTAACTAGTCCCAAACCGGTGTCAAAATCAACTAGAGTATTTTATTGAAACCATAAATGAACGGATTATAATTAAATAATTGCATCGTATTTAATTAAAGCAATCATGTATATTCATCAAAGAGAAAGAAAAAGAAAACTCAGAGAAAAATGATGATACCAGCAATTTTAGTATAAGGAACGGTATTATTTTCTCAGTATAAGTTCCATATTCGAATCTTCACTTTTTTATTCTTATTGAACAAAAATGTAACTGAACTTCTCACTTAATTAAATATTAGAGAAACTTCAGGTGTTATACAAGACTTTCACATGCACAGCTAACTTCAAACTTGTCCGAACTCCATACATCAATTGTTAATTCTACAACTTTTTTTTTTTCAACAAAAAACAAAATCAAAGGAAAAAAAAATGATAAACAAACTCAGATTAGACTAAGAGACGAATGAAAGAAAAAGAAAAAAAAATAGTTCTCAGATTTCATTACTGATCGAGTTCTTGTTGTTCTGCATCAACGAGTTCTTGCAATGCGCGATCGCACCTTGGATGGCGCTCTGCAATTCCTCCATCGATGACATGTCCGAACTATAACCGATCCGACCCGCACCCGGTGCCCCGCTCCGAGAAAGCACGCCGGAATGGCTCGGCGACGACCTCATCGATGACGGGCAGCTAGAAACACAACTTCTCCTTCTTGGGTACCTCAAATTCCCGGAGAAAGAATGTGAAACTCCACGACTGTTCTCTTCTCTGCAGCCGCCGCCCCTGACAGTCCGTAACTGCTCCGTCTCTCTACTAGATTTCTCTGTTTCTGGTCCGACTGCAAACGACGCCGTACTTGTAGTCGTCGTCATCTTCTGCTGTTGTTTCTGCTGGGAAAACTTCTCGTACAGCGGCTTCACCTTCTTCAGATACTTCCTTATGACCTCTCTCGCCGTCGCGCTCATTCTTTTCACGGAAGACGACGTCGCATTTGGAATGCTGATATTGTTATCGTGGACTTGGCGGGTCTTGTTCTCCTTTTTGAAGACGGAAGAGAATCTGGACAAGGAGAAATACTTGCTCTTCTTGATCTGGTGAGAATTACAGTTGAGGCGCTTGAACTCATCGTCGGGGTCGGCGACGGAGCTGGGGCGGGAGGAGTCGCAGTCGGTGGCGGAGGCGGCGGCGAGGAGGGCGAGATCGGAGGAGAAGCTGGAGTTGGAGTCGGTGGAGTTGGAGCTACCGATGGAGTCACGGGGGTCGGAGGCTGTCGAGGAAGAGGAGATGGAGGAGGAAGCGAGGAAGAGAGTGCGGACCATGGAGAGGCGGGGGGAGAGGTGGAGCGGAAGGAGCTGACCCTTGTAGAAGAGCTCGTCGGCTGGGCAGAGAGCGGCGGAGGCCTTACGGGGAGAGGAGGAGATGGTGAACTCGAAGTCGGAGGAGGAAGAGGAAGAGAAGGAGTGGGAGGGAGAGGAGGGAAGAGTTTGGGATCTGGCCGCTGCGGCTTTCTCCGATATCCTCCCCATTTTCTCGAGCGCTACATTATCCAGTCTCAGGAGGCAATTAAACAATCAACCTTCATATTGCATGATGTGTCATTTTATTCCCCACCGATATAACATATGAACAAGCCGGATTAAATTATTGGGTCCGGTTCGAGTTGCTTGGTATTTATTTATTTGGGACCCTAGAAACTGTAGAATTATATGAATTAAATCATAATATTGACTAGGAGTGTTCATGGTGTGGATTAATAGAGTTTAGGAATCAAACCCATAACCACACTGAATAGTAAATAATTTTACAATTTAAAAACCATAATCGCACCGCTTTGTATACAAATTTGAAAAAACAGCACCGCATAAATAGAGTTTGGTTGCGGTTTTTTTATTTTATAAATTTATCATACTAAATCAAAATAATTAATATAAACACATAACATAGACAAAAAGAAATATAATTTAGTTCATAAAACCAACACATATAAGAAATATAAATCTCAAATAAGCCAAATTGATCATTCTAAAAACCACACATAAGAAACTTATTGTCTGTAACATTTCATCACCATAGACCATCAAATAAAAAACTTATTGTTTGCAACATTTCATCACCATAGACTATCAAAGCAAAGACTCCTTCAAACCCCAATGTCTACACAATGATGCCAAAAACATCATCTATAACCAAACATAACAACATCAATATATCATATTTAAATGAGTTAGGAAGATAAAGTAAAAAAATATGCATCATTACCTAGAAGAGGAAGACAATAACAACATTTTAGTTGCCATTAGTATTATGAGGAAAATGGGAAATAGGTGGTTTTGTGAAAAACTCTGTGAAAATAAAAAATAAATTATATCAATAAAATATTCATATGTATCAATATAGACTAAGCCTTCCTTTAAGTATTGGATTTTAATTTTAGGTTTAATAAATTAGTTTTAAATGATAGAATTAGAGATCAAAAGGGACAGAAAATTAGCCAATTAGGTATATAATTTTAATTTATATTAGATTAAGTCTCTCCTATCAAGCAGGTGCAGTTTTTACCTGTTATAACATTAAAAAACCGCAACCATATCATATGATATTCAATTTTAAGATTTCTAAACTTGGATTGTAATCGGAACTGCATAAAACCGCATACCATCGGTTTGGTGTGGATCGGTTTATACAGTTTTGCGGGTTACCGGGGTTCTATGCACACCCCTAATATTTACATGCATATTGAAAGGAAAAATAATTGTTCTCAATGAACCCTTAATTCAATTCTCAACTTATTATCATCCGCCATCTCCCCCACCCTATCTGCCATTTTTAACCAGATTCGAACTTCGGTCCAAATTTGACTAGTTTTCTTTCATTCTTTTTATTACTTGACTAATTTTATCTAATGTTATCTATTAAATTTTTTAGTAGATGCAATCTCCTTTAAATCTTGTTATTTAAGAGTAATTTGGTACTCTTATATAGTAGATCTTTGATTAGAAGTGGGCAACAATGGATCTAGGTTTTCTATTGGGTTTACCAAAATCTCAATTCCATTGAGGTGTCTCGACGCTTGACAACAATGTTTAAAAACCCAGATTGTTGCTCAAACCATTGAGGGTTCCAGGTTGCAGTTCAACCAGTTGAACCGTCGGTTCAAATAGAGTTTTATACTTGGATCCAAGGACAAAGGGTGCCTTTATTGTCAAAAAATTTATAGGACCTCAAGGGAAAAAATGCTACGATAGAAGGACTAAAATGATATATTCACTTGATATAAAAGTCTATCATTATCTCTGCAGACCTAAATCTCAAGCCAGCATTGTACTTTTTTTCTCTCATTCGCTGCTGCTCCTTCTTCTTTTAAATTTTTTCTTCTTTTTTTTCTTTTTCTTTTTTCATCTTTTTCATTTTCTAGTTTCTCCTTTTCATGTTTCCTTTTTATTTTTCTATTTTGTTCTTTTTAATTTTCTTATTCTTTCTGTTCTTCTTCTTATTCTTTCGTCATGTTTATTTTCGTTCTTCATTTTCTTTTTTGGTGAAATAAAGATATATTAAGGAGACAAAACCTAGAGGCCCTTTGTAAATTGATGGGATAGGGGACTTGGGCAGAAAAGGAACCAAAAGTTCAAGCTTGGACTATTGGAAATTATAGATGAAGTTTAAATGTTTGCTTTTATAATTTTTAAATATTTATTTTAGACCATCGATTTGTTCTAGTTTGGTGGTTCACTAGTTTTAAGCGAGTTTGACTAAACATGAAATGGGCCGATGGCAAGTTCGTGACCTAGTTTGACTTTGAAAACACTATCTGACAGTTGATATTAGAGATGATTGCATAGAATAAAGTCACTTTTATTTTTTATTTTTTAGATTTTATAGATAGTTTTTTGTTTTTGTAGATATAATTTTTTAAGTCTTTGATGTCTGGTTGTTCCAATAATGTCTGGTTACTGTTAGCATAGTTTGCACTTTATTCCAGTTATTTATTATTTTTCTATTTCAATTATTTCTTTTTTGCATGGAAGATTTTGTTTGATCTAATTCTATTTCTTTCATTCAATATCACAAGAACGAGTAACATTTTAGCAGTCTATTTATGTTTCTTTATGCCTTAAAATCTTATATCATTTGACTTACTTTTAAATGAAGTGAAGCATCTTTTGTTAAAAAAAAAGGGGGGGAAAAGAGCCCTTAATACATTGACATGATTATCACGGAATATAGATGGTAGCCTACATTTTATTATAGATTTATCAAGATGTATTTTATTTGGGTTAATTGCAAAATTTTATTATAGACTTATCAATATGTTTTTTATTTGGGTTAATTACAATTTGTCCTCTGAGATTTAGCTGAAATTACACTTTGCTTTTCCTATTTTAGAAATACATACTTTGCTCCCTGCCATTTTTATATAATCTGACAACAACGTCTAAAATATTAATGATTTAAGCTAATTCTACTGTTGTTGAAGTCAAAGTAATGTATTGATCAATGATTATGCTAGCTAATTAATTTCCAACTAAATATAGTAGTACAAGAAAACAAAGTACCCTTCATCTATCCTAAAAAGAATAACATATATTTCTTTTTCAGTTATCCCAAAAAAAATTAAAACATTTCCCTTTTTGGAAAGTTGCTGAGCTCATTTATTTTAATTTAAATCAACTTAATTCAAAATGACTTATTTTTATTTTTTCATGTTTTTTTTACCTAGAATCAATTTCATTTGAAAATCAATATTCTGTAGATACAATAACCTATTTGAAACTAATTTTTCATGATATTATTAAATTTTTGTATTTTTTCTTTTTAATGCCTAAAACTAGAAAAAATCATAAAAATTTAGTAAGACTATAAAAATTATATTTTCAAGAGATTATTACATCTACATAATATTGACTTTTTAAATAAAATTAGTTATAGGTAAAAATGATGTAGAAATGAAAATAAGTAATTTCGGATTAAGTTAACTTAAAAGTTAAAATGAATTAGCCCTAACTTCCAATTTATCTTACTATCCTCATTTAAAATTCCATTACAAAAAACCAAATGAAGATTTTTTTTAATTTTCATTTATACTCTTACTGCACAAAACCAAAAAAAAAAAAAAATTCTTAGTCATCATTTAAATTCTCAATGCACATAACCCAGGAATTTTTTTTTTTAAATTTTAGTTCCATGAACAAAATTGTTAAGAAAATATCTTAAACTACACACATATTAATTTCTATGCCAGAGAAATAGTTTATTCTTTATGGGACAGAATGAGTAGTAAATATTGTATTCATCAATTAATAAAATGAAAAATTACCACTACAGTTAATTACGCAAGCTACTAGCTAATTAATTATTGAATTCAAATATTATGTTTAGATAGTAAATTAATTAATTCTAATATCGTTCAATAGGCTTCCTAGAATTTCAGTGTTAAAAAATACTATCATCTGGCAGTGATTATTCTTAAAAATAACTTATTAGTGATTATGTAATCAACTTATATAAAAAAATTTAAACTTCATGCATAAATAGATGTATTTTTAATTGATTTTTCTTGTTTTGTTGGATATGAAAAAATTATAAAAATTTAATTACTTTATAAAAATTATTCAAGTGATTATTAATTAGATAGAATATTAAATTTCTATTAAAATTAATTCTAAATAAATAATCAATACGAATGAAAATAATAAATTATTTTTAATGAAAAAAAAAACATTAGAATGTGAGTAAGGTTGCTACATATATACATGAGGATGAAAGACGACAAAATGATGAGGGAGGGAGATTAGGAACCCAAGGCATTTAATTAATTTGAGGAAGATGTAATTGGTAACAAATAATTATAAGGTGGTGGAGGAGCAATAATTAATTAAGGAAGCAGTGAGATTTGGTTAAAATAAGAAGATGGTAGAAGTGTATTTTGAGTTGGAGCAATAATTAAACGGGGAGGAGGCACGTTAGGGTGCCGAGATGGGTGGGCGACTGGCTGGGTTACCGGAGGTGAGAGGATCTGGGACTTGGCATGCAATAATCAAAGGGGCCACATGCCCTGCCCTGCCCCGCCCCGCCCCCTTCTGATATGAATCGTCTTTAATTTCCTCTCTGTCTTACTATGGTCGATGGAGGGGGTCGTAACAGTCATGTGTTGATGATTGCATGCAATTAGGCATCACATGCCCTTAATTAACGTGGAAGGTGCGTCTTCAACTTGAATGGGATCATCATCCTTTCCACACATACATATCTATATCATTTGTAACGTCGGGTCCGGGCATAACAAATCCACACCATATACTAACCAGCTTCCCTTGTCATACATGCCATTAGAGTGCACTGTCCATAAGAGTAGCAAAAGTGTTACGGACATGGGCAGGGTTTGCCGGGTTTAAACCCTCTTCCATCCCCCTTCAACAATAATGTCCTTTAGTGCAGGTATGGTTACCATTTAGATTACAAAAAATGTGGGCATTTCCCTTACATTCAGTACCTCTTCATACCATAGTAATCTTATACTTGCTGATTCTGAATATCAAAGAGAAAGCTTTTTAGACTTAATTTTTTTTTAATACTCAGAATCAAACAATGGGGGTAAGAAGTAGGGAAGAGAGATGAAACAACTTTATGAGCTGGAGAAACACGTTGCCGAGGCCAAATATTTTTGGACGGGCCAAATATTAATACATAGTTCCATCACAGCCTTCGGTTTTAATTTTTTATATAAAGTGTGTTGACACTCAATTTTGTCCAGGCTCTAATTTTTGTTTAGTTTTAGGTTTAAAAAGTTGGTTTATGAGTATTTTTGTTTTTTGGGGGGCAATTTGGTCAATTGAAAAAATATTTGGGTCATTTTTATTATTTTAAGCTTTACATAATTAGTTGGTCTAATCACTTTTAGGTTATAATGTTGTTTGTGCCTAATATCTCTATAAACCTAAAATTGACATCTAGAGCTAAAATAAGAATTCACTTAGTCTGGGTTTAAGGGTCCTAAAGGTCTTTTGGGGTCAGTTTAGTCAAAAGATGGGAGTTTGGGTGTGAATTTAGAGTATTTAGAAAATTTTTGGGCAACAACGTAAATTTTGGGTCAAATCTGTCAAGTCCATAAAGCTTTGGGGCAAATTAAGCAAATTTATGAAGTTCTAAGAAAATCTAGAAAATTTTACAAAGTTTTGGGCTCAATTGACAAATTAGGGAAGTGTTAGGTGAAATTGGAAGTTCGTATAAAGTCTGGGGTTAAATCGGCAGCTTAAGAATTTTTGCAGACCTGGACAATTATTCTAACCAGATTATATTTTAGGAGATGTAAACCTCTACAAATTCGATTTTAATGAGGTTTAATCTCAAATTTGCTTGATTAATCATGTTCATGACACTTGCATTATAAATATGAGTCACCATTTCAGAGAAACCACGAAGAAAAAGGCTGAGAAATATGCAACTCTAAGCTCCAACCGGAAAAAGGTGAAGTTCCACCTTTAGCTCCGTCTTGCCACCCACTACCCCAAAAAACCCTCAACTTCGCTAATTACCGCCTACACTCGTGGGCACCGCCAGCTGTTGCCCGCTACCTTCCTGTTTCCAGCTGCCGTTGGAGGTTCCTGTCCAGCATCGCCTCTGCCTCGCCTTGCATCACGCCGCCATTCTCAGGTGCTTCTTGTAGCTGTCCGTGCAAACCGAGGAGAGGAGACCGATTGCGACTCCTCCTTCTGCCACCACGTTCTCTGTCCACCATCTCCACGAGCCGTCTGCCTGCCTCCTGCTGGTCACACGTCAACTCTGAGGAAAGCTGCCTCTTGTCACTGGTGACTCGAGGAATTAAAGGAGACCCGCTGATTTCATCCGAATCCCATCTGTCAATCACCTCCAATCTCGGTGAAATTGTCACTTTGGCCTCTGGCTTTTTATCTTCATTCTTTTAAGTCACTAACACTTTTCTGTTTTGTAGGTCAGTCACTAACAGCTTTATCTTTTATTCTTGTTCCGTTCAATTTTTGTTTGATTATCTATTTTAGCCATGAATTAGTTTAAAAATTAGTGACATTTAGAATCATAAGTTCAGGCTAGTTACCCGATCATTTAAATAATTTAATTTACATAATTTTATTCTTTTTTCAATAGAGAAATGTGAATTAAATTATGATGGAATATTTAATAAATCTTCAAAGATCTATTTTTGGTGAATTTGATAAAATCCTCAGATGGATTATTTGTTTAAATTCGATTGGTCTGATAAAACTCATGGTTTGAGCAAGTTATTTCTTTCAAATTCTTGGTGGATTTGGTAAAGTCCCGAGATTTCAAGGACATCTAGGATTCCATATCTAGTAAGTCTGATAAGATTCATGATTTGAAATTAAATTAAAAATTAAGCATGATTTAATAAAATTTATAAACTTATTTGATCAAAGGTTAAGCATTGAAAGAAACAAGAATTTAGGAAAAGATAAACTTGAGACCTCTATGGTACCAATTTCTGGACGCTAAATAAGGTTATTTTAGCGTAACAGACTCATGATCTTAGAATTTCTCGTAGACCATAACAGGTATACAATCAACTTAGGTGAAACTGATTAATGGTAACTCCTAAAATCACATTGCTATAGCTTGGCAACTCTACTGGGGATGAGTCTAGCTATAAAAGGGGTTTGGTTTTCCTCATCTTCTTTATTTCTTTGTTTCTCACATATAAATTTGATGTGTTGTGTTTTTTTATAGGTTCCAACATGCACACACTTTGACATACATAATGAGCTCAATACCCAAGCCCACTCTAACAAAATTTTGCAAAATACTAGAGTTAGCATTGTTGTGTGAGACAATACTCTCTATATTTTCTCTAATTCATAGTAGTAAGTAGTGTTGCCTAAGTATGACTATAGTCATCCTATAGGACCATAAAAGCTACAACTCGAATTAATCCTTCCTCATTTAACCCTTGTAGGTGAGGAATTGGACATTTTATAGTCCAATAGGACTTAGTAAAAAAGATTCAGAAACCAACTCATAACATTTATTTAAAAAAAAAACACATATGTGTCACTATAGATCCATCCATTAGGATTTGTATAGCAAGATACGTATTGTCTAGTTAGTTTGCATCATTGTTCTTGTAACTTGTTCTATGTTATAATACCAACCTTATTATTGTATATTATTATACTAATGTTACTAACCCTTTTGTCATCACCATAGGCATGTTGTTGTTAGACCATTTTTGTTGCTTTGTTTATGTACTTTTGCTTCAATAACTTGTTCTTTTTATAACTCTGATTTCTCCTCATATTAGTTCATATGTTATTCATCCACATCAATTGTATTCTAACTTGTTACTAACTTTATTTTTTTCTTGTTCTTTTGTTTTCTTAAGCAAACTTTTTTTCAAGCATCAAAATCATATGTTAAGCTATACTCACTCTTAACTTTCTTGTCAACAATAAGTTTTGAGGTTTCATAGTAGTAGATGATCAAACTCATTCATTACATGCATATATCACTCATCACTTTCATGTGTTCATACTATGAAATGATCATTTAAGATGCAAAATTTTCACCCCAATTTAGTAAATTCACGAACAACATTGAGCAAGGCAAACGCAATCTTCAAGGAGACCTCATGCAATGCTTGGACAAGGAAGTTTCTATACCACTTTTTGTGGATGGGAAAGGCATCTCTTAAAGAAAATTTTTGAGCTAGATTCAACTTAGAGGTCTACACACATTTGTAATGACAGAGAATCCTTCAAGTGGACTTGTATCTTTGAGAGCTTACAAAAGTAATTTAACAGTAAAAATCTCCTAAATTCAATTCAGAATCTAGGGTGTAGTCTTTGTTAAATAGACAGCATTATTCTTTTCATGTCTAATAAAGAGATGTAATCTGTGCATTCCACCACATTTTACCAACAAATACCATTTTGCATCTATCTCATACTATTTATCATTACACCATCCATTTCACCATTTTGCAATCATATTTTTCTTTCGTAAACAAACACAAATGTAACAATGCATTCATGAATAGAAATGAAAGCTAAAAGAGATTTGACGGTGGTGATCTTGAAAAAACTACCTAATCTAGTAAGAAAGAATATAAATGTTGCACCCCAACTTTCATCATACAAAAGCAAACAGAAGTCCACAGTGGTTATCAACATCATTGCAAGAAATTTTTTTTTAGCTTCTAAAGAGGGCGGTTCTCATAGTAAATGACTTTGGTGGTACCCTATAAATGCTCAACATAAGAAATGTCTTTCAGTTCTTCAAAATGCAAATTACAAAAAAGGAAAAAAATTTCTTCCTCTATCAAAAGGCAACAAGGGAAATTAAAGAAAAAAAAAGGACTGAAAGTAAACATGAGCAACTAATGTTACTTGAGTCATCTTGTTTAATGAACACTACAATGAGGATTATCTAGCACATCACTTATCAAAACTATAGATCACAAAAAAAAAGAAGAAAGAAAGATAAAAGCTCGCTGGGTTACAAATTTCCAATACAACAAAAGCAAAAATTAAGGGAAAAAAGAAAGAAAGAAAATGAAAATAAAAGAAAATAAAAAAGAGCTATGGCTTCTGGAATGAAAACCTACAAAGGCAATTTAGAATATAAAAGCAACCTTCAATGAAGGTTTACTCACATATTGCAAAAGTTGGGGGAAGGGGGCAATAGATAGGGTTTAATTTTCTGGAAAATATGGCAAGTTTGAGGTTCTCATTATCAAGTTTTCAAGGCAATTGTATCTACTCATAGGTGGTATTAAAAAGCCTTCATTTTACACCATTCACACTTAATTTTCTTCAACTTAACACTTATCTTTTGATATCATTCTAATTCATTTAAATGGCTTTCATTTTTAAACATGTTTAAACTTTTTTGCCTTGTACCTTTTGCATCTTTGAGTTGGAAAGGGAAACAATAATATAACATTTTAATTAAATAAGAAGATCGTAAGTTGTTTTGTCAAGCTTTATAAATTTATGATAGTTTTTCTTTTAGGCTAAACTATTATTCATTAATGAATGTGGACCTAAAAGTAAAGAGTTTTTCTTTGAGGCTACACTACTATTCATTAATGAATGTGGACCTAAAAATGAAAAGATAGCTTGAGACTTTTTTCAAGAATGTGTAGTTCTTATAAGAGAAATTTGCAATCAAGTGCTATCATAAAGGTTTAGAAAGACATGACCTTTATAAATCAAGAGAGGCAATACATTCTTCAATATAAATGCCATATTCAGGGGCAAAGTAATCTCTATGAAGTACAAGGAAAACATTATCAACAAGGGGCCTCAAAAGACAATGAGGCAAGCTTTATGGATCAGAACTTAAGTTCAAGGGAAAATAATCATTCGTATGATAATATGATAAATGAGTAAGTATCAATACTGTCACAATGAAAGGAAATGAGCAAAAAGGGATTGATAGTTAAGCTTTTAGATAACATGGAACCCATGGTGAGGTAAGGAAGATTTCCGAATACCCTAAGGAAAAGAATCACAAAAGGTAATATTAAAGAAATCATATAATTCACCCATGCATCCTGGTTTTCATCAAGGTCATTCTAAAAATGTAAAGATTAAGAAGGATGCATCATAAGCATCATCATATCATATCATGCTTTTATCACAACCAGGTTTCAATAAAACTTGGTGCAAACATCTAAGGAGGAATTTAATCAAAGCACATTAAAAATGAGACATTTAGGGAATTGAAAAGAGAGTATGTGTTTTAATTACTTAACATCTATGAAAGATTAGAGGCAACAATTTCTCAACGCTATTTGAAGGAATAAAGTTTTACGAACGAGGTAAGTTCACATAAATTGAGATTATTTTATCAATTTTAGGGCATATAAATTAAACCGAGGTTCCAAAGAGAAGATAATTCTTTTTCTCATAACTTAGCTTAATCCAAAGTGTTAAATGAGAAAGATTTCTCTATTTCGTCACATCTAAATGAAGACTAAATTATGGTTAACAAAAAGTAATTCTTTTCCTTGTAACTTGGGTTAAACTGAGATTTTAAATGAAAAAGATTTATCTACCTCGTCACATTTAAAGGAAGGCTAAACTAAAGTTCCAAAGATAAAGTAATTTTGTTCCTCATAGCTTGGGTTAATCCGAGGCTTTAAATGAGAATGATTTATTTACCTCATCACATATAAAGGAAGGCTAAACTGAGGTTTTAAAAAAAAAGATAATTCTCTTTCTCGTAACTTGGGTTAAACCGAGGTTTTAATTGAGAAAAATTTCTCTACCCCGTCACATCCAAAGAAAGGCTAAACTAAGATTTTAAAGAGAAGACAATTCTCTTCCTCATAACTTGGGTTAAACTGATGTTTTAAATGAGAAAGATTTCTTTACCAAGTTACATTTAAAGAAAAGTTAAATTGAGATTTCAAAGAGAAAATAATTCTCTTCCATGTAGCTAGGGTTAAATTGAGGTTTTAAATGAGAAATTTTTTTCTGTCTCGTCACATTTAAAGAAAAACTAAACTAGGGTTCTAAAGAGAAGGTAAATTTCTTCTTTATAACATAGGTCAAACTGAGGTTTTTAATAAGAAGAGTTTCTCTACATCGTCATATTAAAAGAAAAGCTAAACCAAGTTTTCAAAGGCAAAATAATTCTCTTTCTCATAATATGGGTTAAATTGAGGTTTTAAAGAGACATGGTTCTCTACCTTAAAAAAATTTAGAGTGGTAAAAAGATAGAGTTCTCTACCTCAAGTGCTATTAGATGTGGTAAAAAGTTAAAGTGTTTTACCTCAAAGGAATTTACAGGTTGTAACGGATAGATTTTTTTACCTCAAAGGCATAAGAGATGGTAAAAAAAGGTTCTCTATCACTTAAATCATGGTAAGAGAGAGTTCTCTATCAAAGGTAAAAAGAATGAGAGAGGACCTTCTCTTTTCCATAGGAAGGTTTAGAGAAGAGTTCCTCTTTTTCATAGGATGTTTTTTATGGAGAAAATGGTAAGGAAGGTTCCTTAACCCCTCAAGAAAAAATGAAAAACTTTTCTTCTTAGGTTTGGAAGTAATAGAAAGGTTCTTATTGCAAAAGGCTAGGAGAGTTTCTAGGTCTAATAAATAAGGAGGAAAGAGTAAGGTTCTTTAACATCAAAGGGGAGGAAAAAAAGGTTTTTCTCCTT
Organism: Aquilaria sinensis; assembly: GCA_005392925.1. NCBI lineage: Eukaryota > Viridiplantae > Streptophyta > Magnoliopsida > Malvales > Thymelaeaceae > Aquilaria > Aquilaria sinensis. The sequence continues at coordinate 252,769 of SMDT01002774.1, read as the reverse complement.
AAGATTTTTTGTAGTGGAAAGGTTCTCATTGTCTAAATGGAAAGTCAAATTAAATTTGGTACGACTTTGCATGCATCATGTTCCATAAACATGTAAAAGGGGGCAGCTATTGATACCCAAATTTGTCTGGGCTCTAAGTTTTGTTTAGTTTTAGGTTTAAAAAGTTAATTTAGGAGCATTTTTGTTTTCTGGGCGGCAATTTGGTCAATTGATAAGACATTTGGGTCATTTTGGTCATTTTAATGTTTACATAATTAGTTGATCTAATCACATTTAAGTTACACTATTGTTTATGCTATACATCTTTAGAAATTTAGAATTGACATCTAGGGCTAAAATAGGAATTCATTAGTTTATGTCCTAATTTAAGGATCCTAAAGGTCTTTTGGGGTCAATTTAGTCAAAAAAAAAAAAAAAGGAGTTTGGGCTTGAATTTGCAGTCTTTAGAAATTTTTTGGGCAAAAACGTAAATTTTGAGTCAAATCTGTCAAGTCCATAAAGTTTTATGCAAATCCGGTAAGTTTATGAAGTTCTGGGAAAGTTTGGAAAATTTTACAAAGTTTTGGGCTCAATTGACAAATTAGAGAAGTATTGGGTGAAATTGGAAGTTTTCATAGAGTCTAGGGCTGAATCAGCAATTTAAGAGTTTTTGTGGACCTGGACAGCTATTCGAACCAGATTATATCCTAGGAGATTAAATCTCAAATTTTCTTGATTAATTACGTTCATGACACTTGCAAATAAATATGGGTCACGAGAAAAATGACGAAGAAAAAGGCTGGGAAATTCGCAACCCTAACCTCTAGCCAAAAAAAGGTGAAACTGCACCTTTAGCTCCTATCTTGCCACCTACTACTACAGATACCCTAAACTTCCCTAATTGCCACTGTACCGCCGGGTATTGCTCGCGCAAACCGAGGGGAGGAGACCGATTGCGACTCATCCTTTTGCCCCCACGTTCTCTGTCCGCCATCTCCATGAGCCGTCCGCCTGCCTCCTGCTAGTCGCGCGTCACCTTTGTGGAAAGCCCAGGCCGCTGCTCCGTTTTTCGTTGCCGGTGACTCAAGGAACCAAAGGAGACCCGCCTCGTCAACCCATGGCCGACTCTGTTTCATCCGGATCCCATCTTCATTCTTATAAGTTATAAGTCACTAACACTTTTCTGTTTTGCATGTCAATCACTAATAACATTATCTTTTATTCTCATTCCGTTCAATTTTTGTTTGATTATCTATTTTAGCCATGAATTAGTTTGAAAATTACTGACATTTAGAATCATAAGTTCAGGCTAGTTACTCGATCATTTAAATAATTTAATTTACATAATTTTATTCTTTCTTCAACTGAGAAATGTGAAATGAATTATGTTGGAATATTCAATAAATCTTTAAAGATCTGTTCTTAACGAATTTGATAAAATCCCGAGATAGATTATTCGCTTAAATTTAATTGGTTTGATAAAACTGACAGTTAGAGCAAAGTGTTCCTTTCAATTTTTTGGTGGATTTGGTAGAGTCCCAAAATTTCGAAGACATTTAAAATTTTATATTCAGTTGGTTTGGAAAGATTCATGGTTTGAAATTAAATTAAAAATTAAACATAATTTAATAAATTTATTTTATCAAAGGTTAAGCATTAAAAGAAACAAAAATTTAGGAAGAGATAAAACCGTACCTACAAATTTTTTGGTGCTAGAATAAGATTATTTTAGTGTAATCAATTTACGATTTTAGAATTTCTTATAAACTATAACAAGTATTTAATTGATTAAGGTGAAATTAATAAGTGACAACTCCTAAAATCACGTTGCTACAAAGTGGATCATATCTTTAATTTATCATAGGTATAGAAGACATCTAATTCTTTTTTGAGGGGGACCATGACCCCCCTCGCCCCTAAATTGCAACTTCTCTCTCTAAATTACATATACCACAAATTGTCAAATTATCCCCGAAGGAATTAATGTATAAAACATTTGTCAATAGAGGGACAATTAAATGCACAATTTGGTCTCCCGTATGCAGGCCTCTCACACACGTCCAATTGCCGAACACAAAAAATTCATATAACAATGTTAAATGAAAGTAATTTTCATTGAAATTTCATTTCATATAACGAGCTACTGTTACCATGTTACATATTAATAAACAAATTAAATAGTTTATACAAAAGTAAGCCTACGCTAAAGATTTAGTGAACTAATCAGTTGTGCAAAAAAGAAAAATTATTCACCTAACTACACAACTGAGAAATGAAAAATTTTAATTTCTAAATATAATTTTTAAATTTTTTTTCATAAAATAATAATATAGATAATTAAATGCAAACCAAACGAAAAAAATTACCTGTGTCAAGAAAAATGAGACGAATGCAGTATATGTAAGTTGGAAAATGAATTTTTTATTATTTTTCTTAATGTTATTGCTAAGACGAAGAAGAATATATAACGGAACAGAAAAGAAAGGGAAAAGAGAAAAAGATCCAAACAAAGGAGAAAAAGCGTTCCCGTGGTTTAGCCGGTTAAAAATGTATATTTTTGGGTCGTTGATTAGTATTTAGTAGTAAACTGTAATTAAGAAAATAATTCTCTGTTACCAACCATGACGTACTTAAATCCCTCGTTTTGAGCGACCTTAACTGGACTTCACGTGAGAGAAGGTAAGTGTAGCCTATCCACGGACTTCCGGGGACACGGTCAAGTTTCGGCCCTTTAATTTCTTTTTTTAACAGCAACAGAAAGAATTTTATTAAAATTTTATTATACTTTTTTTTCTGATTACAACATATATATATATATATTAAAATCAAAGGAAATAAAGAGGTCCCGCCACTCTAATTTGAGTGGTAAAGTAGCATTTCCCTTCTCAATATTTTCACAATATTTAATATTAGATTTGGTTGTCTCTTGGTGCCGAGCACCTTGACATTTTCTATTATGATTGTTATTCCTCAGATTCTGTACCCTGAACTACTGATATATATATATGTATATAATATTACAATGCACTGGCTAACAAGGAGGTAACCACAAGTATGGTCTAGCCTGAATATAATAATCCTTACACTCCATATATATACACAGCAACTTTCAAAATCAAACATAACCATAAGGAATTGGAAAAACCAAGCACAATAGCCTTGAGACAGGAATGCAAAGACCACAAAAATTGCCTCTTCTTGCGTCTTTGGTCATTATCCTTTTAGAGCATAAGTAGGATTCATACACCAATTGGACTAAGACAAATTAATCTTGGAAGATCTATTCACTATCCATAGGAAGGAATAGTTTCGAACCTGAAACATAATTTTGGCTAGCTTGAATTGCATTCCTTAAAAAATCATTTTGTTTACACCTTTCCAAATGCACCATGCTGCCACTTTCACACTCGTTTTCCAGTCTTAAAGTTGCTCCTTTCTTTGAATACCAGGCAGTCTCATCTGTAGTAGTTGAGAGAATTATAAATTAATGTGCTTGGCAATCTGTTTACAACCAACTGAAGAAAGTCAGCCAAACGGCAATTACACTTTGGATAATGTGAGATTACATGAACAACAGCTTCATACTCGATGCCACATAAGCTACAAGTATCATCACACAGCTAAACCCTATCTCACAAATTTTGTAGTTTTTATCTGTTTCTAAAGAAAATAGCTTAGGAAATAACTTCTCTAATTTTATCTCTCTTACCAAACAATCATTCCACATTCTAACACCCTCCCCACTCCCCACTTTCCAAGAAAAAGAAGATCTAAAATGAATTTCCAACTCCTTGAACTCTGAATCTATCCATACAATTCAACCCCAAACTAACCCAAATCTCCCAATATCACAGGAAATGTTCGAACCTCCTTCCTCTCCATATAAAGCTAAGATGACTTTACGCCACAAAGCCCCCTCTTCAGTCATATACAAAATGCCAGTACCATTTCCCAAGCAACACCAAATTCTTCCCATCCAAACTACCCATACACAACCCCTCTAACTTCGATGAAACAGTCACTCACTCCAAGCTACCCAAGCAATCTTCCTATTCTCCTCAGCCCCCCCCCCCCCCTCCTCAAAAAGAAAAATTGTCCCAAATTCCTGAGTGTTTTCAAGACTCTCACTGAGGCCCTTTAAAGTTTAATAGATTGAGACTACGATAATCAACCTAAAAAAGAGACTAATTACTAATTTGATGTAGTGAGTTGTGCAAATAAAACTAATACTTAGATTTTAAAAATAATACTAATCATGATTAGTCTCTAGATAAAGTGAGAAGTTTTAATATAGAAATTCAAAATTGTAGAGAAAAAATCTCAAATATTATTGATTAAAAGTTGATTGTTTTTCTTGGATACATCACATGGCCTTATATATGCAAAAAAAAAAATTTGGTAATTAGAAGCATGTATAAGTATATATTTAACGTACAAGTTACAACGAAAGTTTGCGGGTAAGTTGTCTATCTCATGAAATCTAGAGGGCATTGAGCTATATTTGGACATTTGTTGACGAGTTTATGTGTGGAGTGCCTCTGCCATGCCTCAAATTCAGGTCTCGATTGGGGAGGTACCTTACCTTTGTCAGTTGAACTGGGTAGGCAAAGACCTAAAAAAAATCTCTAGGCCTAAATTCCTTTGAACTAAAAGAAATCTCTGAGCCTAAATTCCTTTCCTATAAAATTTGAAAATAAATGGAATAGGAAAATATTACACTCTAGCTAAAAAATTAAATCCCAATTGATATCTTTTTCCAAAAAAAAAAAAGATTTCTAGAAAATTCCTAGTTGATGCCATTATTTATAAGGAATATACTTAACCTAATAAAATTGAAAAATAATTCTTGAACTATGAAATAAAATACCCACAAAAATAAATACAAAAAAATGAAAAAAATAAAAATATATTAAATTTCTCACCTGCATCATTCTCTTCTTTTTGAAAAAAAAAAAAAACTCATCCTTGAGCTGCTTAGTTGAAATTGAGTTATTCTTTGATGCCACATGAACAAATTTTTGGAACATAATGAACTTCCTTTATGCTTGTTGAATGCCACGTTTGTGTCCTTCAGCTTCAAATTTTAACCAGACAAAAATCGTATATTATTTTTCCTTGAAAGAAACTTTACAACATTAAAAAAATCCAAGAAAATAAGTTTTGATTTACAAAGATGCCCATCAGTTAATAATTCAATTGGTTCAATTTTTTCCTTTAAAATCGAAATTACTTCTTGCTCGACCTTTTCTTGTTTAGATGCAACAACACTTGCTAAGAGTGGAAGTTAAATTCAAAACTCAATTATGACCTAAACCTGAACAAAAAATGTCTAACTTGGGTCACTTTTGAAGGTGAAATATGGCAATTTTATGTTGGGCTGACTTGGACCCGAAAAAAGGCCAAAAGTTTGGGTTAAGTCTAGTCGAACCCACACAATCCAAACCCAACCCGAATTTTTAACCCATATTAAGTTTGCCTAGGTGATCCAGGTATTACACCATCCTCATACTCTTTTTTTAGTTTACCCACTTCAAAATTCTTCTAAATACTAACATTGGAATATGAATTGATAAAACTCAATTTTTTTGTGAATTACTCCATCCGTCCCATTTTAAATGATGCATTTCTTTGGGTATAGAAATTAGGATGTATGTAATTTATATTATTCTTTTTATTTTTTCCTCTAAGGCTAAAATAATTTTTGTTGGGTTTTGTTTTGTAAGAGTTTAAAAGGGGATTATAAAAAGAAAATATTCTTTTTTTTAAAAATTTTGTGTAGTTTTGAGTTTTTGTGCAAAAAAAGTTTAAATAAAAATAGTGAAGTAAGTTAAATGTTAAAAAAATTTCAAAAGGGAAACCATTCATCTTTTCTGAGATAGCACACAAAAGAAAAAACTTATGATTACTTTTTTGGATAGATGGAATATTTTTTATGGTAAAAAGACATGCACGGTTTCAAAGCACGTACAATTTTTTTTTATGTAATCATAATAAAATAAAGAAAAAGAAAAGGAGAAAGATTAAGCACAAGTTTCCTTCATACCTTTCTTTTTAATTAATCATCCTAATGATTAGAGAAACAGTCATTGTTTGTCTTAAAACTTTACTTACTCTTCTGTGTCAATCGTAAGACTTCTCAACTTTTTCAATGAGTCTTAAAACTGTAATTGTATAAATAGTTAATTCTAAAACTTTAAAATTGTGTAAATAGTTAGTCCTAAAATTGATCACTTTTCTAAACCAAATTTTTTTAAGTGACAAACTATTTGATAAATATTTTCAAATAAATTCAAACTATAGAATTTATTTTACAGTTAATGAATCATTTAAATAATCATTTTTTATATCAATAAATTATATTCCTATTTACCAACTGTTTTTTAGTAAATATGTGGCTAACCATTAACGTTTTAGCAAATTGTAGCACTAATTTAAAAAAGTTAAAAGTTTTACGACTTACACAAAAGTAAGACAAATTATACACACACACACACATTAAATAGAAGGTGGGAAACACTATAGATCTACAATTTCTATTCGGTTGGGCGGAAAATGAACATTACTAGCCTAACCAAGGAAAATGTCCAAAACAAAAAGTGTAAATTATGGGAAATGTTCCTCAATTTTGACATTTTGCTGAATTGGTCCTCCAATTTTATTATCTGCCTTTTGACCCTCCAGTTGGCATAATTTAAGTCCTAATCTAATGTTCTTTGTCCACTTAGTCTCTAAACTTTGCTTACTTACATCAGCCTCACGAACAATGAGTTGCCACAACAATATGCGACTGATTCACCTAGTTGTGTGACTAAAAATGACATATCTCTTAATGATTATAAGCATGACATAAAGATAGTTCAACCAAAAACTCAGATAAAGTGAAATTTTAATTTAATGCCATATATATGGATTAAATTTTTTTTACTTATTTATTGCCGAAATCCAATTTTAATATTAAATTTATTGATATAAAATGAATGACAATGTATTGGTCCAATAAACCTAGTTATCCTAAACATATGCTTACCCATTATATATAATGTACTAAAACAGAGCTGAAAACACTATACATGAACAGTGTACTTAAATTGGGCTGAAAATGAATAATATCAGCTCAACCAAGAAAAATGTTTGAAAAATAAAAAGGCTAAATTATGGGAAAAAATCCTTTAGCTTTGACACTTTGCTTTATTGGTCATCAAACTTTGTTGTTTTCCATTTAACCCCTCAATTTGCAAAATTTAAGTTCTTAAGCAATTGTTCTTTGTTCTATTGTTCTCCAAACTTATGCGTTCTTATGATCGACCTCCCGAACAATGAGTTGCCACAACAATATGCAGTCAACTTACATAGTTACCACTATACGATAGTATTCTCAACTCAGCACAGTGGGATTCATGGATGATGAGAGAAGCAAGACAATGGAAGCAATGATAATAACTAGGGCCCAATTTGTTTAAGCTAAAGAAGGATTAAGTTGACTATCTTTTTTTTTACCATTTGATGTCCATGGTCCATTCTCTTTCATTTAAGCCTCATTTTGTTTGTTTATTATAATGTTTGTGCATGTACCTCCTTTCTTTCCTTTATGATATAGTCACCGCAGATGCCTTTTTATAATACCATATCAATCGATCTATAGTAATATGCCGTAGTAAATTGTGAGCCATCAGATTAAAAGGAGTAAGTGTAATAGTTGGATGGTGAATAACAACAATCAAACTCTTGGTGAAAAATTCCTATAAGAACTTGAAGAAATTCGAGAGGGAGATTCAATCCAAAAAGAGTGGAAAGTGGTAGCATTATTGGAGCATGGAATGAAATGACATTGTCCAAATACATCGAAACAATGAGGAAGAGTAAGGAGAGAAAATCAGAATTAGCCAAAAAAATAAGTTGCTTTTATGTCTATGTAGTATAAAGACTATGGGTTTGAGAGGAATTAATAGATTTGTATTTGGTGTAGGTGTTTGTGTTGTGAAACTAGGGTTCTAGGTTAGGTGTTGTGTAGGATGAATCATTTTTTTTGTCATATTAGTGACATCTTTGAGTAGATGTAAATGCCCCTAATTGGTGGATATTGCATTCAGGTATAAAACTAAGGTTTAGTGCAAAAAAAGTGATAGAACATGTGGAAAAGTGATTGGATCTAGGAAAAAATGGTTATAGATGGGAAAAAATTGACTTTGAACGGTTATTTTTTTTTATGAGAATAGTCAATTTTGTTTTAGGTTTTATTGCCTTTATTTTAGTACAATCACAGTTGTTGTGTATTCCATATGCTATTTTACTTGTTACAGTTAGGAAAGAGCTATTTTGTTGTACAGCAGCCATCGGGAAGAAGTTTCAATGTCTAGGAAATGTAGAAGGGGTGAAGGGTATGGTGATGTAAGACTTCTTGGTGCATGAAATAATTATCAGTGAGTATAATGGCTTTGGTTTTTATTTTATGTTCGTGTATATTATCGTTGTTAGAGTTTGTTTTGAAATATATGTAGGAATGCAAAAATGTTTTAGTGGCACATGGTAGTGTAGTAAGTATTCTATCGAATTAATGTGAGTTGAATTTTAATAGTATATGGTAATAAGATTATTATGAGATGATTTTGCTTGTAGGCTTGTCGTAAGCATTGCATGGAAATAAAAAAGTGAGTAAGCCAACAAAGTTGAAGAAAAAGGAAAGTTAAGGTTAAAGTGTACAATTTTTACATTTTGTATAATGTTGAAAAAGTTAAGAGAGGAAAAAGTAGATATGCTAAAAGGAACAACTATTATGAGTTTATTAAGAATAAAATCTCATGCTGTGTGGGCGGACTTGGTGTTCATATTATTTCAAATGTTTGATGTGAAGAAAATGACCATTTGAATAGATAAGAAAGAGAGAGAGAGAGAGAGAGAGAGAGAGAGGGAGGGAGAGAGAGAGAGAATAAGATTAAAGTAGATGATTTCACAAAGATAATGAAGATTAAGAATGACAGTGAATGAATTGAGTTAAATCGAGGTAATATATCTAGAGAGGATTTGGTGGCATACTATTACCAAAAAGGAAAGGATAAAAGGTGAAGCATTAGCAAAGAAGTGGTAGAGTGTGATCTGATGGAGAGCACTAATACAGAGAATGTGCATAGAGCATTTGCGTTGTATTGCATGACTAATATTTTATATCCACCAATTCAAAGCCATATTAGGTTGTCTCATCTAGGATGCGTTAAGTTGATTGGATGTACTTTTATTTGTTTACAGGTGTTGTTCCATGCATATTATAATTTGGTGTATAATTGTATTATTTTGTAGATATAGTTAATTAAAGTTATTATTTTTTATGTGGACGAATATTCTTTATAATGAAGGTTGTTGCTGGTTTGAAAAATGATAACTTGAACCTAATAATGGTTTAGCCTAATAAGTGAATGACTCAAAGATTATTGGCAAAGATTGATATAAAGGTAACCTATTTAAGTACATATAATGGTTATTCCACTACTATTGACAATAGTAGTAAAAAATGGGAAATATTTGTTTTACAAGTTATAGGGGATGATGAGGGTAATGATGATGACAGTTTCATTAATGAAGATAATGTAGATGTTAAGGAAGAAAAATATGTAGAGGGAGATAGACATGATACAGATGATGTGGAAGAAGAGAAACATGATGCATATTATGGACAGAGGTGTGAACATGATGATATAAAGGATGAAAAATGTGACTCAAACTAGAATAGGAAGCAACGAACTGTTGGTCTAGAAAATGTTGTGAAGGGCAGAAGTAAGAAGACTGCCAAGGAGAATGATAAAACCGATGAAGATAGAGAGAAGTTGATTAAGTTAGTTGATGATGTTGGGAAGCTAGTGCTGGAGTTTGAGAGATTGAGGACAAATGTTACTATGATTCAATTAACACAAGAGACTTTTAAAGGTACACTGGAAAAGCTTGCTTCGACTGTTAATGTGATTCTTGTACAAGGAGGAAAAAGGCATGCTAGGAATAACAGAGTGAACACCCATGCATCTAATGTGTTAACATTAAAGAAGGTTTTCGATTTAAGTTTGACTGATAATAGACCAAATTTGTATGGTATAGGATTTCCTGACAATGCTCAAGATAAAGAGGCTGAAATGCCTAAAAAGAAGGATGAGTTGTTTTCCATGATGGGGACTGGGAAGGAAAAGGTTGAGAAACCTAAACAAAAATCATATAAACTAAAGATTGATGATGATGAGGGTTGCTCACCAAGAATGAATAATTTAGAATCACCTAGAATCACCCGTCAGAATTTATGTTGAGAGCTCTTGCAGGGAGAAATTACGAGTTGAAAATGTTAGAGATGGTTTCAACATTGAGATAGATGCATCTAAATAGAATGAGGAAAATGATAAGATAATTCATGATTAACTGCTTGTTAATTGGTTTATAGTTGAAGATTTGGCTAGCTCTAATAGTTGTAATTGATTCATTTACACTAAATGCAAGAAATGAAAAAGAATTTGAAATTTTTTATAGAGCAAGGTGAAAAAGGAAAAAATTTATAGTGTGATGTGAGGCCATTACATTGGTGAAAATCACATTTCTACATAGTTGGAAGGACGAAGAGTTGTTTTGGGGAAATGTTTTGGGTCAGGCTTTATGTGGTGATAACTCCTATAGAGGACATAATTCATCGATTGATCCAATATACTTTTTCAAAGGACATGGAGGATATGAGGTATATTTGTTAACTTTCTATGAATGTGATATATGATTGCAATGGTTAATGATTATGGAGGTTCGGTAGTAAGGTTTTTGCTATATCATCATTTGGTCTTAAGTTGCTAAGAAAGGATATTCGGACGTTGAGGTCATGCAAATGACTTGTATCAACTATCATTAACAATATCGTGATAGTTCTTTGTGTGAAGGAAAAAATAGAAGACGGGGAGTATCTGTTGTTGGTGGCTTTTGACAGAATTTTAGGTTCATATGAATATAAATGTACATTTTAGATATAAATAATTAACTATGGTTAGTGAATAAGGTAACATTTTTTTTTTGTCAAGTAGCATGCTACACTAAGGGTGAACTATGCACTTTGGAACAAATTGTTAACCATGACTAGTTAGATGTTGATGCGGGGGCTCGACAGCATCTTGAGAAGGTTTTTTGAACATGAAATACCTAATTTATACTCATTGCATTTATCTTATTGTTGATATGATGTGATTTGCTTTTGCAGATTTGTATGTCGGGGTATGTCGTTTGAAACTTTTAAAAACGCAATGATGATAGTGGAGCTATTTTAATTATAGGTTAAAACATTAAAGTACATTGTTTTATCGTAGGGTTTTGCTTTCTGGATTTTTATCCTGTATAAGTTTTGGTAACAAAGCAACCTAATGAGTATGATTGTGGCATTTTTACTTGTATGCTAATGGAGAAGTTGGAGCTAGCCACATATTTCAACAGTGATACAGTATAGTTCATTTTTCACTTATAAGATAGTGATCCATTTTTCATGTTGAGGTCTAACATTTTGTGTAATGATGTGATATGCTTGTTTGAATTTTGTGTGGTAAAAAGAATCGTCATTCGCAACTCATTGATAAAGTAGCAACCTTGTGACACAAGGCACAAGTTGTTGAATATGGTCCAATGATCATAGACAGTAGCGATATACTTTCTTTGAATAATTCTCTTATTTGAGCCGCTACAAAAAAAATAACACGTAGTGCCAATGTTGAAAATGATGATGTTCATTTTGTCACTAGGTTGCTTAAAGTATAATGTACGTTGGATGCTTAAGGCAACTTATGCACTTTGGACTTTATCTAGATTATGGTAGGCTAAAGACCTTATCTATAAACTGGATGCTTGCTTGATATGCAATTTGCTTGCTTTATATGCAATATGCCAAAACATTATCTTTGGCATGTGCCTTGCATAAGGCATTATAAATCGTATTTTTTGTAACCCTAACACATTTTGTTAAAACAAACAACCTTTTTTAGATTTGAAATCACTTTTTTCTTATCCTTATCGCCTTTTCGCATGATAAATCACCTTTTCCCACTTTCTTGCACTGTTTTTATGTAACTTTTTTTACCTTTTTGTGTTTGCTTGCTACATTTTTTTTTCCTTATTTATCACTTTAACTTCTGACTTGTTATTTTTTTTATGAAATCCTAATTATTAACAAAAAAAAAATGCCTTTATGTTCAAGATATTGTCTTTTTGGCAATGAAATCGCCATTTAAAAATTTAAGTATCTATCTTAAGTAAACAAACATTTATCTTCATTACTAACTCACAGACTCAATATATATCACATTTTAAATAAATTCTTCAACTGTAAAAACTAATTCTTAGATTACTCCACACTATAATAATACCTTACTTTCCTAAATTGCTACTTTCAATGTGATAATCGAAAGACAAAGAAACCCCATTACCCTTGTATATACCATTACCTCTTGTGTTAAAGGCCCACCTCATGACCTAAGATTGTGATAAACTTTAGAATGACAAACCATTGCCTTGCATGGAGTGTGACATGTCTCGAGTATCTTCAGAGTTTGCTAATGAATTTGTTTGAATTTCTTTAAAATTGGCCCCAATTGTAGACACTGAAAAGCTTGGTTTACTGCTACGCACATGGTCATCCATACTGAAATTATTTGCTAGGTGTTGGTTATGAAAAGAAACATCATCTTTCATACACCCCTTTATAGGAATTTTCTTTTTTCAATTTTGGATTGATTCATTCACACACATGTTGTGTGATCATTTAAACAACATTTTTTAAACTTTACTTGTCGTTAACGTATGTTCGATTTACTCCTTCTGCGTTTCCTCCTGCTAATCACCGTTAAATTATAAACCATAGCTGAGTTAAAAGCTATAGTCTCAGTATCTATACTATCCACTAATTTTAACCTCTTTTAGTATAGTTCTCCAACTTAAATAACTAACTTACTCAATTCCTTTATTACTTCATTATACCCCTTTACATCACACTTAGCTGCAAGAAATTTTTTTTTATTACTTATCATAGTCAATTTCTCTTGTCTTGAACTATACACATGCTCCATATCAAAATAAAATTATCTGTTACTTGTGTTTTGCACTTATTTCTTGGCATCCTTTCTCCATTTTTTCATAATCAATATTTCCGAAATCCTCTTTGCATCTTTAACTTGAGCACAGAGAATATGTGATGACATATAATTCCTACAACATTGACATAAAATTAAATGTTATTTCAAACATATATAATTTTCAATCAAACCCAAGTAAAACTGCATACAATTTTTACCCTTGTAAATTAGCCTTCTATAAGAACATTCATATATTTCTCTGTCTAGCAAATGACAAACCATTTATGCTCGAGCCAAGCTTCTGCATTGATTAACACAATACATTTTTTTTCTCACCATTTACATAATGTAAAACTGCAGAATAATTTGTTTCTTCAATTATCTCACTATGTACTTTTTGGAACATTAATCAGGTGTACACTTCTGTAGCATGAATCTCAAGCATCCTAAGATGAGAATTGAATTGAGGACTTAAATGTCTGCTCTTAAAATTATTGAGTACCTTAATCTGTTTTACAAATTCATACAACTTAAGTTTAATTCCGATAAACCTTTTCTAATAATAATATATCTCTTCTAATATTTGGTTACTTGTCTGTCATGAGAAAAAAAAAATATTATTTCAAATATGCAATTGCCCATAATTCACACCTCTTGTATGTTTCTTGTAGCCATTCAATATCCTCCAACTCAAATATCATAACCGTACTCATTCATTGCTTCTTAAACTCCTCTATATTGTCCACACCATTCACCATTGTTGTGGAATGAACTCCAAATCCCCCGACCTTCACATTTTCCTTACAATTACCTTATAAATGCCAAAAGCACAAGCAGTTTTTTGCATATGGAAATACTCTCTTGATAGTTGGTCTCTTTGCCTTGTCATCGATAATAATAATTACTCCAAGTGTCTTTCTCTTATGCAATCTAAGAACCTTTCTAACAACCATACAAAACCTATCTTGAACTGATCAAACACTGGCGCACAATAAAAAATAGTGCTATTATGGTATTGATTCACCCTAATAAACACAATGTACGACATCTTGTATTCATTTGTACTGAATGTTGCATCAAAACATAACATCATTAAAGCATGCATAGTCTATGTGTATTGCATTATTAGCCCATTATATACTTTAACCTATTTTCTTTATCAATTGTATATTGACAATAAAACTCAAGGTCTAAACTTATATGACACGTTAATTATACAATTGCAGTCATTGCATCACTATTTAAAATTTGCTCTCTTCTATCACTATCAACATAGTCTTACAAATCATTTGTAATAAACCCCACATTCCTATAACCTCCAGCAACCTGGACCATGTAATCCATATTTTAACTTTTTTTCACACTAACCTTTCCTATTTGTTTGGTTTGCTCTTTATCAGCCATATTTATGTATTTGTGAGATCGACAAATATGAACTTCTTATTGTTCGACAAGGCTATGGTTATGCTTAGCGTTGAACTCTTTTGCAGCATATTTCCCTAATAATTTGTTATAGTTAACCCAAAATAATATTGTACAACTGTATCTACTCACCCTCCTAAGTTCCCTTATTCTATCTAATGGTTGTAAATTTGGTTTATTATGTCCCTCCTTACCACAAACCCATATATGATGATATACAATATCCTTTTTATCAACTTTGATGTCTTTCTTTCTTGTGGAGTTCCCCATCACATGCCCATATCTATTATAGAATTGCATTGCCACTTCAATGGATTCATATTCTATCTCATGAAAATCTTTGATCTCCCATTACGTAGCTGGTTTGTTTATCTTCACAACAATTGCATCCCAATCATTCCCTTCTGTCATTTCATATACCTCTTAATGTGATTTTTGATTCAAACCAATTTCATCATCATTCTTCACATTCTCATAATCATTTTGCAACTTCTGTGAAAAAATCTCACCATTTCTACTTATTCTTACTTTCACTTGGCTCGGTATTCCTTCTATGCATCATGTTATATTTCCCTACGTTTCTTCCTCTTTATAAGTCGACTCCTTGCAGATTTTAGTATCGTTATCCATTTATCCCACCCGTAGTATCACATATATATTAAGAAAAAAATTATTTTAAACAACAATAAATGTTTTACTCAACTTAAACACCTATTTTTTGTCTTCCTTATCACTTTCACAATCACACCTACTCTTTTTCAACTAAAGTAGCACAAATACCAACATTTTTTTATTAATATCATCGCCTTTATGAAGCTATAAACTTTTCTACCTATGCTCTAAACACTTTTTCACTATCCTAATCCTTAAATATAAATGCCCTAGAAATGCTTTTCGTACATTTCTATTGCCTTTAATGAACTCTAAATGCCTTTTGTTAAGTAAATACCATTTTTTCACAACAAAAATAACACTAAACCAAATGTTGAAATGCCTTTTCTCTAATATAACAGCTTTTATATGTTTTTAATCACCTTTATGTTATGACAAACTCTTTTTGCTTTTTTGCTACTGTAATCACTTTTATCTTACCGAACTCGCTTGTTCATTTTGTTCATCGCCTTTCTAAGAACTATAATTGTAACTTTTTATCATTTTTCTTTTACTTATAAATGCAAAATCTCATTTTTTAAAAACGTGACTTAGTAACAAACAAACATGATTTAGTACTATGAAATGTGATTTAAATATCAAAAAGCCTATTACACCTAAAAAAGAGCATTTTTGTCTTCCACTATTTTAATACACTTTCCCAAACCTCTCACAAAAATATTACACAAGAAAATTAAAAACTTAAAACATCACTACTGACCTAGATCCATCACAAACACCTTTATCATTGATGATTCACGTATGACTTAACTTTTATTCCCTTCTCACAACAATGTCATTGATCTTTTATAGAGTTGATAGCGATGGTAAGCACATAAAACAAAACCTAAACCTTCTAAAATCCTTCTTCCAAAATTCTTTCGATGCATCCATTTACCATCATTTATTGCATTAGTTATTCTCACCAACAGATACAACTATTACTTTTACATTAACTCAAACTCCTCACATTAACTTTCATTCCTTTTTCCTTTCACCTACCCATTTTTGTATTACATCCTACTATTTTTCCTTATCTTTAATGCCATTATTTTACTTCTATATAAATTATTTAATAATACTATGTCAAGAAATATATTTTACAAAATTATTTACTATATAATATATCTTTTTACTCCCTATTGCATTTATTTACAAAGTTAAAATTAACTTTTAACTATTCTCCATAACAGACACAACTAGTTAACCAGTGAAACTTTTGAAAAAAAAAATATTTATTATTTTTTATCATTTTCTGCTCCACCCACTATATCAATTTACTGTAGTGGCATTACAAATTTTTCTATCCCCCTAGCCTTATCCTTAAAAAACCTAACTACACCACCCATGCATCCACATCGTCTAACCTAAATCGAGGTAGAGGAAGAGAAAAGAAGTGGCAAAAGTTGGATGTAGAGAAAAAAATGTGAAGTTGTCAGTCTTTTGATGTAGCAAGTTGCTCCCCTCAATGCCAATTTTTTTTCAATGATCTTCTCTGCTCTTAAAATTTTTTTAAAGCTTTCCCAACTCAATATCATGGAATGGAATTAAAGCAAATTCAATACCTTGGATTAGAATCAAAGCAAATTCAACACTATAGAATGGAATTGAAACAAAATCATGAAGAAAAACACCTTGCTAAGTTCTTTTCATATTAGAACATAAAGGTAAGCAACGAAATACAACAACATAAAGAATAGAATTTGGGCCATACCAAGTAAAGAACTGGAACAACAAATTGCAAATGAAAGGGAGCTCTCAATTTTTCATTAATCATAGCTAGCAACAGGGGTAAAATTCTTAAAATTTCTCAACAAGAACCATATAGAAACTTTATTATCATATGTAAGCTAACTAGCCACATAGACTCAACCCAAATTTCATTACTCTATACACGGTTTCCGTTGCCATCCAACAATGTGTGATATGGTATAATGCTGGAGGAGGTTGTGGTGCTTCGAAAGATTAAGGGAATGAATGAAGCAAAGAAAAATAAAGACCATAGCTTAATAAGCAAACGAGGTAGTTTAATATCAGGATGTAGTAGACCTTTTTTGAATTGATTGAAACTAGCGCTCCTACTTCCAGATGGAGAACCACTGATGAAAGGGATAGTGCCATGACCATGTCAGATAGGGTAAGGGAGGGGATGCAAGTTAGATGATGTGGATATGTGAGCAGGCCTTTTGGAGGACAAGACTGGGGCAGCTATGTCACAAAGGGAGGAAAGTATGTGCAGAGGAAAATATTGTAATAAGCAAATAAAATGAGGCTTAAATGAGAGATAATGGGCCACAATCATCAAATAGTAAAAAAGGAAAAAGACAACTTAACCCTTCTTCAGTTTCAGCTTAAACCAACCCGAGTACTAGCCATTGAAAACATTTTATTTGATCAATTATTCGTTAGAAAAGAAACTAATAGACTAAGTTTTACTTTTTGTCTTAAGCCATACTCCATATTAGAAAATTACTAGGTGAATTGGCCATGCGTTACGGTGATAATTGCCATGCGTTACGGTGATAATTTGTTGTTCAAGCATTTGATCATAAATAATCAAAGTTTGTGACTTAAGAAGATGGATACCAATATTTCAGGAACTCAAATACTACAAATTAGAAGGTGAATTATCTGAAAGAAGAGTGTCAGGGCCAAAAAGACAGTACAAAATTCTAGAATTGAGGCGGTTCAATAAGTTGTAGCATTTGATATAAATATAGTATAATAATCATTAAAAAATAAATTTTGGGATTTAATGGAGGAAAATTTTGACTTATAGTAATTAAAAGTGAGTTTAACTATTGAGAAAATAACATTTTTCATGAAAATTTAAATAAAATTGATATTTGGAGTGGACTTAAAATCAGGTATAATCTTTATATAATATTTTTTTTAAAATAATAGGGTAAAAAGTGAGATCTTAGGAACTAAAATTGGTGTTTTTCTATTGACACAAAAAGAGAGTAATAAAAAATGGAATGAATTGGAGGTTTAAATAGAAACCCAAGTAAAGTCTAGAAACAGTTCAAGTAATGGTCAAAATTAGATAACCTTAGTAACTAAAGTTTTTTCTTAGAAGATAAAAATAACCTTTTCATAAAAGATGATGTTTAAGCATTAGAACAAAAGTTAAAGTAAAGTTTTGAAATCAATAGAGCAAATGGGAAGACTACAAGTAGTAAGGGGCTCAATATTGAATGTACACAAAAAAATGAAAAAAAAAAAAAGAGAAAAGAATAAAAAAAAGATAAGAAAAACCAAAATGACAAACATAAAAAATTTAGGGACTAAAACAGAAGAAAAAAAATCTACATGGACTGAAAGAGAGTTTATGTTATTACCAGGAAAAAGTATAAGAAAAAAAAAAGGCAGAATGTAGAGCGATAGTGTTTTCTAACTCTGTTTTAGTGTGTGTGTATAATATCAAATAAGAAATGACCAATTTTGTCTTTAAAGTAATCATTTGTTATATCATTGACTTTTCATCTGTAGGTACTTATTATTGAAAAATATAAACAACTAAAATAAAATATGACTAAAAAAAAAATTAACAAAGTCATACAAATATACAATTTTATAAATAAATAATTTACTTACTAAATTTTCACATCTACTTAATATCGTACTAAATATTTAAGTTATCAATATTCAATTTGGTGATAACAACTCGTTATATAAAATAAATATTTTTAAAATTATTTTTCATTTGCTACTGTTTGATCAAATATATGGAAAATTTTACATATAAACTTTATTTTTTCAGTTTGACGATTAACAGAGGGAAAGGACAGAAGGTCAATCGTGCAATGAATAAATCCTTTAAAGACATATTTGCCATACCCATAATTTTTTGGGAAATTGTGCAACTTTGGTATAGTTTAAGGGGTAAATGATGCTATTAAGCCAAATAAATACTAGAGACGGTGTACAAGTCTGTGGAACAAGTGGATAGCGGCAAAATCACACGTGACGCTCCATGTCCCAATACCTTACTCCTTTTTTGGGGACTTTTTTCCTTTTTGGATGTGCAACCAATAACTTTTAGTGGATAGAGCCCAATATTCTAAAATAAGAAATAAGAAGGCAAAAATAAAAAATAAATCATTAATATTTTGATCTAGCCGATTCACACACTAATATTTTTTATCTAATAAACCACCTCATTTTTTTTTCTTTTTTTCTTTTTTGGATGTGCTATCAATACCTTTTAGTTGATAGAGCCCATTATTGAAAATAAGAAATAAGAAGGAAAAAATCATGAATAAACCATTAATGTTTTCGGTCTAGCCGATTCACTCACTAATGTTTTGAAGATAGCTCAAATAGACCATTGATCATTAAAATAGCAAACATACTGTTAAAAATAAAGAATATTCCATTGACGGAGATTGATGTGGCAATTCTAGAACACACTCCAGTCTCATCTTCGCTAGACCGCTACCGGTGGCCACCCTTACCCATTTTACTGCTGTTAGTTCTGCCCTCAAAACATGTTTCTACCTTTCCAACCAATCAAAATCTTTATCCTTGTCCTTCGCTTGCTCCAATCCCTTCCATTCTCTTATCAAACTCTTGGCCCTAACCCTTAGTGCCAATATAGTTGAGATCATTTCTATCTCCAGCTACAATTTCACTATCGTATGCATGGAGACATAGCCCCAGTGGAAATCTTTGAAGTGCTTTAGGTTCTCCTTGCTTTCTCAATCTTGGCCATCCTTCTCTTGTTGAAATCTTCGACTGTTCGCAATGATCATTGATTCACCCAATGACGCCAAGAAGGCCATTTTGTATTATCGATTCTCACTAAAAGGGATATGTGGATATGCTCATATAATAGTGAGAGCTTCAAATTACAATGTGGATGAAGGATACTTGAACAACTACGTTGAGGATCTTTTCATCAAGCATCAAGTTGAGTCGCGTGGAGGTGGTCAAGGCTATAGGAATTTTATGTGGAGTCCTTCAACCTATGATAGCAAATCAATCTTAATGGAAGTGGCCGAATCGGGCCAAACAAAAAACTTTAGTGGTTTATTTGATAAAAAAAAATATTACTAGGTGAATTGGGTTGGATCAGAAACATAAGTGGTTTATTCATGATTTTTACCAAATAATAATAAAAAATTTCAACACTTTATTACGATATTATGAAAGAAAGCTTCTTTTTCTGTACATAAATAGCACTGCGGCTTTTTCTTTTTTTGTGATTTTTCTTTAAACGATTGCTGTTTCCTAAACCTTGATTACCTAATTGTACAGAGATTTTGAGGGCTTATATTGTTGTTTTTCAAATTTGATCTGTTTCCTTTGGCTTAAATTGGTTTTGGTTTCTAAATTATCAATCCTTCTCATTTTCAATCCTTAAATTATATCTTTTCATCATTTTTGTCCCGAACTTTCCCCTTTATTTATATCTTTTAGAACAAAACTTTGGTTACCATGATATCCTTTCTGCTTTTGGGTATGGTTTGGGCTAATCCCACTTTGCCTCATTTCACTTTTTTTAATCTTTATTAAGTTAGTGATTAAACTTTTGGTACCTAAATTATTTATATTTACTCGTTTGGTCTCCAAACTTGGGCTCATACTATTGCCTTCTTTTTTAAAAAAAAATGTGTTAATGGTTAGACATAATTTTTAGTCGCTAAAATTCCTCTTTTTACTCTATTGGTCCTTGCACTTAATTTTATAGAGATTGGACCCTAATATTAAGTCACATTTAAATAACAGTTAGTTGATTTTCATTTTTATGTTAATGGTCAAACCCTACTATTTACCATGTTCGTCCCTAAATTTTATTATTTGATGATTACTTTGCTATAATTTACACTTAATACCATTATAAATTGAACAGGCATCAACACAATTTCCTTAGTTCCCAAAAAAAAAAAAAACACACATTTCCCCTTACACCTCATTGCCTTATAATCAATAATTAGTAAATAGTCACCACGCTATGAGCAAAATGGCAAAGTATTGGGGACAATGAATTTGGGGTCTTGAGTTCAAGTTCCCTCCACACTCTCCCAATCCTACAAATGTCTTTAGTGTTGTTTTGGTTACTTTTTGATATCCTAAATGCTTGCTAGACACTTCCCTCCCTATAATATAGATAACTTTCTATACGTTATAATATTGTATAACTGATTCCAAGTAAAAAAAAAAGTTAGTAAATAAATTATTCTATTCATATATATTTAAATAAGATATATCTTAAAAATTTTATGGTGAGCACTTGCAGATAAAATTGCTCATTGAACTTTTCATTCCCCATCTCGATAGATAAATAAGACCAATAGTCCTTAAGCTATTTATTTGTTGCACTTTGCTTTAAACTAATAAACACTGCACGAATAGTCCTGAATTACGGTCATAGTTCTTGCCTAGTCCTAAACTAGTCCCATTAATATTCTTCACGGGCTTTCATTTGCGCTGGCTGATAGAAACACAACACGACATATAATGTGTCATTTTAGCAAATAGCAAAATAAGGCAGCGGAAAGTTACAAATACATTAGAAATTGAAACTTTAAACCCAAAATTGATATTTGAATGTGAAATTGAGAAAATTAAAAAGGTTACCAGAACAATTTATGGAAAATGTTTATAGCTAAGGGGATTCAAACTAGGGTATGGGTTAATTTTTTGTGATTTCTTGCCTTCTTTTATTCTTGTCAAAGTGTCACATCGAACACCAAACTATATTTATGTTAGCCATCAAGGGGAAAATTCAATAGAAAATAGCAATGTGAACTATAGTTTAGGATCAATTGTATAATTAATGTTTAGTCGGAGGTCAATAAAGGTGCTATAAATTTCATAATTTTTGTAGTTAAGTCCTATAACTGCACAAGTTTCTGTCATATACATTTGAAAGCATAAGCTATGCCTACACTAGTCCTATATTGGACGTGGCTAACGGGAAATTCTATATGGCACTTGACGCCCATTAACACAGTTAACGCATATAGATGGACTTAATTGCAAAAAATAGAAGTTATATGAAAAAATTTCAATCTCCAAAAGTTTCAAACTCCAAAAATGAAATCCTACACTCCTCTCTCATTCTTGTTGTCTTTCTCAATGAAACCAGAGTCTCTTCAATCTCTAAAACTTGTGGCCTTCTAGTCACAAATTCCTCTTCTTCGCCGGAGCTCAACTCCGGGTTCAGTGACTTGGTCTCTGAGGACTAGGAAGTGGAGGAATAGCAACTAGGCTGAGTTGAGAGTTGCAGAGGATTGCTCATCATGAACGACTCCTCAGAACTGCAACCGAAGTGAATGGGCCGCCGAGTCAACTCGGTTACGGCGTGATTGAATCTTGACGAAGGACTATCATTAACCCCTTGAATCAACTCTTCCTCCGAATTAGAAATCAGCCACTTGGAGTGAGTGCTTGGTTTTCTGCTCATGATTAAAGAGCGAACGATGTTCTCAGGAACCATAGAATCAAGGGGTTTAGGAGGGTTTGTGGAATGCCTATGGCACCAGTTGATAATGGCGGACTTGAGGGCGAGATTGGGAATAACAGTGAAGAAATCAGGCATGGAGCTGTTGGGGAGAATGGGATTAAAGCCTAGAGCTTCGCAGGCTTGAACGCAGGCTGACTCAAAGGTGTGGCCAGAAGAGACGATAACAGGGTCGGCCATTAATGACCTAGAAATGGGACAAAAGAACTCTTTGGGGGTCTGAAGCTTGGAAGCGGAGGATGGCATGTGGAAGGAAATCCTCCATTTGTGCTTCTGCGAGACCCTCAGCTTCTGGGTATCCTTCTTTCCGATCATTAGCCTCGTTAGAGCTTCTTCAAACTCCATGCTCGCACCTCGTCTTTTGCGAGTGTCTGAAAAATCTAGATAAAACTTCAAATTTGTGAAGAGAAGTTAGTGATAAGGGTGAAGAGATTGTGGTGTGCGTCCATGATTCGATCTATTCGGTCCAAAAAATAGGGAGATTTAGCGGGCAAAGATTCAGGGAGGTTGGTACAGTCGAGAGATGATGGTGTTGACGATAGAATTGAATTCTAAATGGTTTATTTTTATTCGTACGTCCTCTTTACCTAAAACTAGTTTTAATTAAAATTTAATACTATATACGTTTAATAATTCACTGAAAATATAATTTTTGTAATTGTACTAAATTTTTATGAATTTTTTTAGTTTTAGTCATTAAAAAAAGAAAAATTTATAGAAAATTTAACACCATTATAAAAATTTATTTTTAAATGGATTATTGCATCTACATAATATTGACTTTCAAATAAAATTAGTTTCAGACTAAGAAGATGTAAAAGTAAAAATAAGCTTGTTGACTTAAGTTAAAATGAATTAAGAAGAAGGGAATGACATATAACTGAGAATGAAGGCAACATGTTTAACAAAATGCCTCAATGAAAAGAGAATTTTGTCTAACTAGGCCTCAAGTATCCATAATTTTGTGATTATGAAACTTTTTATATAACTTTTACTTTTTGCAATCAAAATCCACCTACATATGCTAATTGGGCAAGAGTTAATGGCCGTCAAGTGTTACACAGGATTTCCCATCAGCTCTATCTAATATAGTGCTAATGTAGTTTACATTTTTTAATGTATAGGACTCAAAGAAAAACTCGTGTAGTTATAGAACTCAATTAGAAAGATCATGAAACTTATTGGACTTTTTTTGACCTTTTCCCATGTTTAGTGGTTGAGAGTGTTAGATTGTTTGAGTCACCTACAGTTCAGGACAAATTGTTGAAAGTTTTATAGTTTAAGGGTAAAAGTGTAATAAATGGTGCAATAATTCTGGGACCATTGGAGAAGTTTATGCGTCTATCATCTTTTTTATTTTCCCCCGATGCCGCTTCTATCCTTATCTTTTCTCTTTGGGCGAAGCTATCATTCGTAGTCATGAGGGCAGCATGTAATGTAAATGTAATATACGGAATCTATTGACCTTTTTCCCGACAATGATTGGCCCACGACATAGGCCTCCAAAAATCCGTACAGAAGAACATAGAACATAGGTAGTCGCACCCGCACCTGATAGAACCCGCTGCGGCACCTCAGCCTCTACTTCGCTCCAAAGCAAACGCATTTCATTCAGATTCGTAGTCAATTCTGAACCCAAAAGAAGAAGCGACGGCGGACGGTCCGGTTCAGGGGAGAGAGACACAGAGAGAGTCGTCAAAGTTTCTATGCTGCAGTCCATAAGCCTCGCTCCATTTCTCTCTCCCTTCCGATCGAGTCTCATATTTTCCCGAGATTTATTTCTGTGGTGCTTCTGTGAATTTCTGAATTCGCCGGTTGCTCATCTGCTTTCGCTCCTTTGATCGGATTCTAGAGCTGGGAATCAGGGATTGGAGGCTGGCTGTTGAAGAGATTGATCGATATTCTGTCGGTCGATCATGTTGCCGAATCAGTTGCAGAATGGATTGGAGACCGCGAAGCTGGTCTGGTCTCGGTTGCCCAACTCGGAGGACGGTGTGCTCGACGGTGGTGGCTTCTTGAATGCAAATAATGCAAATAGTGTTGAAAGCCTCGACTACGAGGTTATTGAGAATTATGCCTATCGAGAAGAGCAGGTCAATTTTCTCTTTTTTATGTGTAGTTTACAGCCTTGGTAATTAGAACAATTTGTTCTCGATGCTGAACTGAAGCTGGCCGTCGTTTTTTCTTTTTGTTTTTCCTGTTTATTGAATTGGGATTGCTAAAGGCGCAAAGAGGGAAGCTTTATGTAGGATACTATGTAGCTGTGAAATGGTTCTTTGCGTTGCTCATTGGCATCGGTAAGTTGATTTCAGTTGTTAAACAAAGGCTATGTTTCCTTAGTTGGAATTTCATTTGGAGCCAAGAATGAGCTCAGATGTAAGAGTCAGTTTTCCTCCTTATTCGTTTATCATTACTAGCGCATTAATTTAGTGATATATTTTATGTGTTCTTTTTGTGTTGAAGCACAAGTATGGGCTGCATGCTCTTAGTTAAATAAAATGACTTTTTGCGGATAAAAGTTCATTTCTTCCAAGAGGATTCAGAAATGCTGAACTTGACTTGCCTTTGAAGTTATTCTACTAGTTTCATACTTCCAGGTTGCATGTTGGCCTTCTAAAGGTTCTTGTTTTGTTGGCCTTCAGGTACTGGATTTGCTGCAGTCTTCATCAATATTTCTGTGGAGAATTTTGCTGGCTGGAAGTTCTCCCTGGTTTTTAAAATAGTCCAGAAATCTTATTTGGCTGGTTTTGTGGTTTACATCTTAATCAACTTGGCTCTAGTCTTCTCATCAGTATACATTATTACACATTTTGCACCAGCAGCAGCAGGATCTGGGATCCCCGAGATCAAGGGCTACTTGAACGGTAAACTAATTTGTTCTCCATGTTCTTGCTTTGCTCATTGATGACTGATTGATGTTGAAAATTCTGATGTTATCTTTCCCTTCAATTTTTTTAAGGAATCGATGTACCTGGGATCCTTCTTTTCAGAACATTGATTGGAAAGGTATTTGATTTTTGCTGGTTGCATTATTTTTTTTCCCTGGGGTTCTGTTGCATATCTTTTTCAGTAATTTGTCTGCTCTTTATAATTTCAGATATTTGGAAGTATTGGTTCTGTTGGTGGTGGTTTAGCCCTTGGCAAAGAAGGTCCTCTTGTCCACACTGGTGCTTGTATTGCATCTTTGCTTGGACAAGTAAGTTCTTTGTAGCCTTCAGTAGCTCGGAAGTTGAAATTTTCTTTGTTTCTTTTTTTTTTTTTTTAAGTTCAATGGTGATAATACAATCAAGTTTCCCCATTTGATTCATCTGTTTGTCTTCTCTAATTTCAGATAGTAAATTAGAGCTTATTAAGTCACTTGTCTTCTGTCTTGCAAGTTGAATATATCTGACTTCTATGTCCTTCATCTTTCTCTCTACTATACCAAGCTGATCTTCGATTACATAATGTTTTGTTTCAGGGTGGATCGACCAAGTATCATTTAAGTTCAAGATGGCCTCAAGTTTTTAAAAGTGGCCGGGATCGCCGTGATCTTGTGAGTGTGTAATGGCTTCTAGTTTCATTGTTTCTCAAAAGAAGGGAAAAAACTGTTACTCATTCTTGCCCTAGTGGGTTAACTTGCTGATATATCTATCTGTAGTAGTCTTTTGAAGCTCAAAAAAATTGCATGCAATACACTCATGACTTGGTGCCTCTATTGATGGAAGTACATCTATATTTTCTCACACTTTGCTGATGTGATGTTTTGAAAAGGTAACCTGTGGATGTGCAGCTGGGGTAGCTGCTGCTTTTAGAGCACCAGTTGGAGGCGTGTTGTTTGCATTAGAAGAGGTGACATCATGGTGTGTGGAATCTTTCTGATATAGTACTACATCACCATTTTAATTTTCTGCATCAAGAAATCAATTCATCCATTTGATATGTGTTTTTAATCGCTGTTCTAGCATGTTTTTGTTATTGGTCATGCCCATGTGCATATTATTTGATGTTGTTTGTCCATCATCTATACCCACAACTCTAATCTTTGGATTGATTTGACCACATGCTCTTAAAGGTGGAGGAGTCAACTTATGTGGCGTGTCTTTTTCACTTCTGCAATTGTGGCTGTTGTGGTACGAACTGCAATGGGCTGGTGCAAGAATGGAGGATGTGGACATTTTGGAGCTGGTGGTTTCATCATATGGGACATATCAGAGTACACATCTAAATCACGCTACCTCTTTATTCTAATCACTGCCGGAAATTTTTTGTGGCTCTTATTCTAATATTGTTTTCTGTTCATGTTCCTTCCTAGTGGTCAAGAGGATTACTCTTTTGCAGAATTACTACCAATGGCAGTTATTGGAGTAATTGGAGGTCTATTAGGTAGTGTTATGTCAATTGTGCACATAGTGATTCTATATGCTGATTTTCAACGTTCCTTGCAAATAATTGGTATTTGCTTGAACCTACAAATAATTATTTATTTCTTTTCGTTTTTTCTTTATATGCAGGAGCCCTGTTTAAC
The DNA here is from genome assembly GCA_005392925.1 of Aquilaria sinensis. Lineage (NCBI taxonomy): Eukaryota > Viridiplantae > Streptophyta > Magnoliopsida > Malvales > Thymelaeaceae > Aquilaria > Aquilaria sinensis. The sequence continues at coordinate 225,672 of SMDT01002774.1, read as the reverse complement.
CAGCTTACACTTCTTCTAAGTGGGTGGCGTAGAAATCATTTACACAAAAAGGGAAACCGAGTCAAGGTGTGTGCACAATTCTGATTGTAGGTTGGAAGTCTAAATGGCTGCTCTGTAGTGTTTGATTGTTTTCTCATATTTCAGACTTTAGATTTTGATACTTACCCATCAGTCCCACAAAAATATTGCAGATTTATGAAGCATGCCTTATCTCTGTGTTGACCTCAGTCATCTCGTTTGGGCTCCCACTTCTAAGAAAATGCACTGCATGCCCTGATCCAGACTCTGAATCTGGAATCCAATGCCCGCAGCGTCCAGGAATGGATGGGAATTATGTTAATGTAAGGGCTACTCATATTAACCAGTATTATTTGAGCTTGCCTTTGGCATTTTACGTAAAACATGAATTTGATGATCCTATATTCATTCTGTTCAAATCTATTCTTTATGAAAATATTTATTTAAGCTTCTGTCCTCGTTAAAATGGAAACCATTGTCAGCTAACCCTAGAGAAACGAGGCTGTTTTCTATTTTTGAGAAGTGTACTCAGTTTTTCTTCAGGCTTGCTTTTGCTTCAAGTTTGTAGCTTGGGCTATCTATCTGAGCTGTTTTCCACTTCCTCCTAAGATCTTCTTCCTCCTGAGAATTTTCATGTCAAAATTCATTGTCATTGAACAGTATCCTATACGTTATCATACCACTGAAAGTTTTCTTTCGAATAGAATTTTATGCTTACTGCTACTCTTCCCCTTTTAATCTTATATGCTTTTCATCTACTTTCCCCTCTCATGTTTGTCATCTTCAGTTTTACTGCAGTGGGGAAAAGGAATACAATGACCTTGCAACCATATTCTTCAACACCCAGGTGCCCTAGCCTCTGGAATTTGATCTTTCACTTTAGCTAATTGGCTTTCAGTTTCTTTTGTTTTTTTTAGTTTGTAATTGCCTGCTTTTGTGCTTATCCAGGACGATGCTATCAGGAATTTGTTTAGTGCAAAAACAATACATGAGTTTAGTGCCCAGACCTTGCTGACATTTTTGGTATGCTTTAACTTCCCTGATTATTACAAATGTAAACTAGCATATCTGTCCAAGCTTATTGTGCTTGATGTCTTAGCTTTTAGAATACACTGGTAATGGTGTGAAAAGAAGGTCTATCTTTTGCTTGTTTCTCAAGATTATAGTTTGTTTACCTTGTAATCGTAAATAAGAGGAACTCCTTGAACCTCAGTTTCTTTACCCCAAAAAGAGGAAAGTTATTGGAAATCTTGGGTTGGTGAGATGTAGATCTGTGAAAGGAAATAGGCTTGCTTTCTTTTCGTGATGGAAGATCTCAAAACAGAGATTATGAACCTGGAAACATGGTTAGAATCAAAGTTTATGAACTCTAAAGAATTCTGATCCATGCTTGTAGTGACCTGTTTGGCATGTAAAACCAGCCTCTGTTCCTATCTTGCTCTCTTTGAATGCACAATTCATTTAACCTTTAGTCTTGGTTGAAGTCCCACATAGACTTTTGGTGTTACTTTCTCCATTCACTAAAATATGGATTTCTGAGTTCTTCAGACTAAAGGTAAGATGATGAAAAGAAAAAATTTTGTTTACCTTTATCATTATATTTGCAAACCTTTCTATAATTGTTTATGTTTTGCAGGTTATGTTTTATACCTTGGCAGTTGTGACATTTGGCACTGCTGTTCCTGCTGGTCAATTTGTCCCTGGGATAATGATAGGGTCAACATATGGTCGCCTTGTGGGCATGTTGGTCGTTAAATTATACAACTACAAGAAGCTCAACATTGAAGAAGGAACGTAAGTTGATTATTACTTTTGGTAGTAATATTTTGGTCCATCCTGAGTCTATATAAATTAAATAATCTTCTTGGTCAAATATTGTTCCTTAATTGTATATCACCCAGGAAGAGAATTCACCTCTGAGAAGATTATGCCTTTCATAATGTACATTATACCATTAATTTGTAAATTTAGTCTCTCTCTTTTGTATTTGTTAAAAATTATTTTTTAATTGATTCAATATTTCTAAACCGATCTGTCTACCTGTAGACAAATGTTCAGCCCTTATTATGTCATTTCTGAAGTATTGTCTGTGCCCTTTCAGGTATGCTCTACTTGGAGCTGCTTCTTTTCTCGGAGGTTCCATGCGGATGACTGTGTCGCTTTGCGTCATTATGGTGGAAATCACGAACAACTTGAAACTATTACCTCTTATCATGCTTGTTCTTCTTATTTCAAAAGTACGTAGCTCATGTCAATGCGCATCTTCATATGGATGTATGGCAGAAAGATAATTTTGTTCAATTTCTAACAGGCTGTTGGTGATGCATTCAATGAAGGCCTGTATGAAGAACAAGCACAGTTGAGGGGCATTCCTTTGCTGGATTCAAGACCTAAGTATAAGATGCGCAAAATGACTGCTAAAGAAGCCTGTGGAAATCAAAAGGTGCGCCCCCCCCAAAAAAAAATTCTGTCGTGGTGAAAATAGTGATCAATTTGATAGTGCCTTTCTAGAGGAGAGATTGAGGAGGAAATGTACCTCAGTTCTTTTCATATGTTGGGTTAGGTCGAGAAAATTCTGCCTAACCCAGTTGTGTCTTTGGTAGACAATCATGTCAGCAAACTAAATGCTTCAAGTAAAAATGGTTCTGACCGTACTTTGTTTTCATTTTGAAGTACATTATTAGCAGTTTTGAGTTTCTTCTTTGCATCCAAGAATTTGCTACTAAAATATTGACTTACTCTTTTTTGCCTTTTCCTGTATCTCTTTGCCATTGAAGGTTGTCTACTTTCCTCGTGTTGCTAAAGTTGCAGATATAGTTTCAATTTTACGAAGCAATCAGCATAATGGCTATCCTGTGAGCTTCGCTTTTTCTTGTTAATCCTTTGTTGTTGCAATTTTCATAAACCATATTTAACAATTCATGTTCTGCAGGTGATTGATAATACCAGAACTGGAGAAACAGTTGTTCTTGGGCTTGTGCTTCGCAGGTTAGCCTTTTGACTTTATTTTTCTCTGGTATCCTATTCTCGAGATGTAAAGAGAAGTTTTGTGAAGTGGCGAAAGGGCCATAAATGGTATAATTTTTGTGTTTTGTCTGTAATGCAGTCATTTGCTGGTACTTCTTCAGTCTAAACTTGATTTCCAGCTTAGTCCTCTACCTTCTGATCCCATGGTTGGAGCCCGAGCAATTAGGTAAGAAAAAGAGGACTTGATTGTGATTGCATTATCTATTATCTGCTTGTTTCATCCTGAGTATTGCATTTGTTTTTCCAGGCATAATTTCAGTGAATTTGCAAAACCTGTTTCCAGTAAAGGTCTCACGATAGATGATGTTCATCTAACTTCGGACGACTTAGAGATGTACTTAGATCTTGCTCCTTTTCTGAATCCTTCTCCTTATGTTGTTCCAGAAGATATGTCTTTGACAAAGGTAAGGCTTGCCTTCCTATTGTGAATACGTAGTCCTTTATTTGATCTGTTTTGTATTTCTTCAGTTGTTAGACTATACTAAATCATGTCACTGTAGGTGTATAATCTATTCCGCCAATTAGGATTGAGACACATATTCGTCGTCCCTCGTGCCTCTCGTGTGATTGGTTTGATAACTAGAAAGGATTTGCTGATTGAGGTACCTCTGGAACTGAATCTGAAGGATTAAAATTGACCGTAAAAGCTCTTGGTTGGTGATGGTTCTTGTGTTGCAGGAATCAGAGTATGATGATCCAGCTGCAGTGGAGCTCCAGTCGACTAGTGTAAGGTCTTATGCTACTTGACCCTGATCTTCCGTATCAATAATTGCATTGGTGCGTGTTAATTGGCTCAATATATATGCTTCATTATGATTATTGCTTAAGGTTGCATTTTACAGAGTTCAGTAGGGTTACCAGACATGTTTATCATGTTCAAAGATGGGCAAAACTGTGTTGAATGTGAATCTGCTCAGTAGTTCATACATTAACATTTGGAGTTAGTATAAAGTGGAGGGAAAGGTTCACATTCCCTGAATGTGTTTTTGTTTACACATTTTGATCTGGTTTTACTAAAATTATAGGGCACGGCTTCGTGATAGAAGAGTACAGACAAGGAATCACGATGTAGAGCGACCTCTTTTGAACAGTCTTCTGGGGGAAGGAGCAGGCACTGAGTTAGTATGACAGTTTATGCTTTGATCGGTGAGGAAGTTGCTCTGTGTTTACTCAAGCTCCTAACACATTGAGGGATTTTTTTGGTATTAACGAAAAAAGGAGAATGTTATCCAAGTCTCTTATCACAGCCGAAGAAAAGATGAGTCAATTGACATAGTTGAGTCGGTAACAGGGAAGGCATGGCCGGGCGTACCAATTCTTTCTGGCTTCCATCATTCTTTATAGCTGTAAACTTATATTCTTTGCACTTCTACGTGGAAATTAATAGGATGGGTTCTGGCAGTTTGCCCATTTTTGTACATCATTACAGCTCAGCTGGTGAACTTGAGTTGTGAGGTCAGCTTAAATGTTTTACTGGCAGTAGATTTAGAATGTATAGTACAGAAGGAATATTTAACGTAATGGAAGGTAGCTAGTTCCTGGCTTAGTCGCATGTTGGGTGTTTGCTTTTCTGATGACGAATATTGGACTGGGGTATTGTAAGTACCAGAGGACCATTGCTTATTCTTTCGTCTCTTATTCTTAACTACACTAACAGAACTCTCCTGCCAAGCTTCCTCAGTCATTTTCATATAAAGGCTTAAATTCTCACTCGATTTTTTGGCTCTTGACGTCGAGTCAGTAGGTACTTGAACCATGTGTAATTCTGACCATGAAAAGCCCTGTTAAAACTTTGTGGTAAATGAATAGGTAGATGGCGCCGGTTGTATGGCTCGCAGCAACATCATCGGTACATGAGTTATAGTACTTAGTACACAAGTTCTATTAAGATATATGATCTTTCAGACCGGAAAGGATACGAAACCTGTTGAGAAAAGAGATTCCGGAAGTAGATACGTGCCGGGTGGATGTGGAACGAGGCTGGAAACCACAGACGTGGTGTATGTAGGCCAATAAACGGACGTTTAGGAAATGTTTGTAACTCTTTTCTAATACACGTTTTTAATTGAAAAGATGAGGGAGAGGCATGGAAATTTAGGATTCAATTGGGTATATGATCTTACAAGGAGAAATCTAGACAACATGTTTGAATCATTAATTATGAATCTTATTTGATCATTTTAAAAGTTATTGACTCATTCTTCAATGTCAAAATATTTTATGGATTATTTAATTACATTATATTATTTGAAATTTTATTGTATTAATATCTTTATGAATCCTCGTTGAGTTATAATTGGTTTTTATCTTTTATTTTACCAACTTTAATTCTACATATTAAAGTACACTAATAAATTTGTAGGTTATCCTTTACTCACATAGCCTATCAATTTAATAATTGATATAATTGGATTCTTTATGGGGGGTTTCTAGAGCTCCTTATCATCACTAAGTAGAATGATATGTTATTAATGCTATTTATTTTATTTAATATTTCAGTTACTAATATTTATTAGAAAAATAAATTTGTTACCTTTATTATGCCAAATTTTTATATTGATTATGCAATTCAATCTTTTTAACCACAACTAATTAACATTGTAATTTGTCACTAATTAACATTGGAATTACTAAACAAATGAGTATAAATTACCTTGTGAAAAATTTGTTAGTTAGAGGAAGAGAAAAAAAAAATAGAAGCTTTTAGGCCTATGTGATGCCAAGATCGCTAGATTTTGGATACACGATTTTAGGTAATTCTAATTTTTTATACAGTCATTTTATTCCTTTTTTCTACTCTTTTATTTTTTGTGACAAAAAAATATTCATAGTATCATGTATTCTAAATTATTTACATTAGTGGTGATGGATTTGTGCTTTTTTTTTTGTATAATAGTTTCACTTACTTCTTAAAATGATCTTAGATATGGTTAGATGACATTTATTATGTTATTTTTAGTTTTAATGCACTGGTTTTGTGTTCTTTGTTTAGTAAAAAAAATAAATAATATTTAATATTTTTTTACAATTTCCATTTCCTTTTTCATTCTTTTTTCCTATTAGTAATTAATCCAAGTAACCTTTTTAGTAAATGTTTATTTTTACAAAAATGAAAAATTTAAGTTATTTTTAAAAAATCTTAATAAAAAATCCTAAAGGAAGACTTCAACTATGATTTGGTAGTTTCATTATGTTTTATTTTTAAAATTTAATTTTGAAGTTGTTAGCGCAAGTTTCATGGTTAATTTTGCAATCGAGGTTCCTCACATGAATCCGAAAAAAAAAAAAGGTAGTATTTGTTAAAAAAAAAACTGAAAAAGAGAGGCTTTCCTTTTCTTGAGATCAACTTCCATTTTTTTTTCCAAAGAATGAATATTCATTTTTCTACTTCTGTAATGCTTCTATTGGCCCATGAACTTTTATCTTTCTGCTGGCTTATCCCCTAAACTTCCTCTTATGCCCACCAGACCCTTGAACTTTTCAGGATGTGCTCAATTGTGGCCTTTTCGTGCATTTGTTGATGCTTGACTTGAGCTTATTTGACCCAAGCAATATTTTAACAAAATGATATAAATCTATTATGATTGTTTATGTCGACTTATGATGTCACCATATAAATTTTTTAGGGGAAATTATAAAAACTCCATTTATGTATTCTTTATAAAAAAAAATAAACTTCTCTAATCTATTATATTTTTTTTTATCTTTGATTAGCTAAAAATATAAAATTATTTTATTTTCAAATTTTATTTTTATTCCACTTTTCTTGCTAATACTTAGTTTAAGTGAATATTTAAGCAAGTAATTAGAGACTAATGATCCCGCGATTTGTAGAAGACATATAATAACGAGCAAACGGATTAAGGTTCAAGATTTTGCTCTTTTTTCCTTAAAAAATTATAAAGTTTAAGTCCTAATTTAAGGACATTCTAATGCTGCAAAATATGAAGTTATTAAAATTTATGTCGAAGTCAAAATTATCCAAGATGAATATCATTATAATCAAATTAATTAGTGCTTTATAATAAGTAGTTTTTTATGAGCTTAACTCAATTTTTGTATTTTTATAATTCATATACGCACTATTGTGTTTTTATATATATTCATAGGATTTTTTTAATCCAACCTTTTTTTAGTTAACATTACAAATATTTTTTTAAATTAATTTTTGCACCTCACATTTTCTGAGGCAATAACTTCAAATTATTTAAAAAATATATAAATAATGTTAATAGTGATACTTTTCAACTTAAACAATCAATGGATGCACGGCATGTTTTAAAGTTTGGGTATGCTAAATTACACATAGAAACCTTAACGCAAAGCAATGAACATTAATTATTGACCTATTAATAATATTCTGAAAGTTCTTGTGTCCAATGACCGAAGTTATAAAGTTTGAGGACTATTTTATTACACTCTTCCACTTCAAAGTTCAAACTTATATTACATGTACATCCTCAATCTTTGTTATATCTTAAGCTTAGTACTTACTATATCTCCATGAGATATTTTGGGCAAATATACATGTTTTCCCTAAGATACAGCGCCTCATAAAATTTAGAGCTAGTAGATATTACGACAATTTAATTCACATTTAATTCTTTTCTGTTTTTTTTTCCCTTAAATTCATTTTCTCACCCCTCCATTAGAATTTTAATGTGAGTTACTGGATATTCAACATAAAATTTAATTCACAATCAATTATAATAATTACACGTTCATTTCCTATGTTTAACGTTCACACTCATCATTTCAGTATAGTAAGAGATTTTATTTTGAGGTGATGAAGTGGAATAATCTAACTGGACAATGACCAATTGGTTGGTTTGCAGTTGGCAAGACCATTGAGCTGTAAGAGGCTTGGGCCCAGTGGCGGAGTTAGGATTTTATAATTGGATAAGCCAATATTAAAACTATTATGAAGCTATTTTTATATAAGTAAAATTTATGAATCCGATTTTTACTTTTGAGTGCTTACAAATTTCTTAAAAATGGGTAAGTGGCGTGATTGTGAATTTAGACATTTCATCATTGAAATATAGTTATTGAAACATCATATTTTAAGAAACATGGAAATCACTTTTAATATAATTTTTATAAAAATGATGAATGTTTATTAATTTCTCTTTTTTCAGGCTATGTGAGTAAAAAAATCATAAAATTTTAATAACTTTCTAAAAGTATACTATCAAATGATTATTAGACACATATTGGAGTTGAGTCCAAATGAAAAAAAATGATAATGCATTTTAAAAATGCGAACAGACTAACGGTAGTTGTTAATTTTAAAAATGAACTAGCAAATTAGCATTTTCTACAAAACAAAGGGCAGTCCAAAAACAAATTATCTAACAATCTGTTATTTACCCAAAATCAAAAGTATATTTTGAAAATAAATTTCAGAATGCTGTCGTGTTTTTTTTTTTAAGAACGGTCACATGTTTATTATAGAATTAGTAATTAAGGATTGTTTGAGTCGAGGAAGTGTGTGTGTATGAGTGGTCAGAAGAAATCAAGAAACAACTAAACTAAATGAAGAGAGAAAAAACTAAATGCATTGACAAAATGAGTTTAATGTGTAGCGGAGTAGAGCACTAAAAACTAAAAATAAATAACATATTAAAACCATGAATAAAAAGAAAATAAAGCACTCAGAACCTAACAAGGACACTAAAAATATATCCAATTTTCAACAATATGAGAACATTTGGTACTATATACTATATATATAAAAGATGAAACTAAAATTTTAGGATGGGCCATGGCTCACCCTAAGTACAATATAGCTCCGTCACTGCTTGGGGCAAAAAACATGATCAACAAACATAGAGTTACAAGTTTGCAATGCGGGAGCTGGGAGAAATGAATTATAAGGATTTTCCCAATTTTAATTTCCACTTAGTTGTGTCGTGCATTTTCACAGTTCCATGTACAAATTATAGATTAGTAGAATTAGATTTGGATCATGTTAAAAGAATAAATTGTGTATTTGGAAATCCCAAATGAAAATCATGCGTTCAACTTTATTGATATCTTGTTGAATACTACTATATTTTCATAAATTTGTTGCTTTAGGTTCAGCAATTTTTTTTTTTATACATAGAAGCATATAAACAAGGATTAAGGGCAAAGAAAGGAAGCATAATCATGAGCCAGAGAAACACTCAAATAAGGTAGTACCACAACCAAGTAGCGATCAAACTTCTTTATCTTAGTTTATGCATAAGTAATCATATTTGTTACAAGGATGCCGAGGTTGAGATTATCGCGAAATGCCGTTAGTATTTTTTAATAATCAATGAGAACTATGATACATTGCAACAACGCAGCAGAATCAATGAAAATTGCTCTCATCAAAACTACTAGTTCCGCTTCAAGCGCTGCGGGACAATTTGGCCAAATATACCCTTGTGTAGTTTTAGGTGGAACATTTAATTCCCATATAAACCCAAGCTACTGCACTAAAACTAGTGCTTCTGCGCCAAGCACCATCCATCACAAATATCTTAGGGTTTTGAATTGGACAATCAAACTTCCGAATGCCCCAGGTATGACATAATGGACTTGGAGGATTAGTAGTGAGAAGGGATATAGCTTTGAGGTAGTCTCTAATGATACCAAGCTGGTGAAGCAAGTTATCTTTCCTAGCTATAAAATACCGAACATCAAATGAGGCATTTCTAAAAGCACACTCATTTCTACCCAACCATATAATCCAAAGAGTGGAGACTAGATATGATATCCAACTTAAGAGCCATTTATCCTGGTTGGCTAAGAATGTCAATAGCTAAACTTCAAATGAAAATTGATTTGAGTACAATGGGTTGATGCAAAAAAAGCCCCATACGTCAACAAATCCTAGGCATTAATTGCAAGCGCACAAGATGTGTGTAGATAGGGTGAATAAGATATCATTCTCATGATAATTAATTTGTATTGTTTGCTAATTATCACTACCTTGAGACTCACTTTAGCTAAACAAGCAATAATTGATGATTTACTCACTATAAAAATAACTAAGTTTACAACTCTACTTAAATCACTACTAAACAAGAACAACAAATACAAAGCAAATTAGGGGTTTTTTAGTGAATTGACGAAACACACTTCCTATGGTTTTCACTATTTGACTTGGTTAGTTAGTGAATTAAGACTAATGGTTTGGTTTTCCTACTTGTTGGTGAAGTTAACTAATTGGGCTCTTACTCTCCCAAGCTTAAATTACAATGGATTCCTATCTAAATTGCTAGTTCAAAGAGGCATTACAAGTTCAATTTACCTTCACCTAGTGTCCTAGACTAGTCTTCCAACAAGCCCATAGCCACTACATTCTTCTTCTAATTCCAATTCCTTTTAATCTTTTCCAAGAGTTGAAAAGAAATCTAAGGTGTAATTGACTAGGGCCCTCAATCAATCAACACAACAATAAGCTCAATGAGAAGAGTAAACAAGTAAATGAATAAAATCAAAGACAACTAGCCGTTAAACCAACTAACATAACCAATTCAAGTAGCTACAATTATAGAAAGTGTAGAGAAAACTACTCCATAATTAAACTAAACATAAACATGAAAATACATAAAAGAGCATCCATGTCTAAACACAAGAAGAAGAAAGGAAAGAAGGAACCTAATAAACTCTAGATGCTTGATTCCTCAAGACTTTCAAAAGTCTTCAAGTCCTCTAAGTCTTCTCCAAGTAGGAATCCACAAGTGCTCCATAAGAAGGTGAAAAAAATGCAAGAGATCATGATAAAAAAACCTAAGTCTAACATGAGAAGATAAAGAATAATCCTTCAATCCATAGCTAGGTTCTAGGTTTTTCTACTCTTAGAAATGTCAATTTCACCCCACCTACCAATTTGGACAAAAACCTTTGGCCAATAGTAAACTTAGGTCTAAAATTGAGGCAAGGGACTATTTTCCCGAGTATAGGGGCGGCTAGGCCTCCAGGCTCAAAGGTGCCTGGCGCCTACACTTCAGGGAGCGGCTCTCTGGCTCCTAGGCTTTCAGGCTTGAGGGTGCCTGAGGCTTTGACCTCTAGTGGCGCTTAGGCTTCAAGAGGTGGTTTTTCAAGTATGAACACTTTGAACTGTGGTGCTTAAGCGCCATTCCTGAGGCCTGGGCCTCACAGTTATAAGTCCTTTTAACTTCCGCATGCCTGTTTTCCATTCCATTTGTCCTGGTGCCATTCCAATAATACGATCCGCTTCTCCAACCTACAAAATGAAAGAACAAAGTAAGAATTGGTTGAAAATGTTGGGTCGTGAGGTGGAAAATGATGGTCAAAATTGATAAAAAATCAACATGTTTGACCCCAAAATTAACACCTATCAAACTCTTTCAAACTTAGAAAAATGCTAGTCCCTAGCATTCACTATCCTAAAAACATAAAACAAACAAAATATAGAAGCTAACAACACATACTCAATATCATATCATAAAGTCATCCAAAGTGCAAGATCAACTTAAGAGAAATTATGGTAAGTAATGAAAAAATAACCTTGTCATTAACGGTAAGTAATTGCTTGCTAAGTGTTTCACTCTTTAATCTATGGTTGCCTAGTGTATCTATGGCTTATAATGCCACTTCATCCACAAATTTACAAAAGGACTCAAATTACCCATGAATTGTCCCGAAGGAGTATGCATACAAATTCAAGTCCAATGACATATTTATAAGGTTGTATCATGGTCGGGTTTGGTATGGGCGGGAATCGGATGAAGACTTTTTTACGGAGAGCTAAAGAAGTAAGTTAAGCATAAACACAATGAACAATCCTAATAATCAAATCTAAAGTCCCACCCAAGGTATTCCAATTTAAGAAAAATATTTTTCTTGGCTTCCAAGCAACAACCCAAATAACTCCCACATACACAATTTTAACAAAACACTTGAGTGAATTCTTTTCAAATGAATAAATTACTTCTACCTTTTCTCGTTTTTATTTATTTATTTTTTTCTTCCTTTTTTTATTAATTTTTTTTAAATAAAGGCTTTTTCACGTTGACTTGTTTTACCTTTTTCTTGAAGGAAAGATAGCTTTTAACAAACTAGAAATTTACCAAATCTTTAAAGCTCAAATAAATGTGCATGATTTATCTGAAGAGCACTCAAATCATAAGTACATGATCCCAATAATAAGTTTATAACCCAACATCTTTCCCCCAAACTTGTTTATTGCTCACTCACATAACTCACAAATTTTTACCCTTCTCAAGCCCACATATGCAATGCTCAACTTACTTCAAGTGAGATAAATAATAATGAATATGGCTCAATTATGTGAGTTGAACAATAAATACAGCTTAAAGGCTAAAAGGGAGTTAACTAAAGATTATAATGAAGGGTTAGCCATTTAGGTAAGCCATTTAGGTATGTAGTTAGCCCTAAATTGTCATTTTCATCCTCTATTTGCATGCATCACTTCGAATATGAAGGGGTCCAAAAGCAAATTAAGGAATCCATAAGCAAAATAAACAAAACAAGCACCACTCTAAAGAAAAAAATCATTTATAATGCAAGTGTGTCACACAAAGTCAAAAGACTCACTGGGTATGGTTTCTACCATTAATGACAAGTGAAAATTTTTGTTTACTTAACAAAACTTACAATCAAGTTACCTTGTACATGAATTCCTATACTCATAATAAAGAGCAAGCATTAGGCCCCTAAATACACACAACCTAAATGCAACTACATGCTCCTATATTCATCCACTATATGCCACGTATGATAAGGAAAAAATATATGATATGCATGCAATGTCATAAAAAAATCACAAAAAACTAGTCTCAAAGAAAGAATATACAACTAAATGTCAAGTCCTAGGAAAATACTTAAACAAGTATCATCCACAAACACATTTCTCCCATAAACTTAAAACTAACATTGTCCACAATGTTGGTAAAAAAACTATAAAAGAGATTGTGTTTCAAGAATCATACCTGGGAGGCAGATGTTCCCACCTCCAATTACTCCTACTCAAACTTTTTGTGATGGTGGCACTTCATCTTTTCATGTTTGCTCTTAATCTTTCCACTATGCACTTACAGTAAGAAAAAAAAGTAATGAATAGACATTTATACTAAAACTCAACTTATTAAAAAGACAATTAAAAATGCAATGAAGAGAAAAAATGTTGAGGTGCCTCTTAATAAGCACTTAATTTATTGTCTCTAGATAGACACCAACTCTTTTGTTTTTAGGCACTAGGGTGGGTGATGTGGTTCCACACCCTTTCCATTGTAAGAATGCTTCCAATGCTTAGAATGTCCAATGTGTATCCAACAAGATATGCTACTCTCCATGCTTGAGTTCTCATATTTTTTCTCCTTAAGTATTTTGGGATTCTTTACATTTCCATTTCTTATTGCTACCCATTTCTTTTTCATTGTTTTTTTCTTCTTTTCTTCCATCACAGAGTGTGTTGCCTCATCTTTTGCTTTCTCTTTAAGATTTGGTGGCTCAAATTCATTAATTTTTCTTAGGTCACCACCTATAACAAAAGTAGGAGAATTTCCTTAGTTGGATTCTATGACCACATCAACCATGTATACTTTCATCTTACGAGGCAGAGTGCTAAAATTAAATATGTTGAAATCCACTTTTTTATCCTTAACATTGAATATGAGCTTGTCTTCCTTTATATCTATAGTTGCTCTGGCAGTGGCCAAGAATGGTTTTCCATATATAAAAGGGGACTTGGTTATCTTCTTTCATGTTAAGAATCACAAAATCTATGGGGAAGACAAATTTGTCAACTTTCACCAAAATATTGTCTATTACTCCCCATGAATACTTGATAGACCTATCCATCATTTGTAATTATATTGTGGTGGGCTTCACTTTTAACCCCAATTTGTTTACAATGGACAAGGGCATCAAGTTTACACTTGCACCAAAGTCACATAATACCTTCTTATCCAATTGTGCATGGAGTAGTGAAGCTTCCGGGATCCTTCAATTTTGGTGGAAGCTTTTGTTAAACAATTGCACTACATTCTTCCATGAATCATGTGGTCTCAAACTCTTCAAATTTTCTTTTCTTTGCAATGACTTCTTTCGAGATTTTATCTCAATTTGGCATTTGAGTTAAAGCCTCCAAGAATGGGATGTTAATGTGAAGTTTCTTAAAAATGTCTGAAAACTTGTCATATTGATTATTAAGCTTCTTCTTTTAGAACCTTTATGGGAAAGGTAAGGATGGGTTGGGTGAGGGTTTTTGCACTCTTTGGGGTTGCTTTTTTAATGACTCCACCACTTTCTCTTCTTCTTCAACTTGTACTTCATCTTTCAAAATTGGTTTCTCTTGAATGAATGTCTCATGTAAGGATCTTTAAACTTCTTTCCTTCTATAAGTGTGATTGCATGACATTGCTCTATCAGGTTCAACTCGGTGTCACTAGGGAATTTTCCTTTTTGAAAAGTTTTCATGGAGTTCGTTAATTGTCCCACTTGGTGCTCAAGATTCTTAATACTTGCACTAATGTTGGCCTTCATATTTGCTAAGTTAGCCCCAAAGTTTGCAATCTTTGCATCATTCTTCTCTATTCTATCCTTTGTTTCTTTCATGAATTGTAACATAATTTCTTCCATAGAAGGATTTTTCTCCATTGGAGCATGGTTATAACTGGGAGGTGGTGGTGGTGGTTGTTGTACATTCCTTGTGTTGGCATAGGAAAAATTCTGATGATTTCTCCAATTAGGGTTATATTGGTTCCCAAGTTGGTTACCTCTATACCCAAAGTTCTAGTTGCCCATGAAATTGGCTTACTCAAAGGTGGTCTCATTTGCACAATAAATGTTAGAAATGGAGACGGTGACTTATTCAATGGTTAGCTCCTTCTTGTTGGCCAACTTGAGCACTTGATTTATGAGGGAAGCCATTTGTACCGACAAGGCGGTCAATTGATCAACTTTTACCCCTCTCATTGGTTAAGCTCTTTCACCCACCATTACTCTCCATTAAGTGCCAATTGCCCTAGAATTTAAAAGGCATCACCGGCCATCTTTGACATTAAAGATCCACCGGCCGATGCATCAATCATAAATCTTGATGTGGGTACCAAGCTTTCATAAAAAATTTGGATTTGTTATCAATCCAAAAATCCATGTTGTGGAAACTTCTTAAGCAACTCCTTGAATCTCTTCTATGTTTCTGAAATGGACTTCATCTTATGTTGTTTGAATGTCACAGTTAAAACTCTCAAGTGGGCGGCCTCGGATGGAAGGAAAAAATTACTTAAGAATTTCTCAGCCATTTAATTCCAAATGGCAATGTTTCCCGGTTGAAGTGATTGATATCACCCTTTAGCCTTGTCTTAGAGTAAGAAAGGAAACAACCGAAGCCTAACTTTGAATGTGTCACAAGCCTCTAAAAAGTCCGCTATGTGAGTGTTAAGATCTTTTGAAGCCAAGCCTTCAAATTGGTTTTATTGAATGAGAGAAATCAAGGCCAGCTTCAACTCAAAGTTGTTAGCTTATACCGGTTGCTTCACAATTCCCGAATAATTCTCTATCACTAAGGGTTAGATGTACTCCCTAAATCAGCTACAATCAATTTCACCCTTACCTGATCTTCTCTTTACATACACACACACACACATAGAAATCCTCTGATTTCATCTTTATAAATGCAGAAAGAGAGAAAGGGGAGGGTGGGAGGACAAAAAAAGCTGAATAAAAGCTAATAAATGAAAAATAAAAATAAATAAATAAATAAACACCATTGCTTTAAGGATTTAATGCAAGCGACCAGGTTATCTTTCATGACTTTTAAGTTCTTAACTTGGTTTAATTTGATGTTAAAAAAATAATGAACATTTAAATTTTCGAAGCATTATTCGCTTAGAAAATCGATTGGGTAAGAGGAGAAAAAAATGGTGTTTCCAATAAGATGAAGACGATGGTTAAGTTGTTAGATTCTTAAGTTTTAGGATGCTAAAAGTTGGATGAAGAAAATTTAGGTGCTGGAGTTCTCATTTTCCACCCATATTTTGTCAAAAGCAACATGCAAAATGACGGAAAGAACTTCAATAAGATGCACTATGGATCCTTGCTAAAACAAAATGAAGATACATAACTCGAATAGGACAATAAAGTAAGGAAAGGGACCCATCATGGCGCTTACTCATTTTGATAGTGTATAAAATAGGAAATGAATTTTATGAAATTGAGAATATTTTTCTATGAAATTATACTATATTCTAAAAAAGAAATGATTTAACTATGGGCGAATTTCAAAAAACCCCCTGAGGTTTAATGAATACTTCACTTACCCCCTCCTGTTTGGAAATTCTCCCCTTTACCCCCTTAGGTTTAGGGCGAATTTCAAAAAAACCCCTGAGTTGTACATTATTCTTATATAAAACTATTATTTACTTTATTTCAAAAAAATTATTATTTAATGTTTAGTGAATACTTCACTTACCCCCTCCTGTTTGGAAATTCTCCTTCACCCTTTAACTATTTATCAATAGTAATTAAGTACTGTAGATGAACAGTTCCATATATTTTTTTGTTCTTTTGTCTTACACACACACACACGCACACACACACACTCTCTCTCTCTTTACTTTTTTATGATGTGATTTGCTTTTTTTTTTTTTAGTTCAATCATTTTTTCGCAAGGCACTCACCTTTCTAAGGGCCTATGTTACAATTTTCTCAATTCTAGTCTGTCTTATGTTTATTTCAATTAAAACGCGGTTTCAATCCCTAACTTTCTAATTTTTTCATTTTAGGCTCTAAGTTACATCCACATTACATTTTGGTCCCAAATTTTATAATTACTAAAATTGGAATTTTTTAGATAAAATTTTTATCGATATTAAAAATTAGATTTTAAGTTAATAAGAGATGAAATTTTTTATTGAATTGTTTTTTAATTAATAAAAAAACATGAATTATTTTGAATCATGTACCGTGTTTTGTTTCACACTGTTATCATTAAAATTTATTACAAAAAAATATTTGCTACAATGTGCAGGTTACCAAAATCCTTCTATTTGTTCTCTTGGTTTCTTTTTTTTTATGTTTTTATTTATTGTCTTCTAAAGCAAAATCTTGGTAACATTGATTTGTTTCTTTTCTTTTTTAATCAACCATAGTGACATCGTTTAACTTTTGTTTTTTTTTTTGTTGTTTTTTAAAAACAAAACTTTAGTCACTAGGAGTTATCTAGCTTTTTGTATGGTTCAAGTTTATTCGTTTTACCTAATGTTTTTATTTATTTTATTTTTTTCTTCATTAAGTTAATAGTTAAACCTTTAATTCCTGAAATCTTTACATTTACTTTCTTGGGCTGAAGACCATTTTTGTTGTTTTTTTATTTAGTAATCATTAAACTTCACTTTTTGTCACTGAAATTTCACTCTTTATCTTATATTATTAACTTTTTCATATTATTTCTCTTTTCTAAAATAAAATTTTAGTCTTCATGATTTATTGCTTCATACTTAGAATCTTTTTTTTTTTTGTCTCTTAGTCCAAAAATTGTACCTTGACTTTTTATCTCAATTCCTATTTTTCTTTTTAAAAAAATTACAAAACTCTTTTTCTTTGTCAATGATTACCACTGTTTATATTCATGTTTAATATTGACACGGATTAAACTGCCGCAATGCACGAATACCATAAACCTTATTACGAATTATTTGTATGAAACTAAGTAAACTTTTTGGAATATAGTGCATATTTATAACAATGAAATGTTAGGATGCACCAAACATTTTAGTTGGTAAAAAAACAAAATCTGAAGACAATTCTAAGATGCAACTGAATTCTTAATATACAAAATTTATATGTTACATATGAAATTAAGATTCTATTATATTAAACTGGTTACCTATTGCACAAAACTAGGTTTCATGTTATACGAAATTGAAGATTTTGATGAAGAAAACTAAAAACCTATTTAACTAAATTGGTTATCTATATTGAATTTGAAAATGAGTTCCTGTTATACAAAAATGAGTTAAAACTCAACCTATTCCCCTTAAAAGTCTAGCAAAAATCCTTGCACTACTAAACTAAATTTTTAATTTATGAAATTGATTACCTATTATACGAAACTAATATCAATTGAATGAAACTGTCTAAATACAATTTCTAAAAAAATAAATGAATGAATAATATCTTTGTCTAATAATTGCCGTATATTTGGAAACAATTTTTGTGATTAGTATTAAAGTTTTACATAATTTACTAACAATAGAGATGAAACTATTGAATCTAAAACTTAAAAACTACGATTAGATAGCTTTTTCAAAAATCTAATATTAATTCACTAACACAGTGACACTAATACCAAACAGAGGCCAATTAACATACTTATCATTCAACTAAAATTCTTTCTAATAATTACTACATTTAATAATTAAATTGATAAAATAATTACCATATTTACTAACTTGAGAAAAGAAAGTTATACTAATTATCATCACAAAGGTTGGCTTATCCCCACATAATCTACTTTCCTTCTCTACCTAGATTTAACTTTGTGCATATATACCATGTGGATATATACCAAAAGCCAGCCACATCATCACTCTCCTCCATTACTGACCCCAAAATTAGCAACTTAAAATCGTTTTGGTACAAATTAACTGGCACTATTATTTGCTCTGCTGAGATCGCGTTCTTGACACGTTTTTAGATAAAACCCATTCCATCGTGGTCAAATTAATGATTGAACCTCCCAAGGAAATTTTAGTAAAGGAGCTCTCAACGGACGCGAAGAAGAATCTATCCGGTATTACCTATTTTAAGCCATTCTTTTACCAAACTAATCCCCATACATACGTAAAACCAAGAAGTCACTCCAACAATATCCATCTTACCTTGAGCAAGCTAGCTAGGTAAGCAAAGAGCAATTATGCCGGCCGTGGTAGCGGCCGCCGGCCGTGTGCCGGAATTCGAAGGGAAGACCACAATCTACGTCGTGGTCTGTGTGATTATCGCAGCATTTGGAGGATTGATGTTTGGTTATGATATTGGAATTTCCGGTACGTACACAGGAACATATATGATCACTTATCTTTGTGTCTCAGTCTGCACTTAATTATTCGAACTCGATATATTGTATATGTTTATTTGGTTGGATTGGTCCAATTTCATGAATTTTGCATGCAGGAGGAGTTACCTCCATGGATGATTTCTTGAAAGAGTTCTTCCCTGGGGTGTACGAGAAGAAGCAACTAGCCCACGAAGACAACTACTGCAAATACGATAACCAATTCCTGCAGCTTTTCACGTCTTCCTTATACATTGCTGCTCTTATCTCCAGCTTCCTCGCCTCCAAGTTTTGCTCCAAATGGGGCCGCAGACCCGCCATTCAGATAGCTTCCGCCTTCTTCATGGCCGGCGCCGCCTTGACTTCCGGCGCCCAGACCCTCTTCATGGCCATCATCGGCAGAGTCCTCCTCGGTTGCGGCGTCGGTTTCGCCAATCAAGTAATTTATTTATTTCACTTCACTCCCAAGGAATTGGAATTCATTAGATAGTAAGAATGCCGTGTATGTAATTAAGAGAAAAAAAAATGTCCTTTTTTGCAGGCTGTTCCTCTTTTCCTGTCGGAATTAGCTCCGGCGAAGATCCGAGGAGCGCTCAACATCTGTTTCCAACTCTTCGTGACGGTCGGGATCCTCGTCGCCAACCTGGTCAACTACTTCGCTTCTAAAGTTAAACGAATCGGCTGGAGAATCTCACTAGCCGGCGCCGCCGTCCCCGCTCTTATGCTCTGCCTGGGCTCTCTCATCATCTGCGAGACCCCCACGAGTCTCATCGAGCGCAACCAGCACGAGAAGGGCCGTCGAACACTCCAAAAGATCCGTGGAATCCAGGACGTAGACGCCGAGTTCGAGTCCCTGGTCCGTGCGAGTGAGATGGCCAAGCAAGTAAAGCATCCTTTCCGGAAATTGATGAAGCCGCAGAACAGACCGCCGCTCGTGATCGCTATATTGTTGCAGGTTTTCCAACAGTTCACCGGGATCAACGCAATCATGTTCTACGCGCCCGTCCTGTTCCAGGCCCTTGGTTTGGGGAGCGACGCCTCGTTGCTCTCCGCTGTTATTACCGGAACCGTCAATGTTCTTTCTACTTTGGTCTCTGTCTGTTCCGTCGACAAGGTTGGCCGCAGAGTTCTGCTCCTGGAAGCTTGCGTGCAGATGTTCTTGAGCCAGGTCCATACATATCCTTAAATTGATCGTATTGCATTGAAAATTCATCAGCAAAAACCATTTATGTCCAATCATTAAGTCGATGTTATTGAACATTTCTGCAGGGTGCAACTGGAGTGATACTGGCGAAGGACTTGAAGCGAGCAGGTAGCTTGGGGCACACGGAAGCCATTGTGGTGGTCCTGATGGTGTGCCTCTACGTGATGTGCTTCGCCTGGTCATGGGGGCCTCTTGGGTGGCTGATTCCGAGCGAGACTTTCCCTCTGGAGACTAGAACACTGGGCTTTGCCTTTGCCGTCAGCTCCAACATGCTCTTCACCTTCCTTATCGCGCAAGCTTTCCTCTCCATGCTTTGCTCCATGAGAGCCGGTATCTTCTTCTTCTTCACGGCTTGGATCCTCGTAATGGGCCTCTTCGCTTTCTTCCTCGTACCGGAGACCAAAGGCGTCCCCATTGAGTCAATGGTCGAGGTGTGGAGGCAACATTGGTTCTGGAAAAGATATATGGTTGATGATGATGATGATGATGGGAAGGAAATGGAAGACCCCAAGAGATTTTCTGTATATGTGGACTAAGTTAGCCTTGGGTTTCTTGTGTAACAAGTCATATATATAGATGCACTTATGTGAGTGAGCTTCGAAGATCATGTTAGAGAATATAGGTTGGAATTTTTTGCATCTGTTCTTTTTAGTCAAATAACATTATTAATTTGTATTCCTATGAGCCAGCATTCAAATATGCACTTTTCAATATACACATTTTTTCTCTGAATTATATTCTCATTTCTGTTTAAATTTGTGCTATTTATTCAGAGTTATATATTCTTTTTCTTTTTTTTTATTGAAAAGTAGAACAAATTATTCAAAATCATGTACCTAATAGAGCTGAATTATAACTGGATAAGATACTTCATCACAAAGATGTAAAACACCCCCCCCCCCCCAAATGGGAACATAAATCTCAAGCATTTGTACTTTTCCGTGGCTTTTTTTTAGTTACAGAGTTCTCTACTCTGGACAGCCTATGCCTGGCCCAAATATGGCCCAGCTCCCCAGCCCAATGAAAATAACAGCCTCCATTAGCCGAGCAGACCAACAATCCCGAGGAACAGCAAACCAGACATAGCAAATCCATTAATCACTTGAGAAGCTTGGAGGGCAACCGCATTGCTAGGTGATGGTGCTGGGACGATGGCCGCCGGTACATCCGAGTCAGAGACAGGAGCCGTGGCAGGTTGAGAGGGCGTGGGAGCAGTTTCAGAAGTCAACCGGAGGACGTTGATGTCAACTTTCTGGCCGGATTGGCAGTGACCGGGAACGCCACAGAAGAAGAAGTGGTGACCTCTGGTGGTTATGTTGATGGAGTCGTTGCCAGAGGTATAGGTGGCTAAAGGGGCAGAAGTATTGCAGTTCCTGAACATTGAGTGTGTCACATGCATCACGTTGTGGAATTGTGGATTGTACTCAAACACTGGATTAATTCATTTAGGTTCAGTCAGATATATATATGTAGATGTAAGATTCAAAATAATTACATTAACTTTGATAATTAAAGTTCATATTAATTGGTACCACAAAGCTAAAGATTTAGTATCCCCTCTCCTAAACATTGTTTCTGTGTTTGGGGGTGGGGGTGATTTAGGAAGCGGATGAAGGAGGCCAGCCCACACCAGAAATTAGAAGCGAATTATTAACCGGGAGACGGGAGCGAAAGCGGCATAATTAAAGCGTGCAAATGAAGAGTGAGTGAGTTGGGCAAAAGCCCAGACAATAAACTGTTGGTGCCCCTTTTTAGCGCTTGTCGTGTGGGAATGTGGGTGGGTTTAGTCCACACTTTCGACAACAATCTACCCTCAGTCCACGTCTTGTCGGACTATATCATGATGTAAGAATTGACCCTGAAACATAAAGTGGCATCACCATCTTCCTCTAGCTTTAAGTAGTTTAATTCTGTCACAGTTCATCACTGGCATTTAACAGTCACTGAATCAGAGAACCCACGATCCCTCAACCAAGGGCACTACAATTGAACTAACTGAAGTCACAAAGGAACCAAAAATGGGACAAGGAAGTTGCCTGAAGAACAATCGAACAAATGAAGAACTAAGTTGCTCTCAAGAGAGAGGTAGGAAGGAAAACCTTTCAGGATCATCCCTAGATTTTCTCAAACCGATTAATGATAATGTCTCTTTGAGTTTAAGTTCAATTACGGGTACTAGCAGAGCTAAATGAAATGGAAGTAATTGATGAGAAACAAGCAGGGTTACTAACCAACAACGTCACCGAGTTGGAAGGTTTTGGTGGCAGCCCAGCTCTTGTAATCGACGTTGCCCATGGTGGTCCAACCAGCAGAGTCTCCTACCTTGTGAACCGCCGCATGAGCCACCGTGATCACCGTCATCAGAAGGGCCATTCCTCTCTTCACTGCTACAGCCATGGCCATATCTATTTTCTTCCCAGCTCTGAATTGGAGTAGTGGTGACCCGGCCCTCTTGTCGCTTCACATATAAATCCCTTGGGCCAACTGCCTCATCAATTAGTTGGGTCTTCGCAGGGAGGATTTATGGATTGCGACTTTTTAATTTCTGGTCCCCTTACTTTAACGTAAATTACAAGGGCCACCTTGTAAATCATTCATTCATATGATTGTTGATCACTTCTTCTCACTAGTTAATTACAATTATTTATACTTCCAAGATACCAAGAATTATTTGTAAGTGAATATTGTAAATGTAATTTTATTAGTTATTTGTTACATTATTTTGCTAATTTCTTTGGTTAATCGATTTTGCTAATTTAACACTTATTACCATATAAATTTTTATGATTTTACGGAAAGGGAAAAAAATGTCCCAGGGGAGAGGGGAGCAATGCTAGTGATAATAGGAGGCTAGGTTATTGCTAGATTTTAAGCCTTGTTTGCTGACCACTAATCATTATGGCTCGAAGAAATTAAAATGGTTGAAACACTTGAAAGGGAAGCATGTTTGCCAAGTCGTGTTATACAATCAGATGGGACGCCAACATATTCTATAATCAGTATTTTGAGAGTATAATGATGGGTGGGTGTTGGACCTAATAATCTTAGGGAAAAAAACATAAATTTTGTTTAAACATTACTTATAATCTTGGGAATATACCAAAATTTAGAAAAAAAGACAGAAGATGGATAAAGTAGTGTGTTAAGTGGAGGTAGCCAGTGGGCTAACCCAGCCTAGGCCTAGCTGGGCTTGGATTGGGAAATTTGGACTCAGGCTTAGCCCGCCTCAAGATGGAGTGGGCCTAGGGCTGAGATGGGTCGAGTTTTTTATTTTAGCAAAAAACAAATGTTAAAACATGTTTTGAAACATTATTCAAATGTAATTTGATTAAAAATATTTTTATTTGAAAAAAAAAAAACACTACCACCAATGTGAATTTTATTAATAAAAAAGTCAAACAACATTTAATCATTTGGAACTACCTTACACTTTAAAATGACAAAATGTTTCAAAAAAAAACTAAAAAGTAAAACATAAGATCTTACAATTTTTCAAGTAAAAATATTTTAATTTTCTTACAATTTTTTAATTTTCATTTGAGTAGAATTTTGTTAATATTTTTTATGTTTTTCAAATTTAGAAAATAAGAAAGCTAAAAATTATATGTTTTTTGAAAAAATAAAAAAAATACTTTGAAACATACTAAAGAATGATTAAAAATTTTAAAGAATAAAAAATATCTCAAAATAAATATTTTTAGTCATTCAAAAGTAATCTCCACCGAACTCATATAGAATAAGAAGCTTATTAATGAGTTTGAAAATTTTTCAAAATAATAAATATGACAATAGTTTCCCTAAACTGGAAAAGAATAATATTAATAAAACCTATTGAACAATAATCAATTTGGTATATCAAGTGCGCTTTAGGCTAGGCAAGTATAGCATTAATCTAAATGATGACAACAAGGATATCCTCAACAAAATATAAGTTTTTATCATTCGATGCATAACCAGAAAAAATATTGTATCTTTTTTGGAAAAATTGAACAAAAAAAATGATTTGTTCTTTTCGATGTAAGAGAATGGAGGATCAATTTTGAAAAGTATTTGGAAGAAAATATAGTAAGACAATGGAGGATCAATTTTGAAAAGCATTTGGAAGAAAATATAGTAAAAGACAAATTAATATTTTCCCAAAAAGTTTAGAAATGCCAACATAAGAAAAGCTGAGGGATAAACCACTTTTAGTCCTAAATTTTTTATAACTTTTCTATGTAAGTCCCAAAATATTTTTGAATTTTTGAATGTTGGAAATGGACAACCCGGCCCAATTGGGCCTATTCAGGTTAGGGTCTAAGTTGTGCGGGTTGATGGACCGAGACGAGCTCACTTGGACTTCCTTCCTTTTCTTGGCCCATATTTAGCCCATCTCCTCCTAAGGCTACTCCATGCTAGGCCGACCTCGAGTTTGACCGAGCCGGACCAAATTTGACCTAAGCTAGGTCCAGAGCGGGCTCGGGTCAATCTGCCCTACTAGCTACTTGTAGTGTTGAGGACAACAGAAGATGAATAGAAGAAATTTCTCTAAATTCAAGACTTTACTCTTTCCTAAACTACATCAACTGCATAATGGGCCAAACGAGCCTTATTTGTGAGATTTCTATGTTACAAATAGGTACCTTCACTATATGGAACTAATAAAGTTGTAATTATTTTTTCAAAAAAAAAAAGATCATTTATTTCTTTTTTGGTATTCAAAATCATTATATAAGTTTATAAGGAAATATATACTATTATAGTAATCAGGGAAATGTGAAAGCCCAAGATTATGATTCAAACCCTAAACCTTCCTCATATCTCCCAGAGCTTTTAGCCACTAGACCAAATGGCTAAAGATGATCAATAAATTTCAAGAATGATGATTTTAGTCTTATAAGTGCAATCTAGCAAATCATCACAAATTTTGAAGCAAGCTCTCATGCTTTGTGGTTATTGTCATAACGTATTGGTCATCCATCACATGGCAGCTTCTCTCATTTGGTAACTTCTTTGTTATGTTTTTTTATATGGTTAATTTCAATTTACCCCTAAAGTTTAGGTGATATGACACTTTGCATTTACCTTACACTTTATACTCTTAAAATAATTATTTTATAGTTTAAATTAAAATTAAAAAATTGATGTTGGATGGTATAAAAAAAGAATGTGGCAAACTGTATATTTTTTAAAGAGAATGAAGCAAAGTATAACATTACCTATAGCTAAGGGACAATTAACCCTTTCTGATGAAAAAAGGGCATATTTTAGCTATTTTCACATAAGCAAGCAAGCTTTTTGTTTTTTTCGATAAGTAGTCACACAAACAATTAAAGTACTGGAGTCGCCAATCATGTAAATGTAATGGCCAGCACTTTTGGGATCAGTCAATTGCATAAGATAAAACAAACTGAATAGGTGATAACTTAATTAAACAATATTAATTGGTTTACAACAAATTAAAATAAAAAATTTCTGCCACGCTGAGTTGTTCTCTGCTCTTATCTGGTGACAAAAACTATACCAATACTATTTTTTCCCTCTCATATAATCTTCAGCCACACCTTTTCTTTTCCCTGAGAAATTTATATATGATCCAACGTACCTACTTGTGGTGTTTAGCATGAAAAAGCACTACAAATTTTTTACAACTGGGAAGCTGGATCGAACCCATTTCCCTGCCTCTTCTTCTTCAGATCATCGCCATCTTCCTCATAATCCTCCATGAACCTCTTCCAGAACCAGTGCTTCTTCCACACCCTCACCGTCATCTCCTCAATCGGAATATTTTTTGTTTCGGGGATAAGAAACAGCGTGAACACCGACATCACCAGAACCCAACTGCAGAAGAAGAGAAATATCCCGAACTTGAAGTGGCAGAGCATCGACAAGAAAGCCTGCGCAATGACGAAGGTGAAGAGCAAGTTCACGCAAACCGTCACGCTCTGGCCTGCCGAGCGGGTCTCCAGCGGGAAGGTCTCGCTCGGGATCAGCCAGCCTAGCGGGCCCCAAGACCAGGCGAAAGAGGAGACAAAAGTACAGACCATCAGAACCACGAGAATCGCGAAGCCTTTTTGGAGATCATTGGAATAGTCTTTCACTTTGATCCCCAGAATTATGGCGATAACAGTTTGGGAGAAGAACATCTGGACACCGGCTTCCAGCAGCAGGACCCGACGGCCAAGTTTATCGACGCAATAGATGGAGACGATGGTGGAGAGGACGTTCACGGCGCCTGTGATGACGGCGGAGTAAAGGGAAGCGTCGCTGCCGAATCCCAGAGTATTGAACAGAACTGGAGCGTAAAACATGATGGCGTTTATGCCGGTGAATTGCTGGAAGACCTGGAGGGCAATGGCTATGATGAGCTGGGGGCGGTTGCGGCGTTGGAGGAGACTTCTGAAGGGGTGGTTGACTTGTTTAGCGACATTGCTGGCTTCGACCAGTTCGTTGAACTCGGGCTCGATCTTGTCCGTGCCTCGGATCTTGCGGAGGACGGCTTTGCCTTCTTCCAAGCGGCCGCGCTCGATCAAGCTGTTGGGGCTGTCCACCACCAGAAGGGCGCCCAAGGTGAGGAGGCCCGCCGGAATGCCGGCCAGTCCCAGTGATAGTCTCCACCCCCATCCGCCTGTTATTCTGTCCACACAACACATTAACAATATTCGCATGAGGAATGGCCATAATTTATTTTGGATCCAAAGAATAAAAGACCGCCGGACCATATGGGCCGATACCCTATATTTTAACTAATATTGCAGGCCTAAGCTCACCAATTCATGGGCCAAGACCATTTACAATTGAACAACATATATTTGTATGAACTTGAGGTTGAAGCAAGCCATTATTTTTCATGAATGAGACATTTTGGTTCTTTTCTATGTCAAAAAGCAGAGATAGAGCAAGCTTAGCTGACGGGGCGGGTCAATTATCTGGTTTCAACTATTGGGTGGTACAGATTAATTTATTTGTTTTTTGGGCCAAACTTATATGTGTTTGTTCATTGGTAGGGTCAAAATCGAAAGGTGGAAGACAAAGTGAATTTGCCAAACTAAGTGCGGCTGAACGTGGAGTAGAAAACAAATCAAAGAAAAATATGATTTGAAGTCTCTTTCCTCTAATCATATTTTACAATATCTTTCTCCTTCGGGAACCCATGAGTGGGCACGTACGCGCGTGCTTAACTAGCTTCCATTTACATCCATCTTGAATTCAAGGCACTAGTAATTTTTTTAACTTTAAGTGATCCCCAAAGCAGGGGACGAATCTTTACTTGCATTTTGTCCTTTATGCCACTGAAAGCGAACTTCCAGATTTTTTTGTCAACAGAGTTTAATCATGAAGCAATGGAGAAAGGGTTATTGATGTTACAAAATAAAAGTATTGTCGCGTCTACAAGGTATTTTATAGAAGGAAAACTACAAATTTATGTACTTAACGATTATTTAACAAATTAAGTTTTAAGTAGATAAAATTATGCTTAATCAAATTGTATTATAAACTATCAACTTTTCTAAATATTTTTTTACTCATAAACTACAAGAGAAATGTGAAAAATTGATTAGTAAATGAGTCACCAATCAATTGGCATTTAACTTTTTAACGACTGAATTATTGGTAAAAAAAAATCTAGTCACTCTTACCCTGAGACCAAGGTAGTGATTAACATCAATTGTTAATCGGTCGCTAACCACTTTTTTAATAACCACTTAGCAACCAGCTTGCGACCAATATTGTGTCAACCAAATTCGGCTAATTTTTTGTATTCCTCTTATAGTAATACCTATAGTGTAGCTATATATTTAGGGCTTTTTTTTTTTTACATGTAAAGTATCTAGTACAGGGATAAAAAGAGAAGACTATGGGCCTTTATTGGCCACGTAGCATTTATGGAATTAGGCTCAAGTGAACAATTGCTTCCAATGAAAAAGAAATGAAAATGAAAACAATGCACAATAATGCGTTATTATTAATCTAAAATGAATTGACCACACACCCCGAGTCCAACTCAGCTTGCTAACTTGCGTACTCTCTTAACCCTAAGATTAAGAGTTTGAGTTTCAAGAGTTGCAATAGAATGCAACTTTTGAAAGTATTTAAATTGTTATGAACTTTTACTTGCCAAAACTAAAAAAATTAAAAAAAAAAAAAAGAAATTAAATTGATATAAAATATGTTTACCTTTTACAAGAATTATCTTAAAATCAATTCTTGGACTTCTTAAAATATAGAATTCCAATAATTAGATGATTTAGACAAATAATCACGGCATATAAAACTAAGCAACATTAATACAAAATTAGCATAATATATATAATTGTAAAAAAAAAAAACACTTACTTATTGGTGCCGTAATTGACAAGATTAGCGAAGAGAATGCCAATGGTAACATTGAGCTGGAACAATATATTCAAGCCTCCGCGAATCCTTGTGGGTGCTATCTCTGATAGGAACAGCGGCACTGCCTGCATGCATATATTAACGTTTTTATTAACTATTTTTACGATCCGTATTTTCCACATATTATAAATTTTGTGTCAAATATATATATTTATGATAGCGGCCATTTTTACTCTATATATTAATTATTGTGAATAATAAGTTTGGTATATATAGTTAGTATGGGAGATAATTGTATTTAATCTAAAATTTAGGAGAAAAATTATTTTAACCCAATATGTAAATATTGTTAGTATATGGGGGAAGCCGCAATTTTGGTGCAGCATTTCCGTCCAATTTAATTATTCTGGTCACAAGCAGCGTCAACCGCCCCGCCCATACGTGTCCGAAATCACAACGCAAGAGTAATTTCCAACAGTACATAAAGTATTGCCCCTGATAAGGTTATGAATTACTAAGATAAACCAAATCCAGTGTCACTATCTCTAAACAAGTAATAAAAATCGCTATCCCAATTCTTATGAAAGAGAAACATAAGATATACGTATAATTTAACTCATATCTTAAACTCGAAACGTCACTTCCAAGAAACAGTAAAACTAGAAGGCAATCTTGTCTCCACTAGTTCAAACCTTCATAAAATAATTAATTAGGAATTGTTTAAAGATTGTTACTGTAATCAGGACAGAAGGACATGTTGACTTAAGTAACTCTGGAATCAGGACAAGGGATCAGAAAAAGACAACACAAAAGTAACATTCAAATTATCATGTGACACCTATGTTCATTTTTTAATCAAACGAGTTTATTAAGCTACTTACTTGATTAGCGAAGCCAACTCCGCAGCCGAGCAAGATCCGGCCAACAATAAGCATGGCGAGGTCTTGGGCGGCGGCGTTAAACACGACGCCCACAATGAAAAAGAAGCCGGCCATCAACATGGTGAGCTTCCGGCCTAGCCGCCGCGTCGTGTAGGAGGCGAAGAAGGTGGCGGTGAGGCCGGCTAGATAGAGCGACGACGTGAAGAGTTGGAGCCCTTGGTTGTCATACTTGCAGTAGTTCCCGTTAATTCCAGGCTCCTGGGTCCTCCGGTAAACCACCGGGAAAAACTTCTTCAGAAAGTCCGGCATTGACGTCACACCCCCTGCAATTGAAATGCAAGTTCAACAATCGTCAACCCATCTGATCATAACTTGCTCCCGGAAGACGATATGTTCTTTTCGAAAAAAAAAAAAGGATTAACTTACCGGAAACACCAACGTCGTAACCGAACATGAGGCCGCCTGTGGCGGCCATGATGCAAGAAATGATGACGATGGGAGTGATCTTGGCCTCAAACTCCACCCCGGCGGGATGTACCGCCGTGACTCCACCGGCTGGCATGATCTGTATATAAAAATCTCCAACGAGGGAACGAATTAATTCAACGACCCGAGAGAAAAAGCCCGAAACTTTGGGAATGATGGGTGTATGGAAACCGAAAGACAGAAAAGGAGGAGAGAAGACGGAACTCCGGAGTGTGAGGTGTTGGAAGTGATTGTTGTTTATGAAAGGGGTTTAGGGTGGCTGTACTGTTTATATAGACAACGGAACGGAAGAGAGGCCGTTTGAGCACGAGCTACGAAATTGATGACGCGCTCCATCTTTCCACGTGGCAAGTCTCCCGCTTCTCCGGTGTTTATTTAGGGTTTTCTCTCATTTTAGTATTATTAAAAATAAGTTACGAACAAAACAACAAACAAGAAATATCGGCAGACAACAAACATCTTTTTAATTTCCTCGGAGATTTTTTTTCAATGTGTACTTGATAATATATATTGTGTAGATAGGTCTGCGTTTGGTGGAAACAAGGGTGTGGAAATTAACAGTTTGGTCATGAACACAGAATAGTGTGACGTATATGTTTAATTATGTAGGCCAACTGATGGAAGTTTTAAGAAAAACGAGAGGATAAGATCAAACATGCCAAGGGTAATGAACTTGCAGTAAGAAAATTTAATTAGACAGGGCAGTTGGCTACGTGCCATCTCCCTCCGCGCAGCAGGCAGAATCTAATTTTTACTTTACTCACCAATTAGATTCAAATTAAATTTGAACGTCAAATTTGTTTGTAGTAACAATTATATATGGTATTGACTTTGATGGCGAAAAGGGGAAAAAAAAACTTCAAAGAAGAGAAACTTTATCATTTTTTATAGCTGCTGCAAGATTGTCAACATTGGCTAAGGAAATGATCATATGTGTGTTAGTGTAAGTGTGGGGGGAGCGTAGTCGGTTCCGAGATACTGGAAGTCAACGCCTCCCGAACATAAATTAATTTCCTATCTACAGAATATTAGCATAATTTCTTTATAGTCTTCACTTAGTTTGAGATGTTACTTAATTTATACTGTGCTCCATTCACTGGCTGCCCAAAAACTTGAGGTTTAAGTGACAAATAAATCAAACTAACTAAATTAATTAGTTAATTAGTCTTGGCAAAAGCATGAAGGAAACAAATTAATTAATCGTACGTACTCTTGCTCTGCGCTTTAATGTCATGCCAAAAATCAGGCAAAAGCCAAAGAGTAAGGAGCAAAACACGATCCCAATGACTTGAGGTTTTTTTCCTCTGGGCTTGGGTTATGTGAGATGTGGTCACCAAAAACATGTGAATGTGATAACGTACGTACGGTGCTTTATGAAAGGTGTGGAGGAGGTCGCCTGGATAGCTCCAGAACGTTATTAAAGTGTGGTTATCAGAGGATAAGGGAGATCACATACCACTTGAAATTACGACGAAATCCAATAAACCCATGCACGCCTTTTTTAAAAAAAAAATTTGTTTCTCCGTAGCTTTTCCTACAGTTATTAGGTAGACATTCCGGCTGGCTGACGTGTTCTTCACGGGCCGGTTTTGGTTTTGGATAGACTCGATTGGTAGAACATGCTTAGCTTTTAGTGCGTTCCAGTTGCTTATTTCACCTGAATCTTGTCGAGCGGCATGTAAAATATGAACTCCAACCAGTGGGGAGCTAAGATTTTCTGTCCAAACGAATCTACAGGAAAAGGTCATTTAAGTTTATGGATAACAAGATAAGATCATTCGGGAGAGAGGGAAAAAAAAGGATAAAAGCGATTGGAAATGTATATGGAAACACTTTACCAAGTCATATGTTGACACGAGAGGTACTCACCAGATTTCTCCATTCTCTTCATCCAACTAACATGTAACCTGTCTCTGTTTCAGAGTAGTAATGCCATTGGTCTGTGTTGGTAGTTTATTAACACCTCAGTTACCACATCTATAGTAGTGTTATTTAGACATAGCTTGAATCCCTAAGCTCCAGAGCAAGGTGGGTCTCACAATATATATGAACATATTTGATGCAAAGACCTGTAATGCTTGAGACTTTAGAGCTGACTATTACTACAATATGGATGTGAAAAAACGACGGACAATTTAATCATCGGTCATTCTTTTACTACTCGCCCAAGACTTTTAGATAACACAGTAGTACAAAATTAAACCACTAAATCAACCTATTTTAGTTACCACATCTATAGTAGTATTAATTCAACATAGCTTGAATCCCTAAGCTCAGGATCAAGGTGGCTCTCACACTATATATGAACATATATGTTTGATACCAAAATCTGTAATGCTTGGGATCTTACAGCTAACTATTACTAGAAGATGAATGTGAAAAACCGATGGACAATTCAATCATCAATTAGTCCTTTTTTTTAATTTTTTACTAACTAACTGGAGGCAGAATCACCGGCTACTAGAAATCCGACAATCAGCATTCGAGCAACTAAATGGAAACAAATTAATGACTGATTAACAACCGGAGTTGGTCATTAATCAATCAATAAAAACTCTTTCATGATCAACCATAACCATTTGGCGACCAAATTTTCAATTGGAATTTTGCATTTCCCTTCTACATAGTGCATTGGGCAAAGCCTTTGTTATTGACATTACCAATTCTTAACACAGATATTTTGGTTTGGCTCCTGCTACTTCTATGGGTGCTCATGATGACTGATATGTTTTTATAGTGGGTGAGACTCTGCGCACAGTGATAAGCATTCAGCTTGCTTTGACTTTATATATGCATACGTCATTATTCTTAATAGTTTTTGTTAATGCGTAGTTATAAGATAATTGTATTGCTTATTAAAGGTAATTATCAAAAAATATAAATAATACACTTATGTATTCCGAAATATATAATTTTTATAAATTTAAAAAATGATAAATATTTTAGGACGGAATGAATGCATATTAAGCACCCATGATGGCTCTCGTTGATCTGAATTAAGTACCCATGCTTCCTGTTACTGGGCCATTGGTATGGCGTCATTGATGTAGCCAAGACGATCATATTGGACGGGCCAACAAAAATGAAACGAATGGGTCTAGTCCAATTCCTCTAGAGTAAATGGGCCAACTATCAATTCGTTTTTTTCAGCCCAATACTTTCAAACTCTCGTCACCTCCTCAGGCTCATGTCATATGATAACGAAAATGATGCGTAGAAGAGCAGTCGTAGCAACTGCTAGCACCGCTATCTCAACTTCCAGAATAAACCCTACAGATTCATTTCATTATTTGTATTGGCCTTGACGGACCCCCCCCATAAAGATTATAAAGCCAATAAGTTTCTTTCGTCGTGACCTTTGTTTTTTTTTTTTTTTAATTTATTTCCACTTTGGAACCAGTTGAAGTAGTGCATCTGAATTCTGTAAAGGGCAATTATCTTTCTTTATAAATAGCAAATTCTACAAAATCAAGTTATGTGCGAAAGTTCGTCCAAATCTAAATTTTTTGTCATACTTATTTCGTAATTAAATTGGTATATAACTACTCGATCTTCTTAAATAAAGAGATTAAAGGTTCCAACTCTTATCTTGGATTCCAACTCCATCTGATGCCCATGATTAAATTAGTTATCTGGTTTTTTAACAATTTTTGTGAATAATACTCCTCCATTTGGTTTTAATTAATACTAATTTATACGAGTATATTATCCAACTCTAGTTTTCTAATAGCTGCGCTGCCATCTTCTAACCACCCTAGACTTTTGCAAATAAGGACTCAATATTTATCCTAAGGTTGCACTTTGCCCA
Organism: Aquilaria sinensis; assembly: GCA_005392925.1. Classification (NCBI taxonomy): domain Eukaryota; kingdom Viridiplantae; phylum Streptophyta; class Magnoliopsida; order Malvales; family Thymelaeaceae; genus Aquilaria; species Aquilaria sinensis. The sequence goes on along the minus strand of SMDT01002774.1, from coordinate 191,914 downwards.
AAGGTGGCACATGGGGGTCATCCACGTGGCACGTTTACACGTGTAACTGATTTGGTGATGTTCAAATTTGATGAAGCACAAAGGGTAGTATAAAGTATTCGATCCTCTTTGCCCATGGGCATGAGGTTGGATCTTGTGATTTAAATAGATCGATTGTGTTCTTTTACTCCTCTCAAAATTTTTGTTGTTTTGCCAATATATGGCGCATGAAGGAACTTGTCGTGTGCCACTTCCAATAACAAATCTCCCATTTGTTTAATCACATTATTAAAAAACTAATTATTGAGGCGAGGTTAGGTCAAAATAATCCATTTTCCCAATAGACGGAATGGAATAAAACAAAACCCACAATTGTTGCTTCTCTACTGCTATATAATATTTTCTTTTGAAATTATTATTTCTTTTCTATTTTAGGAGGAGTTTTGCATATGAAAGCAAGTCTAGCACTCCTTTTCTAGGCTCGGATCTCAGATGCGTTGGATCAGTTGATCGGGAAGCAAAAGCAATCTCTCAATTATTATTATTATTATTATTACTGTACTTCCTCATTAGGGCTCTTTTGCTTTATATATATATATTCAACAAATTAAAAAAGTAAAACAGTATTGATTTCACTGTATATTATGCACGTAATACAAAACTAAAGAACATGACAGGAGCTAATAGTGATACCGCCTTTAAAAAAGAAAAAAAGAAAAAAAAACCTACTAGTGATACTCCCAGGGACAAGTTCCACAAAGCGGTGTAAAAGTTAACCTGCGGGTAGCCCCACTTTGTGACTTTTCTTGATGCCTCTCTTTATTAAAATACCAAATTTTTTTTTAAAAAAATTACTTTTAGCATATAGCTACCGCACCGTCGAGCTTTCTTCTTGTAGGTCCGGTCGGCATAGCGTAATAGTACTGGTTTTTTTTTTATATAAAAAATGTTTTAAAAAAACTGATTTTAAACTTATTGAAGTGTACACTGTGGTAGAAAATTTCTCCAAATAATAATTGGATCCGGTTCGGTGGTTAAATGTGATTTGATGCCCTTTCAATTTTAGATATAGGTCAATCAACTCACAACTTTTTAAATATTCTTAAATATCTTGCCTTATAAATATCCATGAATAGAAAAATATTGAGTGTAAAAGTAATTATTTTTATTCATTTTTTAATTCTCTCTCAAGTACAGACTTTAAAATGTGAAAGTACTTGAATTGTATGAAGGTAAACATAAAGGAAAATGATAGGTTCATGTTAAGATGTCTGTCTAAACAATTGCCGCAACAAAATTAAAGCGGAGGAAACATAATTTATAATATTATAGATTGAACATTTATTGCTATTTACTCCGTCCCTAAATTATATGTAATATATTTTATTTTATATCTTAAATATGTGTAATGTTTTTCATATTTAAAAAAATATTTTATTATATTACTTTTTAAATTATCATTTTAATATTTATATTTACTAGCTTTCTTGATTTATGTGTAAAAAGTGAAAGAAAAAAGTGAAAACAATCTACTATATTTTTTCTCAACCTTTATACTAAACCAAATGTTTGAACAAACTTGAAATGAACAGAGTATTACAGTTGAGTAGTTCAAACTTATAAGTAATTATTTGATAAGCAAGAACTAGGACTTGTCCACGCTCCAAAATTACAATCACATGTTTTGAGAAAAGTCAGTGTCATCTAAATATAAAAAAATAGTAGTAAGAGTGTAGACGTGTAGTAGTCATTCGTTATCTTTTATTCCTTCTTTTCTTTCCCCTAAATCTACCAAATTTCTTACAAAAATATTTTATAAATTGGAAAACTTACAATCACCCTCCTAAAGTATGCCCTAATTTATAGTTTATCCCCTTTATTCTTAGAAATCTATACTTTACCCCCTATATTTTTTACACTATCTGATAACAACTTTCAAAATTATATTTAAACTATATGATGGTCATTTTTCAGTAATTTTAATCTCTTTTATATTTTTTTATACTTAATAGATATTTTAAATTATCATTTTTTTCTTTCTGTAAATATATTTTTCTCTCTGTAAATACATATCAATATTTTTTAAAAATTGGTTGGCTGTGAAAAAAATATAAAAAATCTTGAAATTAATGGAACATTATTATCAGACAGTTTAAATTAAGGGTTTCAGAAGTTGTTATTGAACATTATAAAGTAAATAGGGGATAAAATGTATGGTTTTTAAATAAATAAGGTAAAGTGTAGATAAGACCAAACCACATAAGGAGTTTTGTAATTTCCCCTTATAAATTAATGTCGGAGGAATTGATTGGATATTGAAACACTTGTAAGTTTTAGTTAATCAAACTGCGTTTCAGTATTTAATAAGGTTTATGGTCCTTGGGTCCCACAATGCTGATTTGGCACGCTAGCATGTCCATGTGTAGATGAACTCACAAAAGAAGATTGTGTGGGAATTGTACCTTAAGCTTTTTGCCAATTATTATTATAATACTCCTTACGTGGAGTTTAAAATTGGCAGGTGATCTAAAATTACGTGGCCCCACTTTCTTTGTTTGGTTTTTTTAAAAAAAAAATTATACAACATCATGATTCCTAGATGTGGGCATATACTATTACTTTAATGCAACATTTTTTTTTTGTTTTCTATTATTATTATTGCAATACTTGGTTACGGTATCCTAATCACATAATTAATAATAGCGGATGGCGAGTCTCGCAAGGAAATGGAGAGGGAAAGGGAGAAGGGGGAAAGCAAACAGGTAGAAAAGGGCAAAATATATATATATATATTTTTTCCTCCCGACCACTGCGAGCAAACTCTCCCTCTCTGTACATGCAATAGCTTCCTTTTACTCTTTGATCAGTGTGCCATAGTTTTTAATTAAATAACTTGACTGGAAAAAAAATATAAAATATAAAACAAATCTTAATAATAACAAAAAATAATATTTAAAATTTTTTAATATAATGTAAGTTTTTCCTTAACGAGACCTGTTCTGTTCACAACGGTGTGAGAGTCTCAACGTACATCTAATACCCCATCTTCATATAGAACGAAAATCATTTTAAACCGACAGTTTGGATTTTAAAAAAAAAATCATTCATCCGATTTGTCAATTTTTAAACTAATTGAAAATTTCAAAGCGCATTTTTATTCATAAAACTTTCATCAGCTAAATTTTTGTTGCAGAATTTACAATAATTTTACAAAGTTAGTCGTACTAAAAATTTTCATGCACAATACACAGCATCAATTCAATAGTTAAATTATAAGACATTACAAGCTTTTTTTAGAGAGATGAATGAAAACAAAATAACAAGGGATGGTTTTTTTTTTTTTTTTTGCCTCCGGAAAACCTGGAAAACTATGACTCAATTTAAAATAACTACGAGGTCAAACATTCAATTATAATTAGTCCTAAACATTCAATATGTATGATTTATCCGGGGATGATCGGTGGCGAATCTATAATATTTTTAAAGTATTATCTATATATAAGCCTAATTATAATTAGTCCTAAACTTTAAACTGATTAAAAGTTAAATTTTAAACTATAACACAATTATTTAAAGAGAATATATAAATTTCTAGAGTATCCAAAAAGAAAAACAAACAAACACAGCCAATTTAAATAAAAAATTTTTAGTTACTTCCTAAATATTATATGTATAAATTGTGAGTAACTTTTGTAAGTTATTTAACTTTATTGATTTTCAAAGCAAAGTATTTCTATAATTACTAAACATATATGATTTGTATTTAAATTTAAATTAAATAAGTCTTTAAAATTATTTAAAAACTTTAAAAATTAATTATGAAAGGCAAATAATAGTGTTACTTTTACATATAAAGCATTAGATATTTAGTTAATTTTTTAAAAAAAATTAACGGTGGTCTCCCTTTTTCTAGGGTGGAACGCATATAAATACACTAATTGTAAATTCTTATAATAAAATATTCAAAACATGGAAGATTATATAATTTTTCACTAAAAATAAATAGAGAATGGTATACTTCTTTGACAATATTGACACTTTTATTGGAAATTAATATGACTTGTTTGCAACTTTTATGTTTGACCTAATCTATAAAGTTCAATAATTATATGTTGATTCATAATTTAAGGGCTAATTAAACCAATTAAGTAAAATACAAGAGCTAATGTAGTATGTAAGACATGATTTTATGGAAAAAAAAAATAAATAATGATAAATAAAAAAAATTGAAATCAATGACTAATTTTTGTTTCAATAGTTTCCTTTTTGTGAAGATGTTATTGTTTTTACTTTTTCTCCTATATTTTTACTTAGAATAGTGAAATTCAATGAAAAAATTAAAATGAGATCCATATTTAATTTTACTTATATTTTTTTAAATAAAATGGGGTCTATTGACACCATTTTAGACCATATAAATCCGCCTATGGGGTGATGTACACATGAGTGGATGTTTGCTCTACCTCAATGATACCATGTGACATGTACTGATAAAAAGTATTTCCTTTTACACGGTACAAAAGAAAAAAAAACAATTCCAATAAAAAAATGAGCGAGATAAATGGCCTTGAACCTTTGAAAGGAATCATAACTAGCCATGACAATTTCTAACTTATTATGGTCTTCCCACCACCCTCCTCATACTAAATGCTGGAAATCTAGTCGATCATGTTCATATGTGGTCAAAATACATCTATCCAGATTTTGGTTACCAAGTTATAAATTGATAGACTAGCTTGTCATTTAAAGCTTCGGAAATTGGGGGCATAAGGGTTTGTACAGTCCGCCTTGTGCAAATTATTGTGCATTGGAAATGTTACTATCTCCCCTTATATTGTTTTAAACATTTTATTTGTTATTTGAGTTTAATTTTAATTTAGTTATATTATTATTTGTTAAAAAAATATATTTAAAAAATATAAATCTTTATTTATTATTTTTATATAAAGGTTTTTTTATATTTATAATAAAATATTAAAAATTAAAAAATTATAAATTAATTGTTGTGAATGGTAAATGTTATAAAAAAATTTAAGAGTTGTTAGCTTTTACGTTATTATTTACTTTTAGTATATGCGAACCTGCATTGGGTTATAAAACTTTTTCTTTATTTGGATGCTAATAAATTATATGGACGGCTAAATATTAATGGGCTGGCGGATGAACTCAACTCAAATACTTTTTAGCCCTTTGGGAAGTGGCAACTGGGAACCTGGCATTATAATGTTGGCCTGAAGCCATTTTTTACCCCTGAATATGGTAGACTCGAATACTTAACCTCCTGGATTTCAACTCGGTCTAACTTGCTCTCCCAACTTGGAAAAATGGTACACTTTACCCCTTTTGTTCCACATGATTGTCACATGACCCATATTAAGCAAACACCACTTGTAACCGTTAATTCTAGCTTTTCTCTACCATTTCCATATCGACCCTTAAGCTTTTTGCTCTTCTAAAGAAGAACCAACTTTAAATCCCAACAACTATAATCGTTAATGACTTGGGTTTTGAAGAAAACAGTCAAGTCTAGCAGTTGTCATCTCGTGCATGTAATGGCGTCAACATTGTTTATGCCATTAAAGAGCATCTATAAATCCATTACCGAATTAAGGTCATATAGAAATTGGATTAGGTCAGTTTTCTTATTATTCTGTTTGTTGATTTGATTTCCTTAAAAAGGATGCCTATAACCTGTTACTTCATTTGCCCACAAACTATTCTATGAATTGCTCCAATTAGACACATTTTAGGTTGATGAGGTGAACCATTACGAATTTCCCATTAACAAGGCTTCCCTTGTTACCACAGAAACGATACCCTAAAGAGCAACTCAAAGCCGCCACTTGTTTGCATGTTCATTCCTTTAATCAGTTCCAGCTGTCAATCTATGGCGTTGAAGTGAGTCTTCCCTTTTGGTTTATTTTTCTCCTTCTTTTATTGTGTTTGAGCCTTTCCTTCACCCTTGAATGATTCTTGGATTAAAGCGTGGGTTAAGAAATTGATTGATTAATTGGTTGGTAATGATGCAAAAATTTTACCAAAGTTTTATCTATTCTAAAGTTTGCCCAAATTTTTGAAAAGGTTTTGCTATGATTCTACTTTCTTCTCTGAAGCACGAATAAGAGATTTTACAAGAAGAAACAAACAGACCAAGTGGTGTCCAGGTAAAATGCATTACATTATGCTCACATAGGCCCAAAAGAGCTAAAGTATCCTGTGTTTACAAGTTTAGGGGGTGGGTTTCACTAATTCCAAGTTGAGAGGCTTAAGTGTCTAGGTCATTTATGCTGATGGGTTAAAAATGGCTTTAGGCCTATAATGTTTAATGATAACTAGGGTTAAAACTTGGAACAAAAAAAATGATAAATGATAAAGAAATGCAATTGGGTGTTCCTGTATGTTCCTAGCTCACAAGTATGGGAATGTTGTCTTAAATATCAATTCTAATATGGATTTTTATTTCACTGGTTAACACATTGAGATACAATTTTTTTATACAATATCTTGAGTAAATTAGCTTTGGCCTATAGTTGAAGGGTACTTCAAATGCATTAAAAAAAATCATGTTAATAAGATGCTTGCAATTAGTATAGGGTAAAATCCATTTGTGATCCCCTAGGTTTAATTTGTATCCTAAAATGGTCATTTATCTCACATTGTGTCATTATAAATCTTGTTACCACCTAATGCACATTTTATTGTGGTCTTTTTTGTTAGTTTTTTTTTTTGTTGTCTTTGTTTTATTGGACAGAAATTGATGTTGTGACAACTTGGATGTTGATGTGGCAATTCAAAATGTCATGTGACATCATCTTTCATAAAAACAAATGATTATACTAACAAAATAAAAAAATCAGGCCAAATTTGACACAAATATATAATTCTACGAATTTAAAATATAGATTTAGCCAATCTTCATCGTCTTCCCGTAAATCTTGCTCCTCTCATCTGACATTATCCTTGTTCAGCCACCTTACCCCTGACGGTTGCCTAACATTGTTGCTGCTCACCTGAATTGCGGGCTTTGCTTTGTTTATGCCCTTTGTCGATGGCAACCCTCTCATAAGTCTTATACTTCATCTCCATCATTGCAAGTATAAGCAGAACTGTGGGCCACTTGATTGCTCACTGTTGCCTCAATCCTATCTTTCAAAGCCACTAATTAATCCGTTGCAGCCCATTTTTTATTCTTAATGCAGATAGCAATTACTTCTTCATATTTGCCCTTTTATTCTCATTTGCAAATATGTGGCATGATAGTCCTATTCAAAGTAAATTGTGCATTCAAACTTATCAAAAATCACTTTCCCAGCAAATCCTTCACATACTTTATATAATGGCAACAACATTTCACCCGTAATCCGTTAGGGATGAAACTGATAGATCTTTTGCAAAATCTTTTGTAAACTACCAAAGGCGACTTTCATCTACATGCACTACAAGCTTTAGAAGCACCTGAAAGCATTACAGGAAACTTTTATAGACTAAGTAGTGAAAGCAAGATAGTAGCTACATTTCTAATACCTCATAGATTACCAACATGATTAGCTTCACCTTTAAGAGCAAGTTCTCCCATCTCCTTGATCAATGTAAAGATGAGTACATATGGAAAATTCTCTAACTGGTCTCTTGAAAACCGATCATCAACCCTAGAGGCAATAATTTCATTATTGCCCTTATTCTTATTGAGTTTAGCAATTTAAAAGCATTAATAGACCCATTTTTGTGGGTCAACCATTTACGTGGGTTTGTTTCTGACGTGGCAAAAATGTATCATTTTTTTTTCATATATTTTCCTTTAAATTGAAAAACCTACTTAAAGGCATAAAGTAACACAAAAAATGCCAGGAGATTTTATTGCATTGAATATCTTGCGCACGACAGAGTAAAAAGTGAAAGGGTAATTGTGAGAGTCTGCTTTTTTTTTCTTCTTAAGAAAACTAAAAATCAATACAAGCACAAAGGTTTAGAGTGGTAAATAGGAAATACTGAGTCCCACAAATGAATTGGTCAATTGGGTTTTAACTCGGCATGAAAACCAACATATCACGTGACTTGTTAGCATTTAAATCCTATTATGTGTAAGAAATTATTTTTTTCATAGCTAGTAAATAAGTTTAAGTTAAGTAGATTAGGTTGTAACATACCTATTGTATCCTATTCTTTTATAACATTCTAAGTACTAGAAAAAAAGCTAATGAATTGAGGTTTTTTTGTCCTTCCTAGAAACATGATAATTTTGTGGGTGAAGATGAGAATTCTCGGCACGTTTAGTTTGTGCCGATTGTTCTTTGAGCCTAAAATTCTCAAATTGAGTATTGTTGTGATAAAATACTGATGTCCATTATGATTTACTTTTATTAGTTTATTTATTATAATTTTTTAAAAATATTGTTATTAATCATCTTTTACTCTTCCTAATATATACATTATAATGCATCGTTTATATATGCGAAAATATTTTTGCCTCACATGTCACAATTTCTTTTCATGGTCCACCTCCACCAGTGGCAGGAATACCACTAAATGTGCATTTTGGTGATTTTCCAACCCAGTGTTATACCTGGAGGACTTATCCTATAAAAATGGGGTATAAATTGTTGCTGATTGAAACAAAAATAACTACTCAGTTGATCCCGGAAAAGAAGCTCCCAGACAAAACCCAAGCGGCAGTGAACAATAATGCCACGTAGAGAAAATGACACTGCCACGTCAGAATATGTTTTGTTTTATAATTTCTGTGATAGAAGATCACTTTGTTTCATCTGTACGAAAACAAAAGCAGCCGTAAACAAATGACGCGAATGGCGCGTGGTTAGATGCGCGTGGGAGTTTACATGATTAATTTCGTTTTAGCGCCCTCATTCACAGTGCGGAATATTGACCGACCATGTACGTTTCCAATTTTCCCAACTTCATTACATGTCCAGCTGGGTGAGTTTTTCTCCAAAACATGCATTCTTTATATCTTTATTCTCAAATATGGGTAGTTTTGATCTTATTTCTTGAAAATGGGGGTAATTTTGCCAAGCTGGCACTATTTCCCACTACCATCCCACGCTGTCACATAAAAGCAAAGGGTAATCTATATAATTGACCGCCAAGGTCAAATTGATTTTCATTTTGATCCTAAATGTTTCCTTTTTATTTACATTATTAGATTTTAATATTCTTTTGGTTGAATTACCATGTGTTTTTTCTCCACAACTATATTCACGAAAAGATACATAACTACACCAGAAAATATTATTAAATGAATGTAAAATTCAACTGTATTTGATAATTACTCTATTTTGTCCCTAAAAATAATCCAATTTTGCTATTTAGGGAGGCCCAAAAATTTGGGTAATCTTTTTCTTATCGAAAAGTTTACCGCTTGTTTAATTCAAAACTGCAAGTCTGAAATAGGTTTAAATTATCTAAGTAAGAGAATCAAAGGAAAGCAACATGAAAACAAAAAAATCGTGTTTAATAGTGCATGAAAAATAAAAGGGACAAGGAATTATTTTTAGGCTGTAAAGTGTAGTATAATTTTTAGAATTTTTATGCATATCACCCAATTTTTTTTTTCATTTTTTATAACAGCGATCTATTATACAAAAGCTTACACATCTCATATTTTCTCAAAACATTTAGCAACTATTTAATAAAAACAGCTGGATATTTAATTATTAAAAAAATAAAAAATAATGGGTTTTTTTTTTTGAAAAAATACTCAAGTGCTAGAGACAACTAAGTCATTGACTCTTAAGTCTTACGTAACTAACATAGAATTCTGGTCAAAAAGTGATGTATAACAATTTTCAACACATTTTACTTGATCTTCTAACTAGTTTTAAAGCCTTTATAATGTTCTCTTATAAATTTATTGATTGACTTGTACAAAGTTAAATCTTTCATATTTTTTGAGCGAATAGATCTTCAAAAATTGCTAAACAGACAAAACATAATGCATAAGTAAAAAGAGAAATATAAGGCCGTGACCAGAGAGCCTAGAGCTATAACTTTGGATTGATAAAAGAGAAGTTTGCCTGTGGATGCATCCCTAACTAGATTAAAGTTTAGATGAGCCAAAATAACAGTAGAGCAGCCACAATGCATCTTTAGCTTCCAAGAATGCATCTTTAGCTGGATAAGAGATAAAATATGGCAAAACAGCTGGAAATACATTCTTGGAAGTCTCTAACTCCTAGAGATGCATCCCCAACAACTAGAGTAATATCTCAATGACTTCAGAGACACAACACTATCTCCAAATGTTGTAACTTTGTGTTTTTTGGCTTTTGTCCCTTATTTTAGCTTCATTTTGATCTTAAATTTGATTTACTATTGATATTTAAAAAGGTTGAGTGAGCTACGAGATATCTTAAAGATAGTTAAACATATAGTGAAAGACAAGGTTAATGGCCTTAGAGTTATATGTTAGAAAAAAATCCCCCGATACTTAAGCCAGTGTAGATTCAAGAAAAATGTAAAAAGCTTAAAAAGCTTAAAGAGAATAATAAAAAATGCACTGAAAGTTCCCTCTGAGGGTCCTTTATTAGCCAAAGTCGTGTTCTTATTGAGAAAACTGGTTCTTGTCAAATGTGGGTGAAAATCCCGTAAGTAGGGATCCAATTGCCCTTTGGCTCTTTATTAATATTGAATTAATAACAGTAATCTCAAGGTAGTGACCTCCTGGACGCGTTTTACCTCCAATGGGCGCCGAGACTTTGGGCTCAAGCCTATTACAACTCCTTTAAAAAAATGTTACCATGAAAAAATATCGTTAATTTCATTAAAATTTGAAATACGACTTTTTTTTTTCTTAAATCATGGTTGTTTTAGTCTCAAATAAGTGGGACCTATTTTCTCTCAAATACTTATAGGAACGTTTTTATTTTCAGAAAAATACATATATTTTAAATTGTTTAGCAATAAATTATATCCAATTGTTGTTAAAAATTATATACCTTAAAAAAATACTAAATGCATTTAGGACCTATAAAATGAAAAAGCATTTGTTTATGGCGTATTTGGATTGTACAAAAAGCAAAAAAACAAAAAAATCACTTTGGTTAATCATGTCAAACAAATTAAAAAAAAAAATCACTCTGCCCGACCAACAAATAGAGTCTATTTTACCTTTTTACACATATATTAACAAAATTTTCTCCTTTTCTTTTGCTTTCCTTGAATACTGTTATCTAAGAACAATCCAAAACACAGGATAAACGTAGACTAATAAATGATAAACTATTTGAATCTGTAATATGACTCAATGCGGCATCCATAAATAGCAAAATTACACTCTTTTTCAAAGGGATGAATGGGGTGAAAATTAATTCTTGCAATTTATTTGGTTCATTCAATAACGTCGTTCTTGAGTAGTTTTGTACTCCATCCGCCTTAAATTATTATTCACTAGAGAAAAAACTCATGCTTTAAGAAAGGTATACAGTCTGTTATTTCTCAAATTGAGTATTCTACAAATTTTACCCCTATTTGATATATTCATGTTTTTAAAAATTAACTTTTATAATACATTAAATTAATGATACAATAGTTAAATTACTAAATTAAATCTTCTAATTAAGAAAGTGAATAATGAAATCAGTTCGCTTCAAAATTGAAACGTGGCCAAATAATTCAGGAGTCAGGACGGATAAAGTATCTTCTCATGAAGATAGTTGTAGGGATAAAATATTGTGATTGAACTACAAAAATTATTAAATTTTAACAATTTAATTGAAAAATGAAACAATAGAAGCTAAGGTGAAAATCGGTTCAATCTTTGGCAGTGTATCATGTACATTTTTCCCCAAGTGCCAGCGTGAAAAAAAAAAAGCTGCACCGTTTTGATAAATAAAACTAGAACTACCCATATTAGGAAATAAATATGTAAAAGAATACATGCTAGGGAGACAATTCCAACTGGGTCCCTATGACAAACCTAGCAAACGTGACAAGAGGCCAAGACCAGGAAATAATTTCTAGATCGGCAGCGGATTGTGGGCCCGTCCTTCTCGGGAGTTCCGTGAATGTGGCTCGGTTTTCTTACGCACGATCCTTGCCGCTGGGTTCAACCATCCGACGGCTCACATTCCTCCCGCTGAACGACAAGCCCGAGCCTCTCGCTTTGGTGCCAGCTCGGACTATTTGTTTTAGAAAATTAATGCCCTGGCCACGTCAGAAACCTATCGACGGTTAGAATGGTCTCGCATGCAGGTGTGTGGCGATCCTGTCCGTTGTTTGTTGACTCAGATGTTTATGGTAGGCCCACTAGTCTTTTTTAGAAATAATATATCGTACTGAATAAGTGGAGTGATAATATAAGTGGGTAATTATCGGAGGGAAACAAATATAAAACGTGAAGCCGAGAAAAAATGAATTTGACCGATTGAGACGATATTTTTTGCGCTCACCTAGATTCCTTGTGATCGTTATTCCGCTTTTATCAAGGTCCTCTCTGGCTACTGGCAATTGCCAGTCGTGACATCTCTTTGGTAGAGATGATTATTGAGTTCATTTGATTTAAATTGAACTAGATTAGTCAGGTTATTTTATTTTTTTTGATTTTAGATAGTGAAAAATTAGATATAATCTATAAAACTGAATTTAAATTGAATCAAAATATTTTTATTTGGTTTCAAACTAAATTAACTCAAAAAATGGGTGTAAGATTCTATAAAAGAGAATCGTTGTTTATCTATTCAAATTTCATTTAATATAGAAGATTTATTGTCTAGGAAAAAAAAACAAGAATATAAGCTAATTTGGATTAGTTTATAGGTTTATTATCCATGAATTTTTTTTAAAAAATCTAAAAACAAAAATTTCAGTTAATTTGGCTACTGAATTATCCAATATTCAAAACTGAAACCGAAATTGAACTGAAATCAAATTTTTTGTTTTTGGATTTCAAACAAAACCAAATTGAATTATAAAAAAATTGAATCAAATTATTAAATTATTTCAATTTTTCAGTTTTTTCAATTTGAATTGAATGTTGATTACCCCTATTTTTTATAGAAAGTTTTAGTATAGGTAGTAAAAATTACATACAAAAATTTTACTAATTTAGTTTTTGAATATAGAATTTTATTTGGTGGCATCAATTTTTTAAAAATCAATCACATGACTTTATGAAAATCTTATAAATTTTTAGCAAGTGTAACATTAGAAAACTTTTTGTGGGAATTTCAAGGCTAAAATTATTTTACATAATTTGTCAATAACTTGATCGTGATTCGTGGGGAACAGTGAGGAATAGGACACTGACTTTAACAATATTTAATTTCCATTAATAATATAAAAATTTCTCCACAATCATTAATTTATTACTAACAATACAATCACCAAATCGGTAGTGAGGAAACTGGGGAAGCTTGGTAGAGAAGAAAAAGCATGACACGTGGCGGGATAATGCCGAAAAGGTTGAAGAGTGAGCAGAGACGACAATAATCCTATGGACCAGATCTTGCCATGTCAGGCTTAGGCAATAGACGCCGTTCGATGTGTTGAGGAACGAACGGCCACGATCGGACCATTGAATGCAGCCACCCATCCTGGCCGTCAAGTAGGCTTTGGGGTGGGTTTCTCTCAAGAGTGAAATAGCGGAAAGAAGATGAGGTTAGAGCACAAAAGGAGGACACACACAGAAGGGAGGGGGGAGAGAGATAGAAGCGAAAGCTAAGTTCTTTGAAGTCTGACAGATTTGCTTCAGACGAGATCTCCGAATATCGGACCAGTATCTCGCCGGAGACTAGTGACGGCGACTCCAGGCGGGCCTAATTTTCCACCGGTTCCTGGCGATGACAGATGTCTGATACGAACTACATAGGCGTAATAACTGATTTGTTATTTGAAGTTTATTGAGACGGAGATTTCAGATGGATAGAACCAGAGAGGGGAGAAGAGTCACCCTCGCCGCAGCTACTAATGGCCTGTCTAGAAGGAGGCATAGAAGCAGTTCAATCAGAGATTCACCAGGTTGGGAAATCAGATCCATCTTTTCTGACTGAACACGGTGATTCGTCGCCGTTTTTTGTTCATTTTTATGCTTTTTTTTTTTCTGACTGCCCCAATTCCTGTTGCAGAAGACGACGGCCCGATGGAGTTGCTAGAAACGGCGAGGCTGAGAGATCGAAGCGCCGTGAAGAAGGATCGAGATCGAGAACGAGAAAGGGAACGCGAGCGGGAGCGAGATAGAGAGCGGGAAAGGGAACGGGAAAGAGATAGAGACAGAGAGAGAGATAGAGATCGGCTGAGTAGAACCAGCAAGATGAGGAGAGACCGATTGATGAGCAGTAGAGAAGACGGCGGCGAGGACAGTTCTGAAGAGAGTGTTAACGACGATGAGGAGGATGATGACGATGGCGGCGGCGGAGGATCCTCAGTCCGGATCCTTCCGCCGAACGCAGCGTCTTTGTCGTCTTCTTCTTTGTTGAATCATCATCATCCACATCAGCATCAGCATCAACAGCAGCAGCATCATCGGAAGAGTTTTCCCCCGCCGGCGAAAATTTTTAGACCAGCAACGCCGATGACGGCCTCCCCTTGGAAGGCCGGCGATGAGATGATTGGTGTGTCGGTGCCTAGAAAAGCTCGGTCAGGTAGAGAGGTGGAAGGGATCTGATGTTGATTCATTTTCACGACTTCTGAGTCCACTTGATTTTTCTTTTGAGTTTTACTAATCTGTTTCTTCGTCACTTGATAGTTTCTACGAAGAGGTCTCATGAATGTTGGGCGACCAGTGCGGTGAACGTTACTGGGGGAGAGCAAATTCATCGCCAGGCTTCTACATCTCCGGTCCAAGCTGGAGCTGCTGGGATGTTGTCATCTCCATCCCCTGCTCCTCCATCACCGTCTTCTTCCAATGCTTCGATGAGGAAGAAGATGGTGAGCCATGTAATTGTATTTTGCATGTTGTTACTTGTTATTTCCTTTTGAAGTTGTTATCAGAGCGTCAATCTTTTTTTCCCGTTGCAGAAGCCAAATGGACCGAAGCAGCGGCCACCAAAATCATCTTCCAAATCTGTGTCGTCAGCTCAGGAGGAGATAGAGATCGAAATTGCAGAAGTCTTGTATGGGATGATGAGGCAGCCTCAGGGTCAGGGTCCGAAACACGAGACAGATTCTGGGAAGTTCGAGTCAAGAGAGGCTAACAAACACAGTAGTGATGCCAAATCTAGAGTCTCTTCGCCGATTTCCAACTCTCCATCCATGATTCCTCCGTCATCGTCCATATTGCCCTCCAATTCCAACTCCCCAGCAGCTCCTATTTCAGCTACCGGTTAGTTTTTTTGGCAGCTTCAGCTCAGCGGATGTGTTTATCGCCTTTTAGATGCTGAAAACTGCATCAGAATGGGAGATAAGGCGAATTCGGATTGCTAAAAATAGCCTTATTGCTCCATTATTATGGTTTTTTTTTCCTTTTTGGTTTTCCCTGTGAACTCGTGGAAGTGACAATTGTCTTTGGTAAAATTTGCAGCTCCGAAGAGGAAGAGACCAAGGACGGTGGAGGATGAGAGTCCGTTGTTGTACCCAGTCAGAAACGGTACCATTCCATCTGCACCGAAAGTAGAAACTGATCAGTTGCCAAAAGCTGAAGCTGCTTCTCCCCATTTGAAGAATTCAGGATCCGCAGTTGAAAATGGAGTGAACTCTGGTGATTTAACGAAGTCAGAAGCTGCAGCGCCAACCCAGCAGCAGGAGCAGATGAATACGCAAGCGAAAATGACGGTGGCAGAGTCGAAGCCGTCGATCGGAGAATCAGAAAACCATTTGGATGTTACCATAAAGGAGGGGTCTCAGTCGACTAGTAAAGAATCTCCAGACTCGCACGTGAATCCTTCTTTCCAGGGATCAGGGGAAGAGCGTGAGAATTCAGCCACGGCGAAGGGGTTAGTATTAATTGGGTCTCTTCATCTTTCTCTCCCCCGCTTTGCTTTTTCCTCTGGAGACAAGGATTGGGGTTGATCGTTTCTCGGGCCTGGTTTTTTCAGGAAGTGTTCTGCCGAGACAGAGAGTCAACGGGAAGAGAAGTTTCAGATAGATCTGATGGTGCGATGCCAATATATCTTCCTTTTGTTTGTCTGTTTGTTTTTTCTCCACTTTTCCCCATTCTCGATGCTAAATTTTGGTGGGTTATTTGATTCAGGCGCCTCCTCCGTCTAGATCGTCTCCGGATAAGGACGGCGATGTTGATTTTGTAACCGTGGATCCGAAATCTATGGTCGCCGCCACAGAAACGGTGAGAAAATTTGCTGTAAAGCTGCTATTTTTAGCAGTCCGTGAGCACGCAATTTGGAATCTTTCTAATATGTGGTTCTGTGTTCATGGCAGAAACTAATGCCTAACGTGAAGGAAGAAGATAAGAGCGAGAAAATAGGAGAGGAGGATGTGAAATCGGTTGCCGATAATCATAGGGCGGCGAAGACAATCGCTGAAGAAGCCGAGTCCCATAATCCGGGTAGTATTAAAGAGAGGACCATCGATCTCCAGCTGGACTTGGAGAAAGCTGATAAAGATGGCGGCACAAGTACCGTGAATGTGAACAAGATAAGCCACAATCAGCAGCAGCAGCAGTCGATTTCTGAGAAAACTGGTGAGTTCACTTTCTTTTCCTTATTTTCTTTTTGGTACTTGTCACCTCTTCTTCTTCCTCCACCTCCGTTTAGTGTTTGGAGAAAAAGCTGATTATTTAGATCGCTGTTTGGTTGTTGATTTGACGATTTCTTCTTCCCATTTGAACAGCACCGGGCCCTTCACCCTGGCCCATGCCTAGCTGGCCTGGAGGAATTGCTCCTGTGGGGTATGGTTTTGTCTTGTTTCAGTCGTGTTAATTTTCTGTGCAATATATTATTAAGTGATACTGTTTTTATGCAATTCATAAGTGAAGCTGTTGTGAGCAGATACATGGCACCGCTACTAAGGGATCCTGTTAAGCTGCAAGGAGTTGCGTCTATGGACGGTAGCATCATGCAGTCCGCGGCTATTCAGGCGAGTGTGTTTTTGTTGTTTTTCCTGTGTAATTGTTGCTTCAGTTAATTTTTTGTCCTTTCATTTGCCTCTCTTTCTCTCTCTTCAGCAACTCCAGTTTCTGATGTTTTCCCAACTTTTGCAGCCACCACATTTACTTTTCAGTCAGCCAAAGCCGAAGAGGTGTGCAACGCATTGCTACATTGCTCGAAACATCCATTGTCATCAGCAATTTATCAAAATGAATCCTTTCTGGGCAGCACCAGCTGGTTCTGCCTCACTATACGGGGCCAAGGCCTGTGGTCTGAATGTTGTCCCGCCGACAGAATTGCATGCTAGCATGCCTAGTGGAGGGGTGACTTCTGTGCAGGACAAGGGACAGACTCTTGCAATTTTTCCGAGCCATGCCGGGAAGGACAAAGCGTCTTCAGCCTCGAACATGGTGGATGCTGCGCAGAGGAAGCAAATACTGGTTCAGCAACCGCTTCCGCCTGGAGCCCCCAGTAATATATTGGTATTCTTCACCCTATCTTTTACTAAATTGCATTTTCCTGATGGGTGCATGATGATTTTTGTTGTGAATAATTTTTTCTCCAGCATGGACCAGCGTTTATCTTCCCTTTGAGCCAACAACAAGCGGCTGCTGCAGCCTCTGTCCGGCCTGCATCTGTGAAATCTTCTCCTGTTAGTGGTAGTACAGCTTCATTGAATACATCGAATACTGCCTCAGTGAGTGCAGCGGCTTCAGGTGCAGCTGCTGCCCCAACAATGAGCTTCAGTTACCCAAATATACCAGGCAGTGAAACTCAGTATTTGGCAATTCTGCAGAACAATGGCTATCCATTTCCTATTCCTGCACATGTTGGTGCTCCTGCCTATAGAGGGGCTCATGCTCAAGCAATGCCCTTTTTCAATGGATCTTTCTACTCTTCTCAGATGCTTCATCCGTCACAGCTCCAGCAGCAACAGCCAACTGTTCATTCAAATCAAAGCCAGCAGGCTCATCAGAACCCTAGTATGTCCAGTGGTTCATCATCATCCCAGAAGCAACAGCAGAACCAGCAGCCAAGGCCACATGGAGGTGGGACAAGTGGTAACATACAGGTCTTTCCTGCCCCAAAAAGCCAGTCTTCTCAGCAGGTACAGCTTCAGCAGAGGCCACAGTTGGCAAGTCCACATGTGCCTCATCAATCACGGCAACTTGAAGGTGAAATGGGTGGTGAAGATAGTCCATCCACTGCTGATAGTCGAGTGTCTCGTGCCAATATTAATATTTATGGCCAGAATTTTGCTATCCCAATGCACCCTCCAAACTTTGCATTGATGACTGCTGCGTCAACTGGTGGTTCCACAAGCTCTGGGAGCAATATTGGTGAAAGGAAGCAACAAGCAGCTGCCAAGGGCGGAGTTGAACCTCTTACATCTCAAGCTTTTGCAATGTCATTTGCTTCAATCAGTGGTGCGACCACTGCTGGCCTGGACATTTCTCATTTTGCCCCAAATCATGCAATTCTTCAGAGCCTCCCTGAGGCTTCAAGGCAAGGGTATCAAATTATGGCCGCTGCTGTAGCTGCACAACAGAAGAAAAATTACCCCGTCCCAGAAGAAAGTAAGCGTGTGGGTGATGATGCACCTAATATGGAGGAAGAAAGGAAGGCCATGACAGTGAAGAGTTCAGCTGCTGTTGGGCAGTCAATTGCATTTTCTAGGCCAGATCTTTCTAGTGCACCTGGCTCCACATTGCCTGGGAACAATGTCATTGATAGCTCTGCCCGTGCTCCGAACCTTGGCTCTAGTTCAGTTCGCACTTCAGGGCCTGTTGTCTCTGGTTCTGTCGGTGCTGTCAATGCCCCCACTGCACAGCAACTACAGCAACAACTACAGCGGAGTCAGCAGAAGCATCAGCAACAACAGCAGCAACAGATGCTTCAGCTGCAGAAGCAGCAGCAGCATCAGCATCAGCAGCATCAGCATCAGCAGCAACAGCAGCAACAGATGCTTCAGCTTCAGAAGCAGCAACAGCATCAGTTTGCAGCTGCAGCTGCTGCTTCTGCTCGGGGTAAAACACCAGCAACAAGTAATGGGAGTGCTTATTCTGATCACCTTCCTACGGCTGCTATGACAGCCAAGTTCCCTAATGCTTTAGCATTTCCTTCCAGTCTTGTTCAAAGCACCAGTAGTCCATCTCAATCCCCTCAGTGGAACACTTTGAGGACATCAACATCTCAGGTCACTTCTCCTCCTCCATCGGCATCATCAACCATCAAAAACATTTCACAACAAGGTAGATCACAGCAGAGCCATACACAAATATCGTTTGCAGCTAACCCCAAAGCCTCAACACAGGGGCAACAACCTACCAGTAGCACACAGTCCCCATCTCCTCCTGTGATAGGTAGTTCTCCGACAACGTCAATTTCCAAGAGTGCAGGTGGTAGCCCCAGGATGACAGGGTCCGCTGTAACGGGTAACAAGGCTGGACAAGCTTCTTCTCTGTCATCGCAACATGTAAAGAGCTCATCAGTCCCTGGCCAGAAGTCATCCCCTGTTGGTAGTAGAAACGTGCCGTCTATCCTGGGTAATCCCCATATTACGTCATCAACAAGCACTGGAACAAAGTCGCCAGTGGTGCTGCAAAACCAGCAGCAACAGATGCAGCAGAAGCCTGCATTGCAGCAAGCACAACTGTTCTTCTCAAATCCATATGTCCAGGCTCAAGGTCAACATTCTTCAAATGCTGCTTCCACGGCAACAACTGCAAATGCATATTACATGCAAAGGCACCGCAATGAGCAGCAGCCACCAGCAGGATCATTGACAACATCATCTTCAATGTTGTCTCTGTGTTCTACTGTTAGCCTTGTTAATAGCAGTACCAGTGATTCTGCTAAAGTGGTTGCTGCTGCTAGCAACATGAAAGGAGGTGTTCTCACAAATCAGGGACTTATTCATGCTGGGCAGTTTGCTTCGTCCCAGCCATCTGGAAAGGTGCATCAGCTTGTGCCTCCTGGTTATCCATATGTCCATCCCATTCCTACTGTTCCTGCAGCGGTTCAGGTGAAACAAGCAGAACAAAAACAACCTGCAGGCGATTAGACTTGTCACCTATCTGTGTCATTGTGCACTTTTCACAGACAGAAGACGTGCTGAGGAGAGCCGGCCAGTGAAAGAGATAGACCGGCGAGTGTGAATGCATTGGAAATGAAGGAAGCCGTGTTTTGGGTCTCACTGTAACTCAGAAGTTGCTGGCATCGCAGGCGCTATGACTGATATAGGATAAAAGGTGAACGGCTAGGAACCAAACGCCTTCTCACAGTTTTGCCGAGGCGAAGTTTTGATGGTGTGGAGGAAAAGAAACTGGGGGAAAAAGCGGAACGTGTATAATATGTACACTGGTGTTTATAGTCTGACGAGTTTGATGGATCGACGTCTAATTGAAAATTCGTTGGGGTTGATCCTTGGATTGGTGGTGGAAGGAGGTGGTTGATACGATATGATTTTGTAGGTCTAAAAAGAATTTATAGAGGTGGGAGGGAAAAAGTGGAGCTTGGGGGTCTACCTCTTTCTCTCGTTTGGGGCTTTACCTTTTAATAGTAGGAGTCCCCTTTTCCTGAACTCTTATGGCCCTTTCTTTTCCTTTTTTCGTCTTTTTATATTTTTGGTACTCCATTAAATTCTTTTATGCCTAATTTTCCCGAAATGTGCAGGGAAGGATAACATTTTATCTTTTTGGCAAATATATATGCACCTAAGGCAGTTAGGGTTGTATATGTCACTAGTCTGGAACATTTGAAGTTGTTCCCCTCAGTTTTTATTTCTGGCAAAAATCTGACCGGGGTTGTTATGGCCGTCTCTTCCTCTCACTCTCTTTCTTTTTTGTTGCCGCATAAGGGCTCTTTTATATCCGTGTGACTGTTAACGTCTTTTACATTTTTAATAATTTTACGTAGAATTAAAATCATAATTTTTAATAATTTTACTAATTATTGAATGTTTAAATTTTACGAAATAAGTTATGAGTTTTATGGGAATGATCAAATTACAATAATGGTGTGAGTGGTTGCATGATCCTTGCTCTAGAAACAAATGAGCTTCGAAGTTGTAATTTGTCTGTAATCATGATGGTGATGGTAGAGACAAATGATGCGTTCATCATTCTGATAGATCATTATACCCATTATACCCTCATTTTGCGAAACAAAGAACTTGGCGAGTAGTTTTACACGTACACATTTTCAATAAAATGACGGTCATATCCATCCAATTGGCTGCAAGTTTTAGATTGATAATGCAACCTCATCAAACAATTTAAATATACGTTTCTTTTTTTTTTTTTGACTAACCTATGCTATTTTAAAACGGATCTGTTTTAAACTGGAGCTCCATGAAGCACCGTTTAATTTAGATTTTGAGTTCCACAATGATTGTCCAAAAACGCGACCTTTTGCTTGCTTACAGTCGTTCCTTCTTCATTCTTTTTTTTTCCCACATTTTTCTTTCATCTTTGCTAATCGAAATGTAATTAATGAGAGATTTTATTTCATCTAAGAATCATTTCTTATCATACTTTTCCTCCTAGGAATCTCAATGAACCAAATCTTCTGTGTGGATCGAGTCTTGAAAAATGGGTCTGAATCACCTATACCCAATATTGTATTAACGTGTTCCATATATCTATATACATATATATATGAGAGATTAGTTACATTTTTTTTAGGCCCATAAAATGTGTAACAACTATTTTTTTGATGAAATGATGTGCACTGAAGGCACGCCCTATCACGATAGCAAGCATGTGACTTTTTCAACAATCGATATCGAGAGTCACGTGGCTCGACGCAACTAGCTTGTGTCGTTCCACCATAATGATTATGAGCTAGCAATCTCTCAGATAGGAGAGGTGAAGAGAATCTGTTGTGTTATAAATATTCACTCTTTACCTCCTCTCATTCACCGCTTTCATTTTTCTTGCAGAAAACTATCAAATCCTCTCGTTCACTCTCTACCTCCTCTCATTCATTGCTTTCATTGTTCTCGGCCATTCATCTAGGAATTTTACATCACCTTACCTCCATTGTTCGTGCTTCAATCTTGAGGTAATATTCATTTCTAATGTTTTTAGTTTTAATCCCACGTCTTTGTTCTCTCTCACAGCAATTAGCCACCATTCCTAACACCACTAATGGTCCTCTAATCTTTTTTCCCTGTATGATTTTGTAAATCAGCCACAAGGAAGGTAGTATCGGTGCCCAGTTATGACTGGGAGGAACGTCCGTCAAGGAAACCACCACGAGAAGCAAGAAAAGTCAGGAGGTTTTTTCATGCCTAGAAGAGGTGGCTTCAATCTCCAACTCTTTGAGCAAGAAACTAGTAGGCATTGATACCAACAATTACAATTGCCCAATGAGGGTTGGGGTTGCCGTACCCTCCACCTGATCACCGAGCCCACATACCCAAAAAGGAGTACATCTCCATTTATCCAGTGTAGCACTAGACTGGATATGGTTTCTTTTAAACCCATTTGTTCTCAAGTTTGCAAATTTTACTAGATCTCTCCTTCTCAATTCACCCCCAATTCCTTCATCCATATAAAGGCATTTATCATTACTTGCCATTTGGTAAGGTTCGGTCCTATCTTATAATTCATTTTTCACTTTTATACGCTCATAATTGTTTATGCTTCAACATGCTTTCACCTCATCCTTTTCTTTAGTTTATTCTTCTTTCTTAATCAACAGTTCATCTCCGATGGTTATTGCTCATGACAATTATTGCTTGTTGCTCTAAATATTCTTTTAGATTCTCACTTTGTTCTATTCATTCTTCCCGACTTCAAATAATATGAAATTGTTAAACATCTTCATTTTCCAACGAAAGCTTGATGTTGGTCAAGATTTGAATCTATTTAAGGCAAATAAACACATCATTGGCCAATGGAAGAAATGTTGGTTTATGATATTGTGTTTGTAACTTCTGAGCTCTCCAAACCAACATTGACCTTTAGCCTCCATTTGTGGGTATTCATTGGGATCCTCAATGACTCACTGACAATGGTTATATTGTTCCTCCTTTCGCTCTACATCACCTAGCACCAGAATCTCGTTGGCCTCAACCCCCACCTCTCATCACCAATATGAGCAAGACATTGTTTGGGAGCGACAATGTGGAGTCAGAGGTATCCTATATTAGATGGGGGATGGTAGTATACTTTGAGGGAGCTGGAAGCGACAATGAATGAGCTATGCTCGGAGAATGTAATTAGGGAATGTGATTGGAATTGTGAAATTGGGGAAGGTTAGCATATTTGGATTATTTTAAACCAAATGGATATTTTGTCAATTTCAAAAAGATAATAGAGGACTTTTGTAATACTTTAAATGCTGATTGGGTGGATTGAGTCATTTGAATAATATTAGTAGTTTATTCGGCTGAAAAGGAAAAATAAGTTGCTAATTCGAGCCCATCCTAAAAATTTAGTAGTTTATTCATTATTTTTGCCTATAGAAAATGTTAAAGAGTTAATTGGGAACAGTAAATATCAGAATTATTATCATGGAGTTGGTTGGATAGCTAATGGAAATCTATTATAGCACTGATGGTCATGGATCACAAATATTTAGTTCATAAAAAAGTAAAGCAAATCACAATCATCTAATTCTTATATGAATTGAAGATGAATCACTCCATGGAGCAGGCTGATCCCACTCCATTCCCATCCTTAAATGGCACAATACAAGTCCACAGCATCGTAAAATGAAACATTTATGTCTAGGTAAATGATATCAATTATCTCTAAACTATAACCTCTGTTGAATACTCATCCTCAAACAATAAAATGCTGTACTATCATCTTGAAACTATTAATAATGTTGCAATATTCATCATCTGTGGCTAAATTGAAAATTTTGAACCAAATTGAAGATCTAAGAAAGTAATTTCACCACAGATATAAAATTAAAATTGACAAAAATTACCTAATTTATTCAAAGGATGAAGACTGTCTTGCATTCAGAGAGAGAAAAATTTGTAAATCAAAGTATTTGTTAACAGTTAAAAAATTATTTAGCAGTTTAAATTTATTGAGAGACAATTGTCAAATAGTTTATAAATTTTATATTTTTTGTTGAATTACTTCCTCAGATCTTTAATTTAGTTTAAATGTTCTATTTAGTCATAGGGATGGATATTGCAATAATCTCAATAGTTCCAAGAAAATAATGTAATATTTTATAATTTACAGATGAATGTGCAACGTAGGCGATAGTTCAAGAATTATCAGCCCATTTGTTCATCAGTCTTTGCTTTGTTTTTATTTTACAAGGAGGTCCCAGTACCTTTGCCTGATGGTTAAAGTGCTTAGGGACATTGTGAGGGAGGTCCAAGGTTCGACTTTGGCTTCTCCACTCCCTCTCAAAAAATGCCACACAAAACTGATTTGTGGTTTGTCTTTTTGGTCCCAAAAAAGTTGACATTCCCTTTTCTTACATAGAATACTAATATCTCTTTTCTTGTATGCGTGTAAAGCATACTTCTGAATATAAAAAAAAAAATAAAGAGGGAAGGGAGGAAAAAGTTAGGGATGTGTTGACACCCAATTTTGTCTGGTTTAATTAAAAAAAATAAAAAAGGGAATTTTTTTAAAAAATGACAAAATTGCGAAGTTTGGGGTTAATCTGTAAAAATTTAAAGTTTGGGAAAAATATGACAAAATCTTGAAATTCTAGGGAAATCTGATAATTATTCGCAAGGTTTTGAGCTAAATTGACAAAACAGACAAATTTGGGCTAATTTGTAATTTCATGAAAAATATGGGACCATACCAGTAATCAGTAAGAGATGAAGGACCAAAAATATTATTTTTACCAAATTATGTTTCAAATCTTTTTTTAATTAAATTTCAAATTATTTTTTAATTAAGGGAATCCATTGCTCCCACTACTATAAATAGGGGTCCACACCTGCCAAGAAAGGAGGATATTAGCAAGATTTCAGCTCCCAACTTAAAAAGGAAAACTGTAGCTTTAGTCCCTAGCCACTTCTCCCTTACCCAGAAAAATCCTAAACTTCTACCCCTGTTCCCTGCTGCCGGACAACTCTACGTTTCGTTTTTTTTCGTTTGTCCTCACGCCGTCGCTGCCTTCAGCTCTCGTCGTCTCGCGCGCCGCCGCCCGCCTCCGTCGTGTCGCCCTCCGGCCGTGCCGCTCCAGCTCCCTCGCCATTTCTCCTTCCCCGTCAAGACTTCCGTCCGCCATCGCCCGACGTCGTTCCCTCACCGCCTCGCCGTCTTCCACTCCGCCGGCCACCATACTCACCTCCCATCGTCGCCCCACCGCCTTTGAAGCCCACGCTCAACCGCCCCTCTATCGTCCCCGGAGGAATGCTGAATTGAAGACGAAACCGTTTCAAACCCGCGACCCGACCCGGATCCAGCCCAGTCAAACTACTCTTTCGGTATAACTCCTCCCCAGCTCTCTGACTTCTCATTTCATGCACTTAAGTCACAACATGTTTCTATTCTTGCAGATAGGCCATTAACAGCAAACTTTTGGACGTTTATTTTGCTTTTTTTTTTTTTTTTAATTTTAATTTTTTTTATTTTGTCTTGTTGTTGTTAAATGGAAGGTTATACCTCCTATTTTTATTTCTGTTATATAGATGTTCAAGTGCCCCACATTATTTATTTTTATTACTTTTTGCATTCTATTTTTATTTCTTTTATATGGAGGGTCGTGTCTCCCACCTTATTTACTTTCTAGAACTTTTTTTACATTTTATTTTATTCTTATTTTGTGGAGGGTTATATCTCCCACCTTATTTACTTTCTAGCACTTTAACATTTTATTTTATTTTTTTTGTGTGGATGGTCATATCTCCCACCTTATTTACTTTCTAGCACTTTAACATTTTATTTTATTTTTTTTGTGTGGATGGTCATATCTCCCACCTTATTTACTTTCTAGCACTTTTACATTTTATTTTATTTTATTTTTGTTGTGTGGAGGGTCATATCTCCCACCTTATTTACTTTCTAGCACTTTTACATTTTTATTTTATTTTTGTTGTGTGGAGGGTCATATCTCCCACATTATTTATTTTCTAGCACTTTTACATTTTATTTCATTTTGTTATTTCTGTTATGTGGATGGCCAAGTGACCCATCTTATTCATTTGTTTTATTACTTTTGCATTTTATCTTATTTTTATCATTTTTGTTATGTGGATGGCCAAGCTTCCAATCTTTTATTGTTCTGTTATTTTTTTTTATTTTTTCTATTATTTTTATTACTTGAAATGTTGAGCCACTAACCTTTCATTTTTTTATTTCTGTTAAATGGAAGACCAAACCTCCTACATTTTTTAATTCCTATTATTTTATTTTTATTATTTTTATATATGGAAATGTTGTGCCTCCTACTCCTTCTGTTAAAATAACTTTTAAAAATCTATAATCAGGCGATCTAGTAGAATTAATGGTTTGAATAATCACTTTTTTTAATAATATAAATAAATTTCATATCCATATCCGGGTGATTCAATAGAATTTATGGTTTGGATTAGTAATCAATTAAAATATTTAAATGATAAATAAAAAATTAAATTCGTTAGATTTCTCATCCGGGTGATTCGGTAAAGTCCATGGTTTGGAAATATCAACACTTCCATAAAAATAAATAAAATCAAGTATGAAGATTTAGAAATCCATATCCGGGTGGTTCGATTAGAATCTATGGTTTGGATATTAATCAAATTAATTAAAGCAAGCAGAACAGAGCTTAAGTCAAACTAAGGTGCCAATTTTGGGCGTTAGAATAAAGTTATTTTAGCGTAACCGTAGTCCCAAACCTTCGAACTCTTGCAAACCATTTTAAGGTGTCCAATCGACCTAGGTTAAATCGATTGGTGGCGACTCCCAAAAAACCACGTTGCCACAGGATGATAATTAGATGGGTCGGGTCATGTTTGGATCAAGCCATTCAAGTTTGATTTTAATCGGGTTAGCATGAATTTGGGTACAGGTCATGTTCAGGTTTGGTCATTTCGGTTCGAGTTAATTTTGGATTAAGTGCATTTCGAGTTCAGGTTGAGTTGGGTCGGATTATTTAGGTCCAGATTCAATACAGGTCGGGTCTATTTCAATCTTGGGTAATTTTAATTCAGGTTTAAGTCCAAACTTGGGTTGGCTAGTCAGCTTTGTTTGGGTTACTGGTATATAAGCTGAAATCACTTAATCAATTTAATTTTGTGTTAAGTTTTTTGTTATAATTTAAATTAAATAATTCAATTTTTGGTGCAATTAATTTATGTTAATTTTTATTTTCTTAGTATGTTAAATTAAAAAATCCATAAAAATTTTCTAATTATGTTTCGACAAATTTGCTATGATATCAATTTTTTTCTATAAAATATAATCATAGTTCATTATTACTCTATTAGTGACTAAATTGAAAAATTTTAAAAATTTTAGGTGAAAATGTAAAGGCTTGAAAAGTTTAGGGACCTATATTGTCATTATTATGGTGACTAAAATGAAAATTTTTAAAGTTTTGGTATCTTATTACACTATACTTAAAAATTTAGGGACCAATGTTGTAATTTGACAATTGCTTACCAAGATCATCATACTCACTAAATATGAAAGTTACTTATTATAAAAGAACTCAAATATGGAACTTATTAAATATGAAAGTCTTTGAATATAAGACTTATTAAATATAAATGTACCTAAAAAATTGAAGTTATTAAATAGAGAAGTCCCCAAATATAAAACTTATTAAATATGAAAGGCAACAAAAGAGGAAAGTTAAGGTTTAAGGTAAAAGTTTAGCCGACTATATATTTGTGTTAATTTGGATTAAAATCAGGTTATGTTAGGTCAAGTCATCAGGTCATTTCAGGTTCAGGCCAAGTCAGTGTCGGGTTTGGGTCATTTCTAGGGTTCGGGTTTTACTTTAATTGAGTTTGGATTTAGGCCAGGTTGGACACAATTAGATTCGGGTCATTGACTTTTCTTGTCAGATTGGGTTTGAGTTTGTGTGGGTTGGGTCAAGTTATATTTTGCCATCTCTAAACAATGGTGGTGATGCTTTGATAAATGCAGGTTCATGGTAGAACCCGCCTCTTTGGTTTTTGTCCATTCTAACTTTTTTGTCTTATTTTATTTTATTATAAAAAGCCTCATTGCTTTCTTTCCCTGTTTTTTTTCCTCAAAATTTCCAATTTACAGGTTTTAAGAGTATTAGGAGAATGAGGGAACGGAGGCTCAAACCCGAAATCAAGGGGTTATAAGAGTCCATGTCTCTTGCACTTTTACCAGTTGAGCTGGCTGTGCGGATTGCATCATTGTTTTCAATCCTTGTGCAGTTGCAAATATAAAACCAACCTTTGTCTTATTGTAAACTAATCCTAAATATTTATAATTACTTAAATACTAGTCCCAAGTACTTGACAAGACTGAGTTGGTATACAAAAATTTAATTTGCAAAGATAAAAAAATTTAAATGGTCAATTAACTATTAACAAATTATATCCTAGTTTGGTTTTAATAGAAGATAATTATTAAATGGTCTGAAATTGCTAACTCTCATATAACTATTTGACAATAGCACTTTAAATTTTAATTTCTATTCAGTAACTATCTTTTCAATAGTTAATTCATTCTATAATTTTTTTAAAGTTAATGGACAATTACATTATTACATTTCTCTCTCTATAAATCAAAATTCTGAACGAGCTCAGTTTGATATTGAGTTAGGGACAAATTGCAACAAATTATGATGGTTCGTGATGAATTTATAACAAAATGGAGGTTGGGGACTGACTCATGTGACACTAAAAGGTTTGAGACTAACAGTACTATTTACCCTCTATCTAATTCTGTCCATTATTGATTATTCTACTGCGCAGTTTAGTTTAAATATCTTCCCCTCCAGGCCTCCTGCTCCTTAACTTTCTTTTGTATTACTACCCCTTCCCACAAAATAAGAGTGAACTTTATTTTTTTACACATATATTTAGGTAAATTTTGAATTTTTACAGATACTTCAGGGAGGATAATTTTGAGGAACAAAAAGCAATAAGAAAAAAAGCTACGTTAAAAATTTTATTATTTTGAATTTATTTATTTTTTTATTTAAAATCAATGTAATTTAGAAACTAAGACTTTATTTGCCCGATAATCACTTC
Organism: Aquilaria sinensis; assembly: GCA_005392925.1. Taxonomy (NCBI): domain Eukaryota; kingdom Viridiplantae; phylum Streptophyta; class Magnoliopsida; order Malvales; family Thymelaeaceae; genus Aquilaria; species Aquilaria sinensis. The sequence goes on along the minus strand of SMDT01002774.1, from coordinate 162,790 downwards.
TATAAAATTTTTTTAGAAAATAGTTTATATTTATGAATATTTACTCATACGCACCAAAAAAAGGGAAAATTAAACAAAAAAATTAATCGATATACAAATTAAGTAATAAAATTGATAAAATACAAAATAAAAAATTAAATAACACAGCCAAAATGTTTATTCTAGCACATCCCGAATGATAAAAAAAAAAAAGAAGTCTCTAATTTTAGGAAGAGGAAATATACAAATGGCCCTCAAGCTTACTCAACTAGTGTTAGTTGGTACATCACTCACGGCTTGGTAAATGTTAGTCATTGAACTTATCAAAATTTACTAGTTGATCCATCAACTCTGTCGCATTTATAGAAATATTGAAAAAATCATTCATTATCAATTTTAATTTGTTAGAAGAGGCCTTAGTTCAAAAATGTGCAAAGACACTAAATTGTAGAGTTTCAGCAATGTTTCTTTTTAGGAAATCATGAGTTTGCTCTGTGTCTTTCAAGTTAAAAAGAGATTGAACATTGAAATAGTAGGTTGATGTATCATAGAATGTGTAAACTAGCAAGTTAGACAAGTTGTGGGTCAAGTTGGTAATGCAGGTTTTATGGGTTTGTTGTGTCTCCTTCCTGTTTTCCTCTTAATTCATGGCATTGGTAGCACGGTTAAGGAAAATAGAGGATGATCTTTGAGGGGAATGACTTCAAAGGCTTCAAGGCAATGTGGAGAGCTCGGGTCGTAGCAAGGATGCTAGTTATGCCATGAGGCAGGATAAACTTCATGGAAATAGAGTGTCTGTGACTTGGGCTTGCTCCAATTGTGGCTACGACAGCTCAAAAGGAAGCAGATCAATGTTTTTGGATAAATCATAGTAGCAGTGCACATCATCTTCAAGCAACAAAGGAGAGTCAACTGCTCGAGGCTAAGAACATCAATGATCAGGGGCACAATCATCAAGAGCCAAACATTGGGAACATCCAAGTACGAAGGTTGATCCTTCAAGGACTTCAAGTCATACATTTCACCTTTCCCCCCTCTTTTTATTGGGAGTTATTTATGTTATTCATGTGCATGGAAACTATATGTTTATGTTTCTTATTCATGCACATGTGTGTTTATTTTTTACCTCTAAGAAGTCCATTTTCGTCATGATTGATCCACGTCCTACTCGGGCTTAGAAAGCTAGCTTATTAAGGAGAAAGACCTTTTTTTTTATTGCACAAGCTAGCTAGCCAATCTAGCTATTTACTTGCTTCCATTTGCCTATCTTATCTTTTGAATAGGTCTTCAGCTTCAATTAAATAGGTTATAAATATAGATTGATATTCATTCATAAAATAAGCGACTATTGCTAGGTGCATAATTTATTGGTCAAACTAGTTGACTTTTTGTCAACTTTGACCTTTAATTTCTATCAACTCAGGCCACATTCTTCATTGTTTCTCATTTTGTTCCTTCATTATATAGGTTTGAGAGTGTCGTAGAAGTGCCAGAACAAAACGGTAGCAAGTGGAGTAGAATTCGAGTGCGAATAAGTCAACCCAATGAAGTGTCTGTGGTGATGTGTCATTAAGGGCTGGGGATGCATTGCCAACATTGTCAACCTTCTAAAGTCCATATTTTTCTTGGCGGTGTGTCACAATCATTTGACATTGCGGTGACACATAGTAAGTTTGGAGAAAAACAGTTTTGAAACTTGAATCCTTTCACCACATAGGGAATTGATATCATTGTATTTCAATTGACTTAGGCAGCAAGTTAAAGGGTGAAATCCTAGGGAGATAGTCTTCTTATTCAAGTTAATTCAATTTAGTTAAAGCTAATTAATTCTAGATTGCATTTTACTCATTTGTGTATCACTCTTCATTTGTGATACTAGTTCTTCATCATTACCTTAGAACGCAACTAGTTTGATTTTTCATTTAAAACTGGTTTACTCTCAATCTAACTTTGGTTAGATGGAAAATTTAGGACTTAAATCTTAATTGGAATCATATCTTTCTCTTGGGATGATACTTAAATTCACCACTTACACATAACAATACACTTGTAGATGATTTTAAGGGTTAATAAATTTAAAACTCTTGTGTTCAGAATAACTACCAACCCAGTAGTTAGCTTTAGCTACAAGTCTTGCTGGTGTTTATCTTTTCAACCAAGTAAAGTTGTATATATGTATCTTTCATCTTTTTCAACATAATGAATGAAATTTATTGAGCTACTTCAACTTTGACATGGTTTCAGAGTAGTTTTCAATCTTGAAACCAAAACCTTAAACCAACACCATCAAACATGTTTGATGACATAAAAAAAACAAAGGCGAAGGGTCTTCACAACCTCCACAAAATGATCCAACATCCCTTTACTCTTTGAACATGTCAGATAGTCCAGGAATCTCATTAGTTACATGCTTGCAAGAAGAAAACAACAACATGGCAATGAGCAACCATGAACGCTTTACGAGCCAAAAACAAGGTGGCCTTTGTGGATGGATCACTTGAGAAGCTTACAGCTTATGATCCCTAGTTCAATTCATGAGAAAAGTACAACTCAATGGTAACTTTATGGCTTTTTAACTTTTTCTCCTAAAGTTCATGGTAGTGTGGCCTATGCATATACTACCAGGGAAATGTGGCTTGAATTATAGAATAAATGCTCACAAGGGAATGTACCTTGTATACATGAACTTAAGAGAAGTATTTCTCTCATGCAATAAAAGAAGCTTACTATGGTGGCTTATTAAACCAAGTTAAAAGAATTGTAGGATGAGCTTGCAACAAACAATGATATACCGTAATGTATATGTGAAGCAGTACAAAATTTGCTTTCAGAAAAAGAAAACTAGAAATTGCATCAATTCTTGATGGGAATGAACAGGTAGTATAATGATATATGGTCTTAAATCTTGAATGTGAAGCCTCTATCTAATCTTAACAAGAAATATGCTCTTATTGTCAAAGAAGGAAAACAACAAAAAGTAGTTCCTCTCTGGACACCCTCTAATAGAAGGAGCAGTTTTTTTACAGTAAAGAAACAACAAAACCAAGCTGTAACAAAAACACAAAATAAGATATGAATAATGTTTGCCAGCATTGTGGCAAGACTGAACATGAAACAGATAAATGTTTTAAGGTAATTGGGTATTCAAACTGGTGGTTAGGAAAATAAAAAAAACCCATGAAACAAAATAGATCTACTGTTCACAATGCTACAACTAGTAAAAACACCATAATCAATAAGAATGTTGAGAAAGCAAGTTTTCTACCCTTCTTATAAGATCAGATTAAGAAGATCTTATCCTTGATCTATGGTTAGAACCAAGATCCCTTTGCAAGTTATGTGGGTAAAAAAGTCACTCATTAGATTTTGGATATTGGTGCTTTTGGAAATTTAGTCTACAAGAAAGAATTCTTAGTTAATACAAGGGAAAATCCAGGTTTTTCAGTAATCAAACTTCCTAATGGCATTGAACTATCTATAGACACTTGTGAAATCCTATGTATCTTGCATAATAGAATTGAAAAATGCCTTTTTTTTCAGTCGAGATTCTACCTAGAGTTGTTTTGATTTTCTACAGTCGTAAAAAGTAGTAGAATTATAAGATTCTACAAAAATATCTTAAAAATATTTAAAAAAAAATTATAACTATCTAATTTCTCATTAAAATTTCATGCTAATGCTATGAAGAATATGTTATATCATAAATATAAAATAATACAAATTAGGATTTAAATGTGTTGTTGTCAATTATTTCAAAATTAAAATATTTTTGTGATTATTTTTAAGCGGTCTTTTTGGAATATGTGAGAAACATTGGGGCTTAAGTGATAATGAATTACAATTAGATGGCTTTTATGAGGTTTAGCCCATCAGAAGTTTTGAATTCAAACTAGAGTTCCCGAGCAGAGGGTGGACGAAGAAAATTGAAAGAGGACATGGTTGAATAGCAAATTTGAAGAGAGTGTTGCAGGTAGCTTTGGCGAGATGGGTTACAGTTTTGACTATCTATGGGTGTTGCGGCTGACAATGAATGAAGTCATAAGTGGCAAGGTAATTGTGGTAAAGGAAGAGAAACCAGGCAAGGCCAAGCTTGAGAGAGGAAGAAAATAGTTTGTCTTGTTACTTTATCCCACATGGGTGGTAGAAGAAAGAGAGCAAAGATGCGGGGCTATAAAAAGGCATTAGCCTCAGCCTTCCTCCCATGGGCTACATTGGGTCTCTATATTGGTCCTTCATATAACATTTTAAAGAATTAATTTTTGATCCATTTATGGTAATAAGGGGAGACGTAAAGTCTACTAGCTTTTGCAACTTTACGTTTATAATCGCGTTTTTACGTGATTTCGTCGAGAAATACATTTATACTACAAGCTGAAACGGTTTTTGTTTGTAAAATCGTAAAGTCGTACGTTTTTACAACTTGAGTCGTGATTTTAATAACCATGTATGCTACCTTCCATCCATTAACAAGCTTACACATGAACTAAATCGCTCAGCCACTTTATTCTCTTCATTTTGTGCGTTACAAAACCTAACCATGAGGAATCTAATTGGCAAGGGTAAGATGGTTGATGGCTTTACTATTTTAAAGAGCTCACCATTCCCTTGATAGGAGCAACCAAGTCAAGCACAAGTCTTAAAATTTGGCATCGACTTTTAGCCATATATGCTTTGATAAGCTTGCCTTTAATATTTCATTCTTTTCAAGTTTTTCTTTTAAGAATGTCAGTAAGTGTTTTGATGCCTGTCATAGGGCCAAACAAACAAGACTCTAATTTTCCCTAAATAATAACAGCTATGATTCTTTATTTTTTTTTAATGCATTTGGATGTTTGAGGACTACATAAGACACCTACCTTGTCTAGTGCTCATTATTTTCTTACTTTAGTTGATGACAATAGCCATTATAAATGGGTTTATTTGTTAAAAAAGAAATCTAATGCGCACATATATTTTGAGTTGTTTTACACTATGGTAAAAAAGCAAATTCATGAGCAAATCCAACAAGTCAGGGGTAATAATGCTCTTGAATTTATTGCTGGTTCTTTGTCACTTTTCTTTCATCAAAAAATAATTTTACTATAAACCTCTTACGTTGATATGCCTCAACAAAATAAGATTGTAAAAAGAAAACATAGACATTTGCATGACGTTGCTAAGGCCATTCATTTTTAGGCAAAATTGCCAGTCAAATTATGGGGTAAATGTGTGGAAACGGCCACTTACCCCATTAATCATACACCTTCACCTAAACTTCTTGGTAAAGGTCCATACAAACTTCATTTTAAAGTTTTCACTCTCAATCACCTAAGTGTCTTTAGCTGTTTACACTATGTGCACCAAAAAACTGCAGACAAGTTTAAAACTAGACCAATGTCTTGCTTATTCTTGGGATATCCGCCTGATTGAAAGGGATAAAAAGTTTGAGACCTAAAATTACAAAAGTTGTGTGCCTTTCAAGATATAGTTTTCTATGAAAACTTACTCATTTTCAAATCTCAACATTAAAACCAATCATCTGAAACAAGCTAGTCTTCACCTCTTATTCATTATCCAATCCTATTGGATGAGCCAGAAACTAGTCCAAACTTATACATCAAAGCCAATGCACTTGACACAACTGTGTAAAAGCATCTCGATCCTTCACCAACACCTTTTTGACCATACCCCACAAAGGAAAACGGCCACCTTCCTATTTTCAAGAGTATATATGTGAGCACCCTAAAACAAGCAACTCATCATATACTACATCTAATGCCAATTTGGTGAACACTGGCAAGCAATATCCTATCTCCTTATACCTTTCATATACATACTTAAGTCCATATATATTCTCAAAAGGAACCTCAAATATATGCACAAGTTATATAGGATTAAAAATAAATACAAGCAATAAAAGATGAGGTAGATGCTACGCAAAGAAACAACACCTGAAAACTAGAACCTTAGCTGCACGAAAGAAAGCTATTGACTCAAAGTGAGTTTACAGAATAAAATATAGATCCGATGGCAATATAAAAAGATACAAAGCAAGGCTGGTAATGAAAGGATACAGTCAAATTGAAGGCATAAGTTTCACTGAGACATATGCTCCGGTTATTAAGCTCAATACAGTCAAATGTATCCTCTTCATAGCAGCCTTAAAATATTGGAGTTACATCAAATGGATGTATATAATGCATTTCTACATGGTGACTTGCATGAAGAAATATGTATGCAACCACCTCTTGGAGTTCTTGAGGCAACAGAAGATCATAGAGTGTGTAAACTGTAAGAATTCATATATAGATTAAAACAAGCTTTCAGAAAATGGCTTGGAAAATTTTCAAATTAACTATTTTCATATGGCTTCATTTAGTGAAAGGTAGATTACTTTCTTTTAACTTTGAAGCAAGGTCAAACATTCGAGCAATTCTTCTTTATTTGGATGACATGATCATAGCTGACAATAATCATGTGAAAATTCATAGGCTCCTTAAAGCATATTTGGATACACAATTTAACATTAAGGATTTGGGAACACTTAAATAATTTCCTGGCCTTGAGACTGTAATCTCACCATATGATATTTTTCTTTTCAATGAAAATACACTCTAGAGATACTTTAAGAAGCTGGAATATCAAGATGCAAACTAGCAAAAGTACCACTTCAATAATAGCATCATTTTGCTTTTCAAACTAATAAAAGACTTCTTAATCCTGGCCCTTACCATTGGTTAATTGGTAAGCTGATCTATCTTACCATTACCTAACCAAATATCACATATCACATATGCTGTTAACCTACTTAGTAAATATTTATTCAAGCTCCTACTATTGCTCATTGAAAAAGAGCCACGCATGTACTAAGGTATCTCAAGGGAAAATCTGGGCATGGTTTTTTCTTTTCCTCTAAAGGCTCTTTAAGAATTCAGGCCTTTTGTGATGTTGTTTGGGTAAGTTACCTTCGAGTATGGTAAGTTACCCAAATACTCGAAGGTCTACTACATGCTCTGGTGTTCTATTTGGTGATACATCTATTTCTTAAAAGTCCACAATGCAGCAAATAATTTCTGGTTCCTTTGTAGAAGTTGAATATGGGGCAATGGTTTCTACTATAAGTGAGTTGGTTTAGTTAAAGTCTTCTCATGACTTAATTGTTGTGACCATAGTTATTAAAAATGCATTTTGAGTCATAAAAATGTGCATTTTTATGACTTTAGAAATGGAAACTATGTTGAAACACAGTAGAAACGCAATATAGGTAGAAACATGTAGAAACGCGATTATAGTTATAGAAACGTTAAGATTTTAAGACTCTACCTTATTGAGTTATTTGGGTTAAACAATGAATGGAGCTAAGAATCTTCCACATTTTTTAGCCTAAGGTGGCTGGCCCAAGTTGCTAAACCCAAAAAAATTTAAAAACTCTCTCAGTCTCTCTCATCAAATTTGCTCTCTCTCACGCACAATGACCCATCTGGCCATTCTCTTTTGTTTTTTTGGCTTGGTTTTTCATCTGTTGTGGTTGCTTCTTATGTTCTGCCGTTCATCTTCCAAATCTGTTCTCAATCTCACCAACACCAAGTAGTGGCAATGCATAGATGTCTGATTGTGAAACTTAGTTTCCTTATTTGTATGTTCATGCATGAATGACAATATGACCTTGTTTACGGTATTGTTAGTGTTCTAATGAGTAATAACATTGTGAAATATGAATTTCTTAAGATATTTGATTGGTTATATTTTTTTATAATTTTTCTCCAAGTTTTTTTAATCTTTTTGATAGAATCTTATGACTTTACGACTTTTTACGACTTTATGACTCTAGAAATTCAAAACAACTTTAGGTAGAAACCTGATTTTAATAACCTTGGTTGTGACAACCAAGCAACCTTTCAAATTGCTGAAAATCCTATGTTCCATGAGAAAACAAACTACTTTGAAATTGATTGCCATTTTGTGAGAGAGAGGCTGAAATCAGGTGTCATTTTAACCCATCATGTGCCAAGTCATTTACAGCTTGTTGACCTATTGACTGATGGACTATTCGTTTGGTTTAATGTGGCCAAGTTAGTACGGTTTTCAAACGTGGTTTAGGGGAAAACTGTGGGGTCCATCTAATTACACTGAATTTAACATCCAATTTCTAAAAAATTACATTGTCTACCCTTGTTGTCATCAACTTTCTCACCAGCCTCTCAATCTCGCTTAGCATCGCGGTCGATCTCAAGTTAAGTCCTCTCCTATTCTGTTTCGCATAACCTTCGTCGTCTCACCAACATAGCTATAACACCTGTAACCTCTTTTGCAATATCCATTACCACAATAACTGTAGCGACATTATCCACCATCGCCATAGCCTCCTATGGCTCATTAGTGCTTCATGTGCAGAGCCTATTGGTACCAACCTAGTTCCCTTCGCTTGGTTTTCCCCATTGGCACCCTTGCACAGAGCCTCGGTGTGCTGATCCCAACTCTTAGCCTAATTGGCCCGATTCAGCCATGACAGGCCTCTTATTGCTTCAATTAAATGATAAATTGCTACCCCTTTCGATTGGTTTCCCAGTTAGATAATTGGAGGTATTACCAAGTTAGGATGCATGAATCGAAGGAGTAGGGCGGTGCTGGGAACACGTTCAATTGAGCATGATCATTTTTATGGGGGCATCACAGCAGAAGACAACTGTGGACGATAAAGCTCCAACTAGCTGAGGGTGAGAGAAAAGCCAATTAATCAATTTTGACTATAAATACTTGCAACTTCAGTGGCAAATTGAGCATTTGGTGTTGAGTAGTTCTGACAGTTATCTAGCAAGTTGAGCATTCAGAGTTGTGTTTGCATGCATCAACTTGAGGGGGACTACTGAGAGTTATTTGTGTTATTCATGTGCATGGAGACTATATGTTTTAGCTCATAGTTAGCTCTAGCTACAAGTCTTCTTTGTGTCTATTTTCTCGACCAAGTATTGTTTTATATATGTAACTTTCATCTCCTTCAACATAATGAATGAAATCTCTAGAGCTACTTTAATTATGACACTCTGTAGGTTTTGAAAAGTTAATTTTCTCTATTTTTACCTCATATTTTTTACTTGAGAGAGGAAATGGCTTCTTTGGATGTTTTGAACTAGAAGCTCTAAATTTTAACAAACCAACTTAATTGTGATGTTTTAATTGTGATAATGATCAACTTTTATAACATTTCAATCAGGGTATCATACTTGATAGACCAACTTAATTGTGATGTTTTTAGCTTTATATGGCTCTAGAGTCAAATTTTGCTAATGCTCCAGTCATCGAACAACTAGTACAAGTTGGTTAAGTTGAAGGTCCACTTATGTAATTATCCATCCTTTTTAGGGACTGTAATTAAAGGGCAGAGGAAGTAGCACCTTTTTCATGCTCCTATGTGCCATCAGATGCTCTTACTTTTGTGCCTTCTCTATTTGTGCTTTTCTCATTGTCCGCCTTGCACCCACCTAGGTCTGTTCCATCCTCACACGTGTCCCTGGTGGAATTTGAAAAGGGCAAGGTTGGTTCAATCAAGTCGGTGTGGATCCAACAGGAAACAGTCGCCACGGGCGGGGCCGCGGGGCTTAAGGGTGGAAATGTTGGTCACTGCCCTCCTGGGACCCGCCTTTAATTAAAAAAATACTGGTAACTTTTTCCCTTGTCTTGAAAAAAATAAAGCTCAAGGTCATGAATCGTGATGTGGGGCGCGTGGGGTCCATTTTGCATAAACAAATAGCAAAAGGGAAACTTGTAGGTCATTACCCGAAAGGCAAAAGCACAACAGAATCTGCCCTCATCTCATTTAACAGAAAATCTGGTCATGTGCTTATTTTCACCCAAAGAGGGAAAAGAAAAAGAAAAAGGAAAACCTCAATTCCCAATTTTCTTAAAAAATATATAATACCACCACGAGTGAGTTTGTTGTTTTCACAATTCACGCTTCTCTTAGAGTAAGATAATTATAATTCTCTCTCACACACTCAATTTTCCAAAAAAATTCTAAGTAATCCCAAAATTATTTGGTCTCTTAAAAAAAATCTCGATTTAAAAAATCACAATGAATGTATTATTTTGTCCGTTAAAATAAATATTATACCAATTTTACCTGTTACTTTGCATTTTTTATATTTTATGGTTCATCTTTTGCAATAATGTGGAGTATATAATAGTCAAAGCTTCTAATCAGAAACAATTGTTGCCTTACAAAATCTAAATATATATTTAATCAGAAACAATTGTTGCCTTACAAAATCTAAAAAGTGTCAAGTTGTATTAGACAATTTATTAATGAATTTATGTGTGAAAGTATCTCTACTTACCTGGAACCTGGACCTCACTTTGGGACATTATCTTTGCCATTTTCAGTTGAGGCGTGGAGGAGACAAACACAATGAGTTGATAGAGAGAGAGAGAGAGAGAGAGAGAGAGAGATAGTAAATAAAATCGGTGGGTGGATGGTGGCTCTACACTTTTTGACACCGTGTTGGCTCCATCATTTTCAGTTTTTCCCTTTGTTTTAGGTAAAATATGGGGCCAGGCAAAAAGCGGAGGGGGTCCCAATAATCTAGCGCCACAACAATTCCAATTTGGAACGTTGCGTTGTCGCACCGAAAGGATTAGGTTATCGCCCCACCTCTTTGACCCCGACGCTGATAAGTGACTGGGACTTCAGAAAACCACACACGCCTTCCTTTGCTCTGCCACTCTAAAAATCCAAAATCTCTTTAATTACTCCCATCCCATTTCACCCAAACCCCCACATGGGTGTTCAACACGATGACGTCGCCTGGCTGCGGCTGACACAAACTATTCCATTTCTCCGTATAAGATAAGATGGTCTGATTAATGGTGGTAGAATATATATATATATAGTTGGGTCTGCCGCTGCTGGTCCTCCGCCGTGTGCCCGTCGATTGCCTTTGTCTGAGTTCTTCAACCCCTAGCTAGCCACCATATTTATGGCGGTCATGACTCTTGTCTCTTGTCTTGTACGTGACTGGCTTCCGACAAGGGTCATGCCTGCCTGAGTTGGGAAATGATGCGGGGAGGAGGCGAGCAAAGGTCTTCAAGTAACTTTCATTTCCCCTGACCATCTTCTGCTGATTCTCTTCAGTCGACGGCCGGGACGAGGAAGGATTTGAAGTCAAAATCAGACCAACATTCGGATCCATCCATACTCATGTTGTCCGTTGTGTAAAGCAATTTTGGTTTACAATCCCCTCCCAGGCACTTTCTGCTTCCAAGACTTAGACTCCTGCCACACTTTAAAGGTATTATAGTGCTGCTTTGCGGCTTTACAGGTAATTTTTTTTTTTTTTTGTTTCTGGTTGGTAGAGAGGAGGATTATATTAAAGGAACCTAAGTAACAACATGGGGCGGGCCTGGAGGCCCAGTACAAAGGGTTATAGAACCCTGGCCCAGAAAAGTCGATTGTGGCTGCATACTTGCAGCTCTAGTTACAGATTCCCCTATCCTATCTTTATCCAGGATAATATATCCAGTACATAGCCCGGGGGGGTTGATCATGGATTACAAACGGGGCTGATCCTGCAATTTGCTCATAGAAAGACAATCCGCAGCTCTATTCTTCTCCCGAAAGACGCTTCCTTTTCTTGGGATTCAAAACTGCTGCATCAAGTACCTACAAGCAGACAAAAGAGGCTTCAGTTTAGGTTTAGTTATTGAATTGGAGATCAAGGCCTGAGCGCCCTCTGGCAGTCAGTTTCGACCTCTACTTGGATGTTCCCCATGGCAGAGGCGACTTGAAGACCATCTCTCAAGGCCCACATCTCGGCCTTTAAAGAGTTTGTGTTGACAAATTGTCCTTGCTCAAGCAATTACAAAGTTAGCATTATGGTCTCTCAGTACCGCAGCAGCCACACCCTGTCCTTCTCCCTTATTGAAGCATCAGAGTTTATCTTAAACGTAACAGGATTTGGGGGGGGGGGGGGGGGGGGGGGATTAGCAACATCAGAGTTCTGGTACATTGATATGAAGATTCAACAATTCCTAACCTTTGGACAAAAATTAGATAAAAAATAAAAAAATCAATCCTAACATGTCTCCAAGGATAACAATTTGGTAGGTCAAATTAAGTTTGGGTTAGCTCATTCTGATTTAGGTTTAATTAGATTTGTATAAATTCGAATTAAGGTCGGTTCAATTTGGGACTGAAGTAGTACCGTATCTAATCATTGTCAACATGGCTATTTTGTGAAAGAATATATGATTCGAAAATTGTATGAGAATGTTCAGTCAAAGTGAAAATTTTCACTTGTAAGTATTAGCAACCCAGTACATTGGCTTTAGTTGCATTTTAGGTAACAGTTATTGTTAATAATTATTTACTCAACTTATATACCAACTGAAATCTTATGATTTAGGTATGAAAATCACTTTTAAAATATTTTTCCAAAAGGTGAGTACTTTCTGTTTATTTTAATTTTTTTAAGCTTGGTAGGGAAAACAATTCATAATAATTAATGTTTTAGTTAAAAATATAATTAAATTAATTGTACACTAAACAAAGTATTAGCTTTCACATGATATCAATTCTAAATTTAAAAAAAAATGTCTTTACTTGTGTAGATGCAACCTTACTCTTACTTGTTTATTTATTAATTAATTTTTCTTTGAGTTAAAACACTTTGGCACCATCAGCACCATATAATAATTTTTTAAGATTAGTTTTTTATATTTTAAGACTATTCAGTTTTTCCGAAAATATTTTTTATTAGTAAACATGCATAAAAAATTAATTTTGAAGGATGTTAAGTTTTTAAATTTTAGTACTTGCATATCTAATTTTTTGTTAAAAAGAAACTTCAGTAAGCACATCAATAATCAATATTGGAGGATTTCAAGTTTGTCAGCGTTAATAGTATATTTTACTCAAATTTTAAAAGGAAACTCTTACATAAATTTTGTCTCATGGAATTTTTAATAGTAATGAAAACTTAATGTTTTTATGCATTAAAAAAAAAATGTCCGCCTGTATTTGGCGTAAATTTAACAGTGCTCTCTAACTTTTAATTTGTGTTTTCTATCCTTTTGACCCAAGCTAGACCTTCTTAATGTGTGTGTCCGTGTAGGCCAAGATTGAAGGAATTTGATAAAGTGGGCGTAAGTTTTGTCAAGTGCATATGTGTCTCACAAAACCTAGGTAAATAGCGTCAGGCGTCCCAAATATTTGCTTTTCATTACAAATTCATCTCAAACCTTTCAACTATTGTATATCTATCCCAAACTTTTGCCTGCCGTTGCAAATTCATCTCTAACCCATCAACTATTGCATAGCCTCCCCAAACCTGTGTCTGACACTGCAAATTCATTCTTAACCTCTCAACTATTGTATAACCTCCTCAAACCGTTGCCTGACATGTGTTTAGATGTCTACATAATGCTTCTTACGTTTCTCCCATATGGGATATAGGGGTGTTATATTGGAAATATAATTACCAATAGTTTAAATTAGAACTTGAAATGTTATTATTTGACAATGTAAAATGAAATAGAGGAAAAATATAAATTTTTAACATAAGGGAATAATTATAATAAATCCTAATTCAAGGGTAGTTACGAAAAATCTAGAATAAACTACCAACCAAAAAGTAAATGAAATGTTGATGAAACTAACCCAAATAATTACTTACAAGATTGTCAAAGATCTAAATTAGTGCTCGAATATTATTCACTAAAATTTGTGGAAATGTTTGCATACAGTGTATTCAATACCATCATCTTTAGATCTAAATATGAAAGGTAATATTTTAATATGAAAATACATAAAAAATTTAATATATATATAAAGAGAGAGAGAGAGAGAGAGAGAGAGAGAGAATTATTCAGTAGGAGAAAAATACATAAATGAACTCTACATTTTAAGGAACTCAAAATGTATTATAGAATATTATTTTTAAGGAAAATTAAGTATTTTAGTCATTTTTCTTTTCATTAACATAAGTTGGAGAAAAAATACATAAAAAATAAATTACTTTCTAAAAAGATTATTTGAATAATTATTAGATGGATATGATATTCAAATAGTTTGGATTCTAAATAAAAATTAATAAAATAAAAATAATCTATTAAACAATGTATTATTTAATTCCACTTCAAAATGTATTATCTCAATCTTTTGGTAGGGGTAAATAGAGCCAGGGTCCCAAATCTTTATTTTTAGTTACAAATTTGTCTCTAACCCCTTAACCAATGCATATCTGTATCAATTCCATCATTGACTAATGTTGATTGAGGATCAAATGATAAATTTGTAATGCCAAACAAAGGTTTGATACGGATATGCAACAATTGAGAGGTTAGAGATGAATTTATAATGAAAAGTAAAGATTTGGAACCGTTGGGACTTTCTACCCCACAAAACCTAGTTTCTTCTTAGGGATTTAAATCATTTTTCATGGATACGAAGAAAAAGAATGATAATGTACTCTCCATTAACTACATAAAATTATCACATAATAGTTTGAATTTACTAGAAGACATAAGTAACAAAACAGTTTAAATTATAATTTCAGATATTGTTGTTAAACAATTACTCTAGATTAACAGATTTCATACATTGTATAACTAATACATAATGTTTTTAAAAACCTTAAGATTAATAGCGCCTTATGGGTTTAGGATAAAAACAAGTTAAAGTTCATGGAACCAATTCAGAATCTACCCTTATATTTGATGTAGTAAATTAACTTTAGTTAAGCATGTGTTTTTCCAGAACAATTAAAGTTCAAATGCAAAACACATGCCTGTTTTTAGTTTTCATTTTTCACTATTTTTCACTATAGTGCCTTGATACGCTAATATATATATAATGGCTTTCAAACTTTAATTACGTATTAAAACTTTGAAAGGATAATAAAAAATAGTTCATTTTTCTAAGTTTAACAACTACTAGATGATAGATGATAAGTGATGCATCATTTACTTTATTCTAAGTTTCTGTATTTAAAATATATCCGAGAGAGTTTCATTAATTAGCATTTAAGAAACATTAGTAATCTTTATATGTACAAAGAAAATGATAGTATTGATCATTTAGCAAATATATATTGTTTATGTAACATTTTATGGTGTAGGTTGGATTTCAAGGCAGTATAATGTCCGCCACTCGCGGACTACAACCAAAACGAAAAATCCTAATGCTGTTAAATGTGATATATGACATTGAATTGAAAGTGTCTGCTCATGATATGTAAGTATTTGATTATGGTATCTAAATCCACAAGTCATTTTTAAATTGTATGAACGATGCAAATTTTCAATTCAAATTTTACATTTAATTGGGAGATGATCATGCTATTTTCAATTATATTTATGCAGAAAAATCCCGTAATATTTCTATATTTTCCTATTTTTTTTTTTGTAATCCAAATTAATTACTATTTCTCCTATCATGTTTAATGTAAAATTAATAACAATTTGTGGTACTTGAATGTCTAATGTGATAGTTTGAGTACACTAGCAGAACTTGACATTATATTTTGTACTTTTGCATGTATGCTTCATTATCGTTAATTAGATTGTGAATTGTTTGACATTAAAAATAATAAATTGTGATTGATTTTGATTCCACAAAAATAGAACAATAAAACATATTTTTTTTTAAAAAAATCCTATAAAATAACATGATTATCTACTCATTTACTTTGAAATCTAAAAAAATAATAAATAGGAATTGTTTGACGTTAAAAATGAAAAAGGATAATTTTCAATAATAGTATTAATTCTAAACAAAAAAAAGTGCCCTTTGAATTTTTAGTCATAGCAAAGCTTCTTCTCTTCAACAGAAAGCTTTACCATTTTCGCCAAATCCCCACTAAATCTCATAAAATTCACTTATTTTTAGTCTATTTCTCTTCATTTGCATTCTCTCTTGGTGGTATCTCCTATTTTGATTGTTGGTTGGCGTTTTCTCCAATTTCTCCACAAACCCTAATTGTTCTTTCTTCTAATCAGGGAGTTACTGAAGGGAACACTGAAGCTAATCTTGATCCCAGAAATCTCTGCTTACATCTCTAGGACAGCTATTGCATGTTTCTACCACCCAGCTCTTACCCATTGAATTACCATGGAAAGTGGATGGGGCTTTTATACTTGCTCAAAGAGTGTAACCATATTTGAGGGACGTGGATCACGAGTTTATTAATATGCCTGTTTGGGTCCAAGTACACAGTTTTCCTCTCATGTATTTGAATATGGAGTCATTGATGG
Source organism: Aquilaria sinensis (assembly GCA_005392925.1). Lineage (NCBI taxonomy): Eukaryota > Viridiplantae > Streptophyta > Magnoliopsida > Malvales > Thymelaeaceae > Aquilaria > Aquilaria sinensis. The sequence continues at coordinate 146,587 of SMDT01002774.1, read as the reverse complement.
ACACTGCTTATCATCTGGGCCCAGTTCTGGAGTTGGACTTGGATGATGTTCGGCCTCATTAATGGAACTTCCTCATGTTCAAAATTATGATTAATATGGAGGAATCATTGGTTTCGGTCTTCTATCTAGATACTATTAATTGGTGCACGATTTGGATTTCTCTCATATATAAGAAGGTATACCCACCGTTTTATGTGTAGGCACGGATGAGCCCATCTTATACTCATTAGCGGTCTAGTCTTTTTCGGACCCTAAATCAATTCTCAGGCAGTTGCAATTAGAGTCTATTTCCTTTTTTTCCCAAAAAAAACATCAAAAGATATAGGACTCCTCTTTCCAACAACAGCTTCTAGCTGAGTCTCGGTGACATGAGAAACTTCGTTCATTAAGTCCTTATAAAAGACCTCGCCACCTAGCACTATCTAATTCTGGTGTTATTGAGAAAAAGGCAAAAATAGTTGTTGTGGCCCGTTTCAGGAAAATGATTTTATTAGAGGCTCATGTGGAGGCATTGTTAGATATATGCCCTTCCAAGCGGTCCAATTCTCTCCCTTCATATTTTAATATTATTGTTGATTATGCTTTTAGTATGTTGTTTGCTTATTTGGATATGGAGAAAGTTGGTAATGATGGTATCATTGTTTTGGCTTTGTCTGATCTAGTTGATGGTTTTTCTGGGTTTATACCTCAGTAAACCCTAAGGAACAAATGAGGTTATTAAGCTTTAATTTTTTAGGGTTAAGTCATCCCATGACAATTAACCATTTATGTAGATTAGTTTATACCAAATGGCCTCATTTTTTATACCTAATGGAGACTAAAATAGAAGTCTCAAAATCCTACAGAAATTAAAAGGCTTAGGATTTGATTCTTGTGATTTTGTTGATCTTACAGGTCACAAAAGTGGGATTTAGATAGGGTGATCAGCTGAAGTTAATTATTTGGTTCTATATAAGGAAGTGAATTTGATTCTATTACGGGTTTTTACTATAAGTGGTCAGATCTGGTATTTGGGTTGTATTTATGGGAACCCAATTGTTCAATCAAGACAAGTTACTTAGAACAAATTCAAGGCATTGTTCAATATATATTGGTTCTTTATTACTGATTGAGGACTTCAATCAGGTTCTATCTTTCATGGAAAAACAAAGAGACATGCTCATGATTGTCCCAGGGCTAAGCACCTTCAATTACTTTTGTAGGAGCTTAATTTTGTCCAAATTCCTTGTGGAGAACTGTTATTTACTTGGTCAAATTTTTAGGATGGCAATGATGTGGTTTATGAAACTTTAGATATGGCTTTTTGTAATGAGGACTGGTTTGGCATATTCTAGAATCCAGAGTCTTCGGCTGGTTAACCTAGCTATTTTCAATGCTCTGACCAAGCACTTGTTCTACTTGACACAACCCGTGCTATAGTGTTTTATCATCACCCTCGTTGCTTTAAAGCATTCTGGATAAGGTATTAAAATTATGAGGACATTATTAAATCAGTTTGGCAATCTCCCGTTCAAGGATTGAAGATTTTTTATATGGTCAGTATGTGTTGCCAATTGATCCTCTTCTTACAACAATGGAGGAAGACACTGATTGGTCTTCCTAGAAAAGAGATCGAATCAGTAGAGAGGCAATTGGTGCAATTACAATTTGTCCATATTCTAACTCTAGTTCGTCAATAGATTCAAGAGTTAGGTAGTCAGCATATAGCCTTTCTACCTGATAAGGGATTTATATGAGATCAAAAATCAAGAATTTAATGGTTAGCTCACAAAGATAGCAACACTGAGTTTTTCACCTCACTACTAGAACTTGCCATCCTTGTTGTCCAAAATCAACGCCTTTTTATTGCTGGATTGGCTTTATGATAAGGACAAGATCAAAGAGAAAATTTGGACATTTAATCTCTAGTTATTCTTTAATCCCTTTCCTCAGTATGAGTTGGCTCAATCATTACTTTGCTCTTCTTTGTTCTACCTAGGAGTATGAGAGACTTGAGTATTAAAGATATTCATCATTTTAACCAAGCTTTTATTGCTAAAGCTTTTTTAAGGATTTATGCAGGAAGGTGTGATTCTTTGGTATATAAAGTTCTTATTGTGAAATATGGCTACTCCCAATCCATTTGGTTTGTAAAAGGCAAGATCAATGTTTCCCCAATTTGGAGAGGTTTGCTGCACAATTGATATCTTCTTGGTACTGACAATGTTTGGATGATTGGTGATGGATCTTTTATCTGGGTTTGGTATGACTACCAGATTCCTGGTATTTTTCTAATTGTCCTTTAAGACTTGAGCATGGAGTTTTAGACATATAAGCATTTCAAGGTGGTGAATCTTGTTTCTGATTCCTCATTGATTTGGGGTCGAGAATTGCTTTATACTCTTTTTCTTGCCCAAATTCCCCATCTTATTTTGGAGTTAACTCCTTATTTTCCCTTGGTTGGCCTGATTTAGTTAGTTGGCATGGGGATTTATCGGGTTAATTTTTATCAAAAAAAGGTTATGCCTAGCAATTACTTTACCAAACTGCCTTCCCTTACAACCTAGTTTATAGAAGTTAAGGCCTTTTTAACAACCTTTTTTCTTTAGTGGTCAAAAGGTTATGGGGCTTAAGATTCCCACATAAATTTGAGGTTTTCATATGGAAGATCCCACTCAATGCTTTTACCACAACCGCTACTTTAGCTGCACATGGAAGTAATGTCAGTCCTGACTGTTTAAGATGCAACTCATAGGAAGAATCTTTACTCCATCTTTTTTGGGGATGTCAAGGGTTCTGTGAAATTTGGGGTCGATTTTGTGTTAGTCTATTTTACTGCAATGTTCAATCCTTCCAATCATAGCTACTGACCTTGTTGGGTTCCTATCCAAAATGACATTTAGATTGGCTTTATTTTCTAGTTGTGACCCTTTGGACCATATAGTTGGGCAAGAATAAGTTTGTCTTCTAGATTGTGGCTTTCAATGTTCAATTCCTTTGTTCTAGAAAGGACACTTTGATTCAATTTCTTCATTCCTCTTGGAACTTTAAAGTGAAAATGGATACCTTTATGGCAAATTCCCTAAACCATCTCTGCCATTTATGGGGCATTGGTAGATGGTGCCATCAGTCAGAGTCCCTGACAGCTTTTTGCCATCAATGAAGCTTGGCGTCGATTGACAGGTCTTAGTGCAATGGCTTGACTCAGGATGGGAAATGAGGACCCCTCCCAACCCTGTTGTAGATAAGATAAGGGCAAATTTTCTCCGACTATGTTTCTATTCTTCACACAGAACTATTGGTCATTCAAAGGGTAATGAATGCAGCCTCTCACTTGGTGCTTCTTAATATTACTATCCTCAAGGACTATTCACAAGCTCTGGTAGCATTACGAGGTAACCTTGCTCTCCTAACCCTTTTGCGGAGCTTAGTTTAATCTCTTACCTCTACAATGGAGAACTTTGATCACTACATTCTGGTGGTCGTGCTTGGCCAGCATGTATCTTTAGCTTATCTTTATGCTACTTCACTTTTTTCTCTATTTTCTTAGTTATTTGATTTTATGCACCCAAAAAAATGAAAAAGGATAATTGATTTGATTCCTTAAAAATATGAAAAAAAAAAAGAAATTCTAAAAAATAAAATTCTTATAAAAATATTTTTTAAGATAATATGATTATTTCGTAATCAAATGTGAAATTTGGGGAAAAAAAAAAAAGAAAAGAGAGGGAGAAAGGGACAATAGTTAGCTTGCTATCCCTCGCTCACATTCATTAGGCTAGATGCTAGACTTACCCTTTTTGCAATAAAACTATTCACACATAGATTTTACAAGTTGTGACAACACTTAATTCTCATTTCCTTTTCGCATGTAATCTATTAATTGTACGCTATTGGTCTTAAACCTTGTAAAAACATTAATTAACTATCTTACATTAATTTTTGAAATATTAATTTAAATCCTCCTATAACTGTCATCAAGTAAGTTTAAATTGAATCATATTTTTTTGGCAATTAATGAACATATTTATATTAGCAATCTTTCTTCTCTACAATTCAGTTTCATGTGCCACATTTGCGTTTGTATATCACAACTTTTATTTTGGTTCATGGATTCCATTCAGTGATAAACTAATATAGAACATTTTAAAAAGTTTAAGAACCAAAATGAAACATTTTGAATAAGTTTAGGATGAAAAGATAATGATTAATATGTTAGGAAATATATAATTATAATGAAATACTAACTAGATATTGGGAGTATATTCGTGAAATTTACCCGCTCTCAATAGCAAATTTCCCTAGTAATTGATCAAATCATTCTTAAATTATATAATTTCTTTAGGCTTAAATGCGAGATTGGTCCCTCAACTTTCCTAATTCAAATGACTTAATCTTTAACTTTGACTCGGTGCAACTTTGTCCCTAAACTTGGAAAAATTACATGAGTTAATCTCTCATTGTATGGAAGGTGAAACAGCATTTCTTTCTGCATTCACCGTCAGCCTATCATCCCCAACACAGCCGTCTTCGCATCCCAGCACCATCTTCGATGCCCCTTCCATTCGCTGTCCTTGATGCCCAAATCCCTTGAACCGAATTCCATTCATATCCTTAATTCATCCCTTGAACCCAAATTCCCAACCATCCATTGTCCTCGATGTCGTCTCCATACCTTTGGCTTCCGAATTAATGGCCTCTCTCCCTCAAGAGTCACTGGTTGCTTCCTTGTCACCTACAAGTGCCGAAGCACGTCTAGCCCTTCCAGGGCCTTCACACCTTCAGCATCTACGATCTCATCGAATCAGTGCAACAAATAGAATGCAAAAGCCATCTCACTCACCGACGAAGCCTGTTCAATGGCCGCCTCTCTTTACGCGCTTTCATCACATGCCACCGCTTGCCCAATGGTCGCCTCTTTCACCATTGCCATTAAGATCTTCTATGCAATTGAATCAATAATGATGGAGGCCCCATGGCAACAACACTTTCTGGCCCTATTTGTGTAAAAGAAGATAAAATTTCCAATAAAAGAACTAACAGCGTCTTCCTTTCCGTCCCTTATGGGACTAACTCGCCATATATTTTAAAGTTGAGAGACTAAGTCATATAGTTTATCAAAGTTACAAGATTAAGTCATTATGAGTCAAAGTTTAAAGATTAACTCGTGTGAGTTTGCAAAGTTGAGGGACTAGTCATGCATTTAAGCCATTGCTATAAGATAGAATTTATGATAAACAAGCAACATTAAGGGCATAAAAAAGTTAAGACGAAGTGTAGGAAAGTGATTTTTTATATAAATAAATTAATTACTTAAACAATTTTGTAAAAATTAATTAAATTTTTTAAGAACTTTTTTATATCCATATCAATAAAAAATTGATAAAGTTATAAGAAAGTATTTAAAAAAAATACTTTTTGAGTTTTTTTAAAGTGCAATTAGCAGAGAAGAATAATTGTTAAACAAGAAAACAATAAGTTAAATAATCCACTATTAGTTTATTTTTGCTTTAATTTCATTTTCTATAACTACATAATCATATTGCAAAGCTTTAAGAATTAATAAAAAAAGAGATATCTTTATAGGTGATATAATTCTTTTATTTTGGTTCAACATTCTTATTTTCACACTTTTAATTTCATTTTTATAGCAATTTTACTTATTTAAATTTTAAAAACTAATACTTTGTCACTCTCATTCTTGCTCTTAGCACGTTCTAAGGCACTTAGATACCTTCATTTAAGAAAAGTAATGTAATTATACTATATACTAAAAGTCGTGTTCGGCTACTATTCAAATGAATAGTAGAAAATAGTGCCTTTACCGTTTCACCCCTTATCAGTTTTTTTTTGTTTTTCCAGATACGATTTGCTTTTTTTAGAGTTTGATCCTCTTTTTGCAAGGCGCTGCATTTCCTGAGGATCTGTGTTGCAATTTTACGCTTTCAATCTGTTTCATTTGTTGTTTAAGTGAAAACACGGTTTCAGTCCCTAATTTTCTAATGCTTCCATTTTAGGCTCGAATTTACATCAGTGTTATATTTTGATCCCCAAATTTTATAATTATTAATCTACTTCTTCTATTTGCTCTCTTCATCCCAAGTTTTTTTTTGTTGTTGTTTTATGTACTATTTTCTAAGGAAAAACATTGGTGAGCTTATTTGTTCTCTTTATCTCTAATTGTTTTGTTATTTTTTTATTTATTTTCTTCTAAAGCAAAATCTTGGTAATCATGATTTGTTTCTTTAGCTTGAAGAAATAACTTTTGACATTAAGGTTTTAATAATTGACTTAATAAAGGTTAAAAAAAACAAATAAATTGAAGATGGATTTTTCTAAATAAATTTATAAAGAATATTAAAAATTAAAATTTCAGTTAATAGGACATAAAATTTTTTAGTGAATTAATTTTTAATGAAAAATTTTATCCATCATTTCAAAACATGTACAATGTTATGTTTCATATTCATTTTCAATTTTAACAATTATGGATCGATGGATCAAATTACTTTATTAAACTCTAAAGCTTTTGACTGAATTTTACTAAATAAATTTCTTATTGATATTAAAAATTGAAATTTAAATTAACAAGAGATGAAACTTTTTAGTGAATTATTTTTTTATGACAAAAAATATTTATCATTTCGAAGCACATGTAGTGTTATGTTTTATAGAATTATATTTTGATCACAATTAATCATTTTAATAATAAGAACATAACATAAAGAAAACCCAACCCAAAATTAAAATGAAGCAAAATTTAATTGATTAACATCCATTTATGAATGAGAATTTTTTAATTATTTATTATTGGCATTTGTTTTAATGTCAAAATTTATAAAAAAAAATGTTTGCTACAAAGTGCGCCTAAAAAAACTCTCTATATTCTAACCACCGTTTTATCTACAGTAAACTATAGTTTCTTTCTGCTTTTGCCCTTCGGTGTTGGGCTGGGTTGTGACCCGCTCTGTTGCCTGTCCTTTCCTTTTTTTTTCTTTTTTTATGTTGGGTTGGGTTGCTTCTTTTGGAAGGTTGGTGAAATTTTTGAATGAAAATATCTTTTTGAGGGTCGATCTCACTATTCTCCTACTTTCACTTTTCTTTTTTGTGAAACACATTTCCAGTCCCTATATTATTTCCGTTTCTGATATTAGGCCCTAAGTTTAATAAATTATAGTGTTTTTGTTTAATCTCTTGGTTCTTTTTTTTTTTATGTTTTATTTTCTAAACTAAAATATTGGTCACCATGGTTTATTTAGTTTTTTTGTGAAATAAGATTTTTTTTCTTAACTTTTTCTAAATCAATTGTTAAACTCTTAATGCCTAAAATTTTTACATTTTCTCTCTTAATCCTCAAATTATTTTTATTATTTTTCTTCACTCTTATTTTATTTAATATTATGACATTATATGATTGTCGCAGCGCGCAGGTCTTCCATACCTCGTATACTTCTATGAGCCGTCAAATTTAAGTTTCAGGCTTATCCACATTTTATGTATTTTCAAATTGGTCACTAGCACGAAATTTCATTACTAAGATTCTTTCAGTTTTACCATTTAAAATTTGTTTAAGCATGGGAAATATTCACCAACTGATATGCTAAAAGCCAGAAACGTGTAAGGAAGGACTAAGGACTGCAGTAATTTATTTAAAAAAAAAACACAGAGTCTAATTAATAAGTAAGGAGCAGGAGTAGGGCCAATGACTTCTAGAAGACACAAATTAAAAGGGCCAAAAAAAAAAAAAAAAAAGGGAAAACAGTACCATTAATAGCAAGCACGATGATGGGACAGTGAGTGGGACGTTATCCCAGTAAGCTTCACCTCCCTACTCGAGTAAAGGTCGTCAGAAAATTATAGTAAAAGCTTAATGGCGGGCCTGCTGATATATGACAGTACGGGGCTCTGGGCCTCATTATATATTGTGGGATGGCCCACAGTTAAATCAATGGTGGGCTTCATGTTTCTGATCCGCGCTTGAGGTGATTGGAGGGCCTAATTCATTCATTATGCTCACTCAATGTTAGTTGTCATTAAAACACGAAGAAAGATTGTATTCTTTTCTCTTTCTAAATTACACACTCCATCTGTTAATACATATGTTTGCTCCATTACACTCTTTAAACTTAAATTTGATTTGAATTTATTAACATTATTATCTACTAATTTTTTTAAAAATATATATTTAGAAACTATAAATCTTTATTTATTATTTATATATAAAATTGTTGCATTTATACCTAAAATGTTAAAAAAATAAAATTATAGATTAATTACTGTGAATAGTGAAAAAAAACTTGAGAGGTAAGTAGTATTATTTTAAAAGTTTTAATTTTTCTTTTTTATTAAAAAATTAATTTTGAATTATATACCGAAAAGGCAGACCCAAAAAAATTTTACTACTCCCTAAATCTATAAAATATGGAGTATTTTTCAAAAATGAATTGCACTATAAAGTTATTATCAAGTAATTACTGAACGATTTAAATTCTAAAATGAAAAGTACGCAATTCTACTTTATTTAGTGTCTCACACCTATCTTTGTAGTTGTAGACCCTCATTTGTATATTTCCGTATATTTATCATTACAATAATATTTTCATTGGACTTCAAATTGAGAATACCGACATTGTTCTGGTCTACGTACATATACTGGCCCACTCGATAGTTGTGCGCCCGACCGGGAACTGCTTAGTCAGAAGTTTCTTTCGTCACATATGTGTTTGTGGGTTTCAACGGGAATGGACGGTGGTAATTTAACTTGAATTTCCAACTACCGGGTGGAAAAATGCCATAAGACATGTAGACCATTTTCATTTCATTACATTAAAATGGATTCGTGGCGGTTTATTGTGATTTGTACATGTAATATTGATTCCAAAGTGTACAACAGTATGTGCCAAACTATATATAACAGTCAATTCATTTTAATTTAAATTAATTAATTTATTTTAATTTTTATACTCTCTTGTATCATTTTTTTTACTTCATTTAAATTTTTTGACTAGTTTGATTTGAATTTATTTATATTATTTGTTATTCGAAAAAAAATTTAAAAAATATATATTTAGAAACTATAACCTATAGGTCCTGATTTATCATTCATATACAAAGGTATTTCATTTATATACTAAAATGCTCAAAACAAAAAATCATAGATTAATTGCTGAAAAATGAATTGTGCAAATAATTTGGGACATAGAAATTAGAAAGTATCTTTTTTTCTTGAAATCAATTTCATTTTAAAGTTAATATTATGTAGATACAATAATCCATTTAAAAGTAAATTTTATGATGTTGTTAAATTTTTATGAATTTTTTTTTTTTATGCCTTAAATTAGAAAAAATCATAAAAATATAGTAAGATTACAAAAATTTTATTTTCAATTGATTATTCCAACTACATAATGTTGACTTTTAATTAAAATTAATTTTAATAAAAAAAATAAAAATAAAAATAAGTCATTTTAAAATCAAATAACTTAAGTTAAAATGAACTGATTGGGGTACAGGGGCGAGTGCGGGTTTATAAATGATGATCACATAATTTGATGACTGAAGTTGCATAACCTACTCCAGTATAGTCACAATATAAGAACGAACAAATTGGTCCATTCGTCGGAGTGGGTTCCCTAATCCAGGGAGCCAATATCTTCGTATGGTAAATGATGGGCGGTGACTCAACTTTTAGTTTTGCTAACATAAATTCTACTCTCTTTATTCTAACTTCTTTGTACTATTTCAGTTTTTTTATTATTTAAATTTAGCTTAAATTTATTTATATTAATATTTATTAAAAATTTTATAAAAAATTATATTTAAAAATGATAAGATATATAGTTTTTAAATATAATTTTTTAAGAAAATTTTTAGTGAATATTAATATAAGTATATTTAATTCAAACTTAAGCAAAAAAAATTAAAATTGTATAAAGAACTTGGGATTAAGGTAGTATTTATCACTCCCTTTGTCTTATATTGTTTGCTCCATTTAAGTTTTTTTACTTAAGTTTTGACTTAGATTTATTTATATTATATTTACTAATTTTTTTTATATATGAACTTGTAGTTTTTAAATATAACTTAAAAAAATAATAAATAATAATAAATAAATTTTAAATAAATTAAATTAATACAAGTATAAATGGAGCAAACAATATGAGATGGGTAGTATTATATTGTAAAACAAAACTTAAGTGGCTGTAAATCAACGCTAACTGGGGGGGGGGGGGGGGGAATTTTATTCAGGAGATCGCCTGTATAAAAAATGGTCTCTGTTTTTCGGATCTTGACAGCTTTTAGGCCAGGCAATCGTTTCTTGGAACCTGTATTGCCATTTCTCTAGGTTTTGGCTGTTTCACTTTCACCTGTCATTTGGCTTAAATTTGTTTTAGTTTCAGAAATATCGATTTTCGAGTCCTTGAATTATACTCATTCCGTCCATAAATTTTGATATATTTAACTTTTTGTTATATTTGGATTCAATTTTATTTATATTATTATTTATTAAAAAAAATTAAAAAATATATATTTAGAAACTATATATCTTGAATTATCATTCATATACAAAATTTTTTTATTTATATATTAAAATGTTAAAAATAAAAAATTATAGATTAATTATAAAAAAAAATGGAGCAAAACTTTTAAGATGAAGGGAATATCTATTTGGCGTTTGGTCCCCAAATTTTCTCATATTATCTCTATCATATAAAATAAAACGTTAGTCACTATGATTAATTTGCTCTTGCACATAGTTTGGGTTGATCTAGCTTTGACTAATTTCACTCGTTTTTTCCCTTTATTATGTCAATAGTAAAAGCCCCCTAACAGGAAGCTCTAATCATTAGAAATTTCTTATTTGCTCTTTTGGTTCCCAAATTTTAATTTGACATTTGTGCGCTCAATTTTTACCTTTTTTTATTTGTTGCTTTTTTTTCTTTAATCTTTTTGTCAATGATTAAACACCATTTAGTCGCTAGAATCTCACTCTTTGCCATATTGGCCTTAAACTTTATTGTTTAGAGGTTCAACCTAATTTTAGGTCAAATCCAAATTGTTGTTATGTGATTTTGTGAATTTTTTTTGGTTACCAGTCAGTATTTCATTTTTTTTTACATTAATGGTTAAGCCATTTTTTTAGTTGTTAAAATCCTGATTTTTGCTCTATTACTCCTCATATTTGATGATTATTTTTGCTATATTTGCACTTTGCTTAGCTAAGGGAAGTCCTGTGAGTCACAATTATATATATATATACCTTCCAAATTTTTATTTGTTTGGGTATGTAAATATATAGAATATGATCCAAGTAATAAATGCCCAAGTTTTCTTGGTATCCCAATTCCAATATAATTCACATGCCTCATTAGCCCATACTGCTCCCAAAAGAATCCTTGTAGTTAAAAAAACGAAGCTTGAGAAGATAACTATAGTAATCCAGTTATTGAACCAATTGATACCTGTAATAATTTTGAGAATAAATATTATAAGAGTTTAGTTAAAAAGCCTAGCGCTGGCTTAAAAACGTAATGCTTTAGTATTGTTCACAAGAAGGTGCTATTATAGTTCCCTTTTTCTTTTTTTCTTTTTTTTTTCTGATTTCTTAGGAAGATATCAGGAACCAGAAAATGAGTAAATGACAAATAGATCCTATGTTTGTGTGTGAAGACATTATTTGGTCCTTATACATTGAAATTAGGCACTTTTGCCACCATGACCAATCAACACAGAAGATATCCTAAAATTTCACATATTATGTTAAAATTCCTTAAAGTGTGGCCCACATGCCATTTTATTTTTTTAGATTACTACTATTATTATTTTATCCGTATATTAATTTATTAAAATAAAGGTGATAATTAAAGAATTTTTACCATTTTTTAATTTGGAAAGAATATTTGCTATTATTGTAAATTCGATGATGGACAAAATTAAAGTAGCGAATTCTTATTTGGTTAGGGTTCCTAATCTAGCCTATATATATGAGTTTGTGTCTCCCATAAGAGACAGACATGAAAGCAAATAGACATATATCAAAAACCCTCCCAACTCCCTCTCTAATTTTTGCGGCTTAAAACTTTAGGTTTCATTTGATTAATCATGGCTCAGGTAAGTTTCACTAATTTTCTCCTGCGCTGCTATAAGATTTCTTACATTTTAGGCTCCCTGAACTTTCATGACCAACAATCAAAAACCCTAGTTTTTTTGTTAAAATCTCAGATCTACTACATTGATCTTATGACATGTTTTCTGTTTATCAAATTAGTCACTGACTCACCAACTTTAAAATGTTTCAATTTTGTAAAATCTTTGGATTGATCATGGCATAGTTTTCAATTCATAACTTCTCATTCATTGATCGATCCACGATGAAGTGCAAGTTGCATATTAGTAGAAATGCTATACAAAAGAGCGGTGCTGGGTACAGGTAAACATGTATTATAGTTTGTGAAAATAACATTATTATGATTTTTCATTTTTTGGGACTTATTATTATGATCAGTTGCAAAATTTTGCTATTGAGTTGCTAAACTATATTAAGGTCGCCAGCTGGTTCGAGTTCTTCCAAGTTCCACGGCGGACTGACAATTTCCCCTTTTTTTTTTCGGACATTTGTGTTTGGGTACAAGAGCCTTAAGTTATATAATCCTTCCATTTTTGCTTTCAACTGTTACCCTTATTCTCATTTTTACAACATTTTTATTTACTTAAATTTTAAAAAATAATATTTTTCCGCTTTTACTCCCGATTCTGGAATGCGTTGTGCAACTTAAATTATAACCTTCAAAGAAGGCCCGCACTGCATTAGGCCAATCGCTGTCTTACCGGAAAGGCAAAAAGTTCCATAACGTGCACGTCCAACAAGTGCGTAAGAGGCTACAAAGGCAGAAAGTTTATCACTATTCCATCTCCATCTGAAGGTAACTGATGCATACCGCACCTTTTCTCTTACCTCCTTTAGAATTTTGATCCATTTAACGTGCCTCACACGTAAGATGTAACAGAGACAGACAGTACAGCTCATTACTAAAACCTTTTTTTCCCATGTTCTGCAAGACTCTGTACCAACACAGATACGCAAACATGAACCATCAAACCCGCCAGTAGATCGACTAGAGAGCTTTGTCTTGCATTCCAAAAGAATAACCAACATTTTGGTCTTCCGGTGTCAGTTGTTCAAGTACGGGTGAAAACCTACCCGAAAACAATGCCCCTTTGCCTGCCAAATATGGCACAGGAAAACAAAGATGCGGGCTTCTGTTGTTTTTTGTTCCTATTTCTATACAACTTCCACCAGCAGCCCTGTTGGGGTACCTTCGATTGGTGACTTCGAAGAAGAATCCACGTTAGCTTCTCCATTGCTTCCTTTTAATTCAGCAAAGAAAAACAAGATGATAACACCCAGACCCCGCCAGTTTGGAATACCATGCACTTGAACTCCTAATCTGAAAGTCCTGAAGAACTTGATCTTTCAGCTAGCTCTGCTTCCTGCTGCTTTCTCAGATGCTCTTGGGCTGTTGCATTCACAATCTTTATGAAAAAGTTCATTAGCATCAGCCACACTACGGTGTTCCAAATGGCAGCAAATGACAGGCCCCATTTATTTGCCTGTGACAAATTTTGAAGAAAAGCATGCAATAAGACTTCTACAAATATATCTGGCAGCAATACTTATCACAAAAGGCCACTGTTCCTACTGTGTCACTCTGTATGGTTCAGAAGGCCCAGCAGAAACCAGATCGCTTCTGTATTTACATCGCAACGGCATACCTTATCTAAATTTGATGGCACAGGAGGTGGGCCATCCATGTACTTCCCTTTAACAGCATGTAGTTTGCTCACCAGCTTGGACAAAACAGAGTCGAAACCAGGTACAAAGCTCAGCACCCATATCAACTCATTCTCTATCCAATCAAGGAGTTGATTATTACAGACACAGATAATAAAAACCGTCTGCACAAAACATTGTTACCGTTAAAGATGACTTAATGATCCCAAAGAGAAGAGCAGATGGAAATCTGAATGGAAATCTGAAGTAAATCCAACTTCACGAGTACAAGGAAAAACTGTGGAGAGTTTGATGGTCCTCCAATGTTATCCTCTTTCTTAGAGACAATTCAACTGGTTGACACATTTGACAATGCCAAGAAGATAGAATAATTACAAATAAAAAAGCAAGAGGACTTAGAGAAAATTTGATGCAGTAGTGAACTGCCCAGAACCAGAATATTTTGTGAGAACTAATATCTGCACAGGACGTTACAAACCTGTATGTGGGTTTTGATTATTGCCTTTCCTATCAGTGTTGCAAGGAAGAATTTATAGAATGGAATTCCAAACTGTCCGCACATGATGCCAGCCAGATCGAAAAGAGGATTTGGAACCTAAAAGATGGGCCAGTTCAGAAGCAGCTTGCATAACAAAGTACACTAAACATTGGATAAATAGACCGAGTAGGCAAATCCAGAATACCTGTCCTGTTGAAAGTAACACTAAACATATGAATTTTCACATAATTTCTTATGAACATGCTTTTAGATGATAATTTTTAACGATGTCAAGTTAAAAAGAAAAGAAAAAAAACAAGCCAAATGAAATGAGAAGTCAACGTGACAATGAGATTACTGTATATGCCCTGTAATGCTTCAAATTAAATAGGTGGAATCAAAACTTACAGAAGCAAGCACCAAAATCGTGAAAAAATTCAGATGTTGAGAGCGAGAAAAAATTAAATGCTTGATCTGATTTAGGTGAGTAGCTATAAATCCTTTTGACGCAGTTGAGGAAGCATCCAAGTCTTCCATTCCATCCAATTTGCTGCCAGATAAACTAGCTGCATAAGCAAAACAAGGTTACTTTGTCAAACATTTAACCTAGTCATATTGTACCATCTTACTTTCAAATAGTATGAGAAGTGATAAATCAAAAGTTCTCAGCAGACAACTGACATGATGGCAAGGAAATTAATCTCGTAAAAAAAAAATATATTCAACTTAATACCATGTACCTTCATGTTATAATACTTCATATACCTAAATATCAGCCCTTGAACAAAAACTTCCAGCTTCAAAACCAAGATTTGCATTATATAAGATCATGTGATCATTATTTGCAGCGGAACCAGAAGCTCACAGATACTTAGAGTTGCATATAATTCTCCAGGTTTAAAATCCACCATGATATGCATTAGAAAACCAGCTTGCGTAAAACTGTACCCATCAAACTCTACTCAACACAGATGTTGTTCCAACTGGTTCAACAAGAATAGTATTGTACTTGCCACTATAAGAAATCAAACATATATTATACCTGCTCTTGAGATGAAATACGGAGGAAGTTCCCCCAGGGCAGTCCCAACACCCCACAAGATAGCCTCCATCTGAACCTGTGGCAGTATGCTGGTAAGGGGAACTCGCGACCCATATGTTGACTGAAACAATGGGGGGCCAAATTCAGCACAGGATTTGTCCAGCCACGAAGGACCTCTTTTCAATTGTATTGTATCGTATGGGGCACTTTTAAGATCAACTCGGCCACATTGTGCTGCCTTTATTGTGAATAGAGCAATATGAGGGCCCAGGTACAGGACAAAAGTATGCAGACCAGAACCTAAAATAGAGGTAGGAGTAAGTCAATAACACATCAGCCTGAAATATATCATAAAAGGTGAAACTAAATACTAAATTTATTGCTCAAATTCTACATTTACTTGGTCTCAAATGTTCTTTTCACTATTCAATTTTTATCTTGGTCAAATCTGCCAGTCAATTAGTGACATAAATGCAAATTTGCCATTGTTTTGATGGAAAAGAATACTCTCATGATATTCAATTTCTTCATAGTTAGATAATTAATTACTTAAGACCTTTAATTAATTCAACCAATATCTTAAATACCATATGGAATAATAAATCACAGTTTTTGTTTTTCTTTTAAATGAACGAATTTAAGTAATTGTCATTTTGTAAGACCATAATGAAAACACAGTTTTTGTTTTTCTTTTAAATGAATAGAATATTGAGAGTTTTCCCAAGGATGCCATGGATTTCTAAGTCTAAGATATTGTTTGATACGTTATAAGTGTTATATCAGAATTTTTTAAAATAAATAGAAGGATATGTAAAGCATATGTAAATGAATTTATGTAATTCAAATTCTTAAAAGTTAATATCATAAATATTCTACATAAACAAATAGTAATAACTTAAAATCATTAGTTTACCACAATCCAACACAGAGTATTGTCATAAAAAATATGTAACAGATCGATGCTTTAAGTGTGTTGGTTCAATATTTTTTAATCTTAGTAGCTTTTTATGCATTTTTACTGTAACAGTAAGTTTTTGAATGATTCTTTACTATCAAATCCACTTCACTACTTTTGAAATGATTGTGTGAAAATTTAGATAAGAATCCCCTACTTATTTATATCTTTCTTTTAGTTACTGTGAGTCCCAAGTGGTAGAGAATATTGATCAGTGTTGATTGAAAGATTCTTTGGTGCCAAATTCACAAGGAAAACTGGTTAGTAATATTTCCATACTAAAACCTTATGTTAACAAGTAGTCAGCATCAACAGGTAGTTCCCCCTTCAAAACCTCACAATAAAAAGTTTAAATTGCAAAAGGAAAAAGCTAAAAGCTTGAACATCAATTGTAACAAAAGTTACACTTCAATTTGAGCAGGCTAACTTAGTGCAGAAGGCAAATAATGCCATCGATCTGTCTGTGCCGAATATGTGTTGCACTTTCAAAACTTCACTGTTTAACTCTTGCCGACAGGGAGATAGAAGGCAATGTTACCTGGAAGCCACAGATCTTTGCAGGACAATGCGTGCTCTAAAAATTAAATTTCAGTGAAGCAGACATAAATGGCCAACACTGATGCGGTTTTCTTCCCCCTTAAAAAAAATATGAAACAGAGGCCTTACCTAGTCCAATAGATGATGCCACACCAAGTGCAATCCACCATAATCCAAACCGAGTGTATTGAAAAAATTCTTCAATGTGCTGCAAAGAAACAGGAAATCATCATGATTTCCATGCTTTTCACGTGAAATGTAATTGGGTTGTGCCAAGTATGGAACAACTTCAAGTTTAAAAATTAAATACATATATTATGTTCAATTAGGGATATCAAAATAATCAACCATTCACCAAGAGACAGTTTCAAGCAAAAAAGGGGACTTTCAACAGTAAGGATAGCACACTGGGCAGCTCATAAGAAGGAATCAGAAAGGAGAGGGTGGGTGGAATAACCATCATCTGCATCTCGCAGAAAACTTGGGAGGCAAAAGAAGAGGCCTACTTCTTCTATTGTCAACAAATTCAAGTAGACTTAGAACGCGGAGGAAAGGAAAACAAAAGGAAAATATTTCAATCACCAACATAGTAAGCTCAATTTGAGGAATAAATCACTTTCTGATTCTAGTTAATTGAAAAAATTAGGTCAAAACCGAATCTATTCTCCATGAGTTTAAAAGGGATCTGCAAGCCTACTACCTTTTCATGAGGACCATCAATAGTCATAAGCAGGACTGCAAAAGCAACTATCATAGTGCTTGAAAGCATAAGCCAACCACCTTTAGCCAAAAGGTATGAAATTGATCTTCTACAGTATTGAATGATAGCCAACAAAAAGAACTTTAATGTTTTGAATGGCTGTGCTGTCAGCGTCAGATTTTCTAGTTCCAGTTGATGCTTGTCTCGTACATCTGCAGGTACCAGAGCTACAAGCTTATAAGACACTCACAAGCAAATAATAGAAGTATTGTTTTCCTTTTTTTGCAGTTGGGCAAAACTTTCACAATCAAACAAATATAGAAGAAATGATGGGACGTCTATATCACATTCCAAAAGGAGAAACGAAAATATTGCATCTTAATGAAAATGTGTATATGTGTACGCATGCACTGTATGTTAGTGGGGGTTAACAAAACATATAAAGACTCGTTTACTATATCTACATACTGCCAGCCACCCTAAGCAGTGGTCATGGATGCAATCAACATGGTCAGGAAGCCTAGCATAAAGGCTGTCTGCAACTCGTTTGCACAATCTGTTGAGGCTCACACTCATGATAAAAGTTCGAATGTAGAATTAAACTGGTTTGTTGATATTATTTTGCAACTTGTCACTATCCTAAGCATTTATTAAATTGCAGCAATGTGCAGGCAAGGAATGTAGATCAGGGAGGGTATTATGATGACCTATTCAGCATCTATGAGGTCTGGAGTTCAATATGTATCTTGAATCAACTCTTCAATAGTTGATGCATGATACTACTATATTTAATATGATTTCGTTGGATACTAAAAATACCAACTCTCAAAGAAGGCCATAAATGGATCAAAGTGGCACCTACTATGGTTAATGCTTGTTAGATTCTCTATAAAACAGGGTGTTTAAATCACTGAAACATAGCCGCAATAAGTGTGTGCGGGTATGCAAACTCACAAACAACACATGTGATCATCCCTAACCAACAGCAGAACACAAATAACAGGTGCAAGACTTCTGGATCTTATTTTCAGTGCTCTGCTTGTGAAAATTTGCTAGAACTGAGTCTATCAGACATAAATTACTACCTACTTGGTTTTGAATCTCACACTGAGTAAGCAGTGTTGCCTATCATTAACATTGGCAACTCGAACCACCAATTCAAACATTTTTTTCTACATTCTTATTGCACACAACGGCCCATACAGTTCACACAGATGAACCAATCAGATTCCAAACAAAACAGTATGGTTGAAAAGCGTAATCTAAGGCCCAAAAAAGTTCCTACTCTTTCCCACATAAGTCAAAATCTAATTTCTTATATCTGGGTTATGATACAAGCAATCGGTTATTCAACCTATGGTTGATTACTCAGCACTCGCTAACCCAAAGTTCGGACAGAAATGGGTAAAACAATAACGAGATCTGAAAAACCTAGCCCGCGAGGAGTTCTAGTGCCGAAAATTGCACATCGGAACAACGAAATTAGCACAAAATCGGAACAAGAGCTAACTCCACAAGCAAAAGCAATCATACAATAGAGACAAAGAAGGGTTCAAATATTGCCTGCCATAGACATGTCGGCTTGCTGAGAAGAAGAAGTCGCGGCTGTCGCGCCTTTGCCTGAACCCATCACGGTCATAACATACTAAACCCAGAAAGCTCACTCTCCCACGATTGAGTTGGGATTGATTCGATTATATGTCACGGATTTCTGACTGAATTGGATTCTCGCTCGGCAGGAATCGGACGGAGAATGGCAGAAATTGCTCCAGTTCTGGATTGGGAATAAAAAATATGCAATCGTTCGTCCACAAGAAACCACTTGCCGATACGCTAGAGTTGTGGATCTATCTACTACGAGAAGAATTTAGAGAATAAATCGTAGGAAATTCCAGCGTCAAGATCTCGAGCCCGACCTCGTACCCCGCTCCAACCTCTCCCTCTCCCCCTCTCTCTCTCTCTGTGGGAAGGTGAAGAGTTCTCGGCGCAAGGATTAGAGAATTCTCCGTTCGTTTTCTTTCCTTTTTTATGCTTTCCTCTACTAATGCCTTCGCCTTGTGTGAACAAACGACATTGGGTTTAACAAATTGGGAAAATTACATAAATCCGCCTCTGTAGTTTGTCTAACCTACATTTTACCTCTCTATTTTAAAAAATCTATATTTTACCCTACTTCTCTTACAGTGTCTAATAACAACTTTTAAAACCTTAATTTAAACTGTCTAATAACTATATTCCCGTAACTTTAAGATTTTTTTTTATTTTCTTTCACAGCCAACCAATTTTTAAAAATACTGGTATGTATTTACAAAAAGAAAATTGCATTTATAGAAAGAAAAAATTGATAATTTAAAATATCTATAAACTATAAAAAATATTAGAGGGATCAAAATTACTGAAAAATTAATATCTTATATTTAAACTATAGTTTCAGAAGTTTTTATTAGATAGTATAAAAGAAATAATGCAGAAAAGTATAAGTTTTCAAAAATGAGGGAGGTAAACTGTAGGTTTTGGCAAACTTTAGGGGGAAATTGTAACTTTTTCCGTGAGAATTAGTCAATTTTATTTTTTTGAGGAAGAAAATAGGTGGATGAAATTACATTTTTACCCATGACCCTTAGTGGCCTAAGCAGCGTAAATGTCAAGCAGTATAAAGATGAAAATCCTGAAACAGGGAAGAAAAAGAAAATGGGAAAGTGATGTTAAGAAAAGAATCAGAGGAATGGTGCCCAAACAAAAGCGGCTCAAAACGTCGTATAGTCAAAAGTCAACTATAAAAGGTCGTGACTTGTTCTTTAATTGTTAATAAATTATCCTTACAAGATAAATCAGAGGTAGTTAATGATCAAACATCATAGCAACCAAACAAGGGTAAAAAAAAACTTGAGCAAAGCAATTGGAATAATTACAAAAAGAACTCTCAAGGTTTAGGGAAAAACACAGTTGGCCTCTTATTATTTTTAAACCTATACTTTATCTCCGAATATGAGCTTTTTGTTTATATTATCTATTGGTTGCCAATAACATTAACTTCTGAAGTTCTAATATAAACTTTTTAGTATTTTTCTTTCATTAAATTCAATTTATCTATAAAAGTTAGATACTTTAAAATACAATTTTTCATTTTATTAAAGTTTGAACAATCTATTTTTCTTTAGAATAAGTGACACTAAATGTCCCAAAACTATAACTTATGTAACTTATTCATCCTTAAACTATCATTAATGTTGCATCATTCATCTCCTATTAGTTTTGCTGTTAAAATGGCCAAATTTAGCAAATGAACTAAACTAGGGGTCTAAGAAAGAAATTTGACCACAAACATGAAAACTTTTGAGTTTCAATGTTTTGGCATGGATTTGGAGGTGGTAGCTAAGATGTTGTATTTGGTACATTAGTAAAAGTTGTAGAAGGAATATACAAAGTTGAATCATAGAAACATTTTAAAAATTTGAATATTAATTTTCACCAATCACCATAGACTGTGGCAAAGAGTATTGGTTCATGGGGCAGGCAACCAAAATCTTCTTATTTTCAAAATCTTATATGGTTCGATTGCTTTCACTATTCTCTAAAATATTTACTGAAAGTCCCAAATCTAAACTCTTTGCTATCTACTAGGAATACAAAAAAAAATTGAGTTTTAAAGTTTCAATAAGGATTTGAATGAGATAAGTTAAGGTTTTAATTTGGTGCTTTGATAAACGTTGTAAAAGAGTGAGAAAGGAATCTAACCATATAAACAAATTTAAAAATTTGGAACTTTTGGCTATCAAACACCACGAACCATCATTCCCTATCATTGTCTATGGTGGCCAATAACAAAAATTTTCATGAATTTTAAAATGTTACTACGGGTCAATTTCACTTTCTTTCCTTTATAGCTTATACTTCAGTACCAAGGCCAAAGTCTTTGTTTATCACCTTCAAATTCTCACCGGAACCTTGAAACTAAAAATTTTTCATGTTTGTGGTCAAATTCCTATTTTCAAACCCTAGTTTAGTTCATTTGCTAAAGTTGAACCATTTTAATAGTAGGATTAACAGAGGATAAATGATGCAGCATTAGTGATAGTTTAAAAATAAGCAGCATAGGTCATAGCTTAAGGACATCTATGTCATTTACCCTCTAGTAACATAATAACACCACCACCAATCCAACCACCAAAACAAAACAAATGCCTTTTTTGGTACTGTCTTTTTCATGCCTTTATATTACTGATCGCTTTAGAATCATATCCCATCCAAGCAATGGTCTTAACTAGACCACTAAACCAGGAAACATGTTTGACGTATAAGTCACGTGCTGTTCACATGTTATAATTGACAACAAATTAGACTCCATGCACGTTTGTCAAATTCCTTTTGGTTTTGTTTTTCATTGGGGATGTAACAATTTGAGGTTACTATTATTATAGACATCAAGCCTTGTTTCATGTGCCTTGATCTAATAAACAAGACAACTATGTAAGATTCGGACAAATGAGGAATCTTCTCACAACTAAACCTTGCAGGCAAATCAACATATCCTTGTAACCCAAATTACGTAAAAATATACAATTACGTACATTAGACGTCGACCATTGCGTATTTTTCTTTCTTTAGTATATACTCTTGCATGAAATATACCTTGTATAAATACACACGCACTTATGTGGATATTTTTTTCTTCCTTGTTACTTAATTTAAACGTGTCATAATATATGAGTGGTAAGGTGTTAAAATCCTTCCTAGCTAAGCTAGTAGAATCTTGTGCCAGAAGTAAAAGGATTACATCCATTAATTAGTGATATTGCTAGTAAAACAACAATTCAAATATGTGAGAATTTTTAACGACTAGTATAGTTCTCACGAAGGTTTAAGGTTAAAAAGTCTTATTGCAAAATGCGGAACTACCATTATTTGACGAGCAACAAATGGCACCACTCATTTTGGGGAAAAGTGCAAAAATGGTACATAATTTCTAACAAAAAAAAACACTACTTGATTTATTAAGAACTTTATACCAAATTTTTATAAAATTTTGCATAACAAAGTTTGATTGCCTTCAAACTTTGTATTAAAGCAGGACATGGTTTTTTTAAAAGAAAATTATCAATTTCTACCAAGATTTTATATAAATTTTCATAAAAAGTATTGATATATTTAGACTATTAAAGAAATTACTTTACGACCCTATTGGATTTCATACGTTGCCTCCACTGATCAAATAATCGTGCCAAGATGAAAGGTGCGCACACATATTGACAATGAAAATCACCTTACTTAGTTACAACCTAAAAATGAAAGATGACAGAATTCCATTATTTTATTGTTGAAATAATATTGTAAAAGAGAGGAAATTATTGTTCTTGTCACTTTTTTCATTTTGCTTTTGCAAGTAAATTATGAAAGATTAATAAATTAAATATTGAAATGATAGTTTTATGAGTAATACGATAAAGTAATTTATCAAAAATGAAAATTATATAAAATTTTAGGACAAGCAAAATAGTAAATGGTACAAAGACTATAGAATCAATGGAATATATATTCGCTTAATTATGAAATAAAATTATCTTTTAGATAATTAACTATTAATCTCTAGCTATCGCTTGTTGCATCAAAATCTCATTTTGAAGTGTGTGTACACATATGTATTAACTTAATTATGAAATAAAAGGATTTTTAGATGATTAACTAAGAGTTAACTGATTAATTTTGATGGCTCTGCCCCTAGAGATTGTTGCATCAACATCACACTCTGGACTATGCTCCACCACTATGCTGGAACCACCAGAGGAGTTTGCATGTATGGGAGAAACAACACAGAGACATGTTTTGGGATTTTCAGATCTTTTCCCCCCGATGGGGTCAATTGACATTGGAAAGTGGTGGACCTCCAGCTTGGGATAAAGAGGCAAATGGTATGGGTTGTTCCACAGTTGAAAGTGCATAATCATGTGCGGGCCAGATATTTTTGTATTTTCTAGATTTAAACTCTATTTACTATTAACATTAATAATTAATATTAAAAATTTTTAAAAATTATTCAAAAGTAATTTTTAACATTTAACATTAATCATCTAATCTCTCTCACTAATAAATTATGCGAAATCATTGCAAAACTCCTCTCAAGTATGGCCTTAATGTGATAAGGATAACCGACTCTTTTGTTTTTATTTTTATTTTTATTTTTTTCATATTTATCTCCTTTCTTTAGGTCAATAAGTTGAAAGTGCATGCCATGGGTAATGTATGTATAGTGCAAAAGTTGGGCTAATGATGCTGCGGATTTCCCCAAATCCTGAAGGAAAGCAGAAGAGACGGCTTGTGAAGACTAAGCAAGAAACTTCGCTGGACTCCGACTGTCAAAAAATCTTTATAGAAAAAGTCTTTTGCACTAATTAATTTGGAAGCACTCAAGTGCAGATCTTTAAACACAAGCAAGTTTTGACTGAACCAAATTTGCCACAAAGTTGAAGTGATCATATCCATCATGGAAGAGAAGTAGTTTTCTTTAAGATGAACAATGCCTAAAACCCACAACCTAAAACTAACTCTATTAGCAAAGAGATTAAACCCCTATAGTTTGAGACCATACAGCCATGGATTCAAGGCATTGAAAAAACAAATGGGTAATATCTTAAAAATGTTAGTATTGTGCCCAAAAAGCCAATCATGAGATGATTGTATTTTTGCACATTGAGTCATGATATTTTATTGAGGCATTAATCCAGCAATTATGTTTGTTGTTTTGTTTCTGCGTAACGTAATAAGCATAATTGTAACCCTAGAATAATGATATTCTTAAACGTCCCTAGTCTAGTATTATTGTGGAGCGGGTTGCAATAATACATAATGACTAGCATATGTGGAGACTAATAGGAGATATCTAGTCTACATATGGGTACAAGTTGGAGAACTTGTGTACTGGACCGACCCACCATGAGAACACTTCATGGATCGTTATATGAGTGTCATAAGTGATTCTCATAGTGATCATGGTATATGTAGTCCTTCGACCTAAGATCAACAAGGTTCCCTACATGTGAGTCACATACTTTGATACTTTCCTTTGTTGCTCGTAACTGAGTGAACTTGAAGGAGGTCATTGGGTATGTCACATATCATGCGGAGGGATTTGTATGATCAAGATGGGATTTGTCCCTCCTATGTAACGGGAGTGATATCTTCGGGCCCCTTGATAGAGTGAGACTTAGAAAATGCATGGCCATGCTCGGATGAGTTGATATACGATATCAATGTCATCAGTTTAAGTTGGTCTACTCGGTAATCAAGAAACCAAAGATTGGGCTATACGAGAGTGACACATTCCATGTCTCGTGCTTAGTCTTGATATCTTGGACAAAGGGACAATGGCATATATCGGTGATGATCATAAAGGTTTAGTCGATTCACCGACAATCTTGTCACTTGGGTAGCAATGATGTGTTGCTAGACACCGCTCATTGCTTATGATCATAAATGTGATTTATGATCATTGCCAACATGGCAAGAGCCTATTGGGTCGCACACATAGAGCTATTTGGATCATTAGAGTGCATGGGCTAATTATTTGGGTTATGGTTTCACTTTAATTTCGTATTAATAATGGGCCAAAGAGTTGAGCCATTATTAAGCCCGAAATTAAATCCTAATTGGATTAGGGCTTTGAAACCCATTAGGCCTGGAAGTTGAGTTTCACTATAAATACAACTTTTAAGTGAGAAATTCGCAGGTCTCCTTGCCCTAGCCTCCAAAAAGGACAGCCACACTCTTCTCTTGCAATTCCTTGGAGGACGCAAGCTAGCACTGCGAGCGCAAGAGAAACGCATCTGTCGGACGTGGTGGAAGCGTGGTGATCCCGAGAGGCTCGTGTGGATACCATAGAGAGCTTGAACACGTCAACTGTTCAGGTTTTGTGATTCAACTCTACAGTTGAGTGAGAGATCTCAACCGAAAATTAGGTATGAAAATTTTCGAACACCCGGTTTACCCCGTTTCACTTGGATCCTAGAGGGTTTCGGTTAAATTCCACTGCACTGTTTGGCTCCCGAAACCCAACAGTGGTATCAGAGCTACTGGTGAAACCCTAAATCGGGATTGAGTGTTGAATCGCATGATGCTATGTGTTCGGTTGCTTTTCGGCCATGATTAATTAGATTGATTCAAGATGCATGAAACTGGAATTCGTAATGAACATATGAGATATATGAAGAAACGACACAAATTGGTTAATGAGATTAATCTCAAATTGAATGGTATGAGATACCTATATGGATTAGGATTCTTGCAATAGTTGCAGAAACCCTAGCTTGGTTCGGATTCAGCCTGTTCAGGCACTGAAAGTAAGGTATTTTTGGTGGCTCGAATAGAGGAGTCTCGGGTGCCTACTTTCTCAAAATACAAGATTTCGGGCTAAGCAATTGTAAGAAAATTTTTTGCGCAGGGGGGCGCTGCCCCCCACGCCCCCCGCAAGGGCGGCTCCCCTTGACCTCGTCCGCTGACCGGTCAGCGGAACCACCGCCCACTGACCGGCCAGCGGGACCGCCGTATGCGAAGCGCCACATAAATAAAAACTGGTTAATCAACACGCGAAAATTGGCATGCATCTTTGTTGAATGAGATTTGACATGATATGCTGATTGGTGTTTGAAGCATGGTGCATGGTTATAGCCCTTGATTGGTTGTACTTGTAAATACGGCCTGCGAGTCGTGCCTTTTCTTATCACTCTCATTGTACATTCTCTTCTCACCTTACTCCCCTCGAATGTAACTCGAGGTTTCTATTATTGATGTAATGGTGCATTATGGGATCTTCCAAGGTGGAATGTCTAAGGATCATCCAAGGAGGTATGTCCAAGGAGATGACAACAAAAGGGCAACCAAGAAAGGAAGAGAAGGAGCTTGTGAAGACCCTTTTCTTTTCTTAGGCTTTTATGATATTCTCATTGGCTTGAGAATATCGCATAGTTTGGGCTATAACCATGTCACGTTTATTTTCTTGTAAGCATGAGATGCATGTTTTATATTTGTATGTGATGCATGTATAAAACAACCGGAGATAACAAATTGGTGAGATCAAAAGAAAAAAATCCCTCAAACAAATATTAAGTCATTAAATGTGATGCCTTCCAAATGTTGGCACTCGTCAAGACTTTGATCAACATTAGGTGGGTTTGCCAAAGCAAAGCACCTATGTTCATCTTGGTAAGGCGCGATGGGATAATAGTGATATCCAAATTGCTAACTTTGGGTCTGACTTAACTAAGTCATCCTAATAGGATTAGGGACTTAGAGGCATAGAGTTGGGCTTAAGCTCATGAGATGAGCTTGGACAAGTGTTGTTCACCCAACTATCCAAGAGTTGCATAAGATGCAATTGGCAAGGAGTTGCCTACCTAAATAGCTGTAACTTGAGAGAAAAGCCAAAGCTGACTCAGGTTGTGGTCAAATATGGATCTTGGCCCACTAGAATACCTTAGCGCCGAGGTGTTCCGAAATAATATCGAGGGTTATTATTTTGAGGAAAATAGTGGGAGTATCGTTTAATAAAAGTCCTTATTAAATGAATTAAAATACATGACTCTTACACTGCATATTTACTGTTGTAGATAACCATGGCACAAAACACATCGACACTTTCGTTGCGATCGATCCTTGAGAAGGAAAAACTGAATGGGACCAACTTTCTCAAATGGTACCGA
Source organism: Aquilaria sinensis (assembly GCA_005392925.1). NCBI lineage: Eukaryota > Viridiplantae > Streptophyta > Magnoliopsida > Malvales > Thymelaeaceae > Aquilaria > Aquilaria sinensis. Next base: position 119,412 of record SMDT01002774.1, on the reverse strand, counting down.
AACTTGAGGATAGTCCTCAAACAAGAGAGAAAGGCTTATGTCCTAGAGCAGCCCATTCCGAATGAGCCTGCTGCCACTGCTCCAAGAGCTGAAAGGGATGCTCACAAGAGGCATTCTGATGATGCTTTGGATGTTGCATGCCTCATGCTTATTACCATGGAATCTGAGCTTCAGAAGCAACATGAGAACATGGGGGCGTTCGATATGATCGAACATCTCAAAATGCTTTTCCAAGAGCAAGCTAGGCATGAGAGGTTTGAGACCTCTAAGGCATTGTTTCAGTGCAAGATGTCTGAGGGAAGTCCCGTGGGTCCTCATGTGCTCAAGATGATTGGGTACATTGAGAATCTTGAGAATTTGGGATTTGCTCTTCAGAAAGAGTTGGCTATTGATGTAGTCTTGCAATCGTTGCCTGAAAGCTACAGTCAGTTCGTCATGAACTATAACATGAACGACCTTGACAAGTCCCTTCCTGAATTGCTCAACATGTTGAGAACTGCTGAGCAAAACCTTAAGAAGGCTAAGCCCATTTTTATGGTTCAAAAGGGCAAGGGAAAGGGAAAAGCCAACAAGAAGAAGGATAAAAGTTAATGGAAAGTCCAATGCTAGTTCTTCTTCAGCTGCACTGAAACGAAAGGGTGGTGTGGCAAAGGAAGGGGAGTGCTTCCATTGTAAGCAACCTGGACACTGGAAGCGCAATTGCAAGCTCTATCTTGAAGAACTTGCTAAGGAAAAGGGAAGTAAGACTTCCACTTCAGGTATTTTTGTTATAGAGGCTAACTTTTCTACTTCCTCATCTTGGGTATTGGATACTGGATGTGGATCTCACATTTGTGCAAATGTGCAGGATCTAAGTAGAAGTAGAAGATTGGCCCGAGGTGAAGTGGACCTACGTGTTGGAAATGGAGCAAGGGTTGCTGCCTTAGCCGTAGGGACTTATGTTCTCACTTTACCTAGTGGATTAGTTTTAGAATTAGACAACTGCTACTTTGTGCCTACTATTAGTAGAAATTTGATTTCTGTTTCTTGTTTGGACAAGAAAGGTTTTTCATTTATAATAAAGGACAAATGTTGTTCTATTTATTTGAATGAAATCTTTTATGGTAGTGCTCAACTTAGCAATGGGTTGTATGTTCTAGACCTCGAAGATCCAATCTATAATGTGAATACCAAGAAGGTCAGATTAAATGATTCAAACCCGACCTATCTCTGGCACTGTCGCTTGGGCCATATAAATGAGACCCGCATATCCAAGCTCCATAAGGATGGACTCTTGGACTCATTTGATTTTGAATCATATGAGACATGTGAGTCATGTTTGTTGGGCAAGATGACCAAAGCCCCATTCACAGGGCAAAGTGAAAGGGCTAATGACTTACTAGGACTCATACATAGTGATGTATGTGGCCCTATGTCTACACAAGCTAGAGGAGGTTTCCAATACTTCATTACTTTCACTGATGACTTCAGCAGATATGGCTATGTGTATCTTATGAGACACAAGTCAGAATCCTTTGAAAAGTTCAAAGAATTCAAGAATGAAGTAGAGAATCAACTCGGGAAGAGTATCAAAGTGCTTCGATCAGATCGAGGTGGAGAGTACTTGGATCGAGAATTCCTTGACTATCTGAAGGAGTGTGGTATAGTATCACAACTCACTCCACCAGGTACACCTCAATGGAATGGTGTATCTGAAAGGAGAAATCGAACTCTGTTAGACATGGTTCGCTCTATGATGAGTCAAGCTGACCTTCCAAACTCCTTTTGGGGACATGCTCTAGAGACAGCCGCTTTTACACTAAACCGAGTTCCATCTAAATCGGTTCAAAAGACACCATATGAGATATGGAGTGGGAGGCGTCCCAATTTGTCTTTTATGAAGATTTGGGGCTGTGACGCTTATGTGAAACGTCAATCCTCTGACAAACTAGGGCCCAAATCTCAAAAATGCCTTTTTGTTGGGTATCCCAAAGAAACAAAGGGTTACTATTTCTACAATCCTTCTGAGCAAAAAGTGTTTGTTGCGCGAACTGGTGTCTTTTTGGAGAAAGAGTTTTATCTCTAAAGGAACTAGTGGGAGGAAAGTAGAACTTGAAGAAATTCAAGAACAACAAGGAGACATCGAACCTGAAATGGAACCTGAACAGACACCACAAGATGTTGTGGTTCAAGAGTCTGTTCCTGTAGCACAGAGCCCACGTAGGTCTGGTAGGATTCGGCGTGAGCCCGAGAGATATGGATTTCTCATGACTCACACTGGTGATGTGATGCTCATGGATCAGGATGAGCCCACAACCTACCAACAAGCTATGTCGGGGCCTGACTCTGAGAAGTGGCTAGTGGCCATGAAATCCGAGATGGAATCCATGTATGAAAACCAAGTATGGACTTTGGTTGACCCACCTGAAGGGGTAAAACCCATAGGGTGCAAATGGGTTTTCAAGAAGAAAACTGACATGGATGGTAATGTGATTACCTTTAAGGGACGATTGGTTGCAAAAGGTTTCAAGCAAATTCATGGTATTGACTATGATGAAACTTTTTCACCAGTTGCTATGCTTAAATCCATCCGAATTTTGTTTGCTATTGCTGCACACTATGATTATGAGATATGGCAAATGGATGTCAAAACTGCATTCCTAAATGGAAAGCTACTTGAGGATGTGTACATGACACAACCTGAGGGTTTTGTCACTCCTGAGAATGCCAATAAAGTGTGCAAGTTGCAAAGGTCCATTTATGGACTGAAGCAAGCTTCTCGAAGTTGGAATCTTCGTTTTGATGATGCAATCAAAGAGTTTGGTTTTATCAAAAATGAAGATGAACCTTGTGTCTACAAGAAGGTTAGTGGGAGCGCTATTGTCTTCTTGGTGTTGTATGTAGATGACATACTACTCATCGGGAATGACATTCCTGAGCTACAGTCTGTGAAGACTTGGCTAGGGAAATGTTTCTCTATGAAGGACTTGGGTGAAGCAGCCTATGTGTTAGGCATCAGGATCTATAGAGATAGATCTAGAAAGCTTCTTGGCCTAAGTCAAAGTACATATATTAACAAGGTGCTAAAGAGGTTTAGCATGCAAGATTCCAAGAAAGGATTCTTGCCCATGTCACATGGTATCACTCTTTTTAGATCTCAGTGTCCGAGTACACCTGAGAAGAGAGAGCGCATGAGTAAGATTCCATATGCCTCAGCAATTGGATCTATCATGTATGCCATGATATGTACTCATCCCGATGTCTCATATGCTTTGAGCATGACGAGTAGGTACCAATCGAACCCTGGTGAGAGTCACTGGACAGCTGTTAAGAACATCCTTAAGTACTTACGAAGGACTAAGGATGCATTCTTGGTCTTTGGAGGTGAAGATGAGCTCGTTGTAAGGGGTTACACCGATGCAAGCTTCCAATCCGATAAGGATGATTTTAGATCGCAATCTGGTTATGTGTTTTGTATTGGTGGTGGTGCTGTGAGCTGGAAGAGTTCAAAGCAAGAGACAGTAGCTGACTCTACAACAGAATCTGAGTACATTGCCGCCTCTGATGCTACGAAGGAGGCAGTTTGGATCAAGAAGTTCATCACTGAACTTGGAGTGGTTCCAAGCATTGCCGACCCGATAGAGCTCTATTGTGACAACAATGGAGCAATCGCACAGGCTAAGGAACCTCGATCTCACCAGCGATCCAAACACATACTCCGACGCTATCATCTCATCAGGGAGATCATCGAGAGGGGTGATGTAAGGATATGCAGGACTTCGACAGACAGCAACATTGCTGATCCACTGACAAAGCCCCTTACGCAGCAGAAGCATGATAGCCATTCTAGGTCCATCGGTATTAGATACATGGATGATTGGCTTTTAGTGCAAGTGGGAGATTGTTAGTATTGTGCCCAAAAAGCCAATCATGAGATGATTGTATTTTTTGCACATTGAGTCATGATATTTTATTGAGGCATTAATCCAGCAATTATGTTTGTTGTTTTGTTTCTGCGTAACGTAATAAACATAATTGTAACCCTAGAATAATGATATTCTTAAACGTCCCTAGTCTAGTATTATTGTGGAGTGGGTTGCAATAATACATAATGACTAGCATATGTGGAGACTAATATGAGATATGTAGTCTACATATGGGTACAAGTTGGAGAACTTGTGTACTGGACCGACCCACCATGAGAACACTACATGGATCGTTATATGAGTGTCATAAGTGATTCTCATAGTGATCATGGTATATGTAGTCCTTCGACCTAAGATCATCAAGGTTCCCTACATGTGAGTCACATACTTTGATACTTTCCTTTGTTGCTCGTAACTGAGTGAACTTGAAGGAGGTCATTGGGTATGTCACATATCATGCGGAGGGATTTGTATGATCAAGATGGGATTTGTCCCTCCTATGTAACGGGAGTGATATCTTCGGGCCCCTTGATAGAGTGAGACTTAGAAAATGCATGGCCATGCTCGGATGAGTTGATATACGATATCAATGTCATCAGCTTAAGTTGGTCTACTCGGTAATCAAGAAACCAAAGATTGGGCTATACGAGAGTGACACATTCCATGTCTCGTGCTTAGTCTTGATATCTTGGACAAAGGGACAATGGCATATATCGGTGATGATCATAAAGGTTTAGTCGAATCACCGACAATCTTGTCACTTGGGTAGCAATGATGTGTTGCTAGACACCGCTCATTGCTTATGATCATAAATGTGATTCATGATCATTGCCAACGTGGCAAGAGCCTATTGGGTCGCACACATAGAGCTATTTGGATCATTAGAGTGCATGGGCTAATTATTTGGGTTATGGTTTCACAATAATTTCGTATTAATAATGGGCCCAAGTAGTTGAGCCATTATTAAGCCCGAAATTAAAGCCTAATTGGATTAGGGCTTTGAAACCCATTAGGCCTGGAAGTTGAGTCTCACTATAAATACAACTTTTAGTGAGAAATTCAGGTCTCCTTGCCCTAGCCTCCCAAAAGGACAGCCGCACTCTTCTCTTGCAATTCCTTGGAGGACGCAAGCTAGCACTGCGTGCGCAAGAGAAACGCATCTGCCGGGACGTGGTGGAAGCGTGGTGATCCCGAGAGGCTCGTGTGGATACCATAGAGAGCCTGAACACGTCAACTGTTCAGGTTTTGTGATTCGACTCTACAGTTGAGTGAGAGATCTCAACCGAAAATTAGGTATGAAATTTTCGAACACCCGGTTTACCCCGTTTCACTTGGATCCTGGAGGGTTTCGGTTAAATTCCGCTGCGCTGTTTGGCTCCCGAAACCCAACAAAAAAGAGCTAGAAGGAGCACAATTTTTCTTAAAAAGAGCTTTATTGTAGCTAAAGTATCAAAGCAATATCTTCAGATGCAAGTTTTAAATTTGTGGGGGATATTTTCTACCCAAACTTTTCAAAGAAATTTTTAAAAGTCCTGAAGTGGAACGTCCAAACAGACTTGGGGAACAGAAGAAACTTTGATGGAAGCATAGCTCTTTTTTGTTGTATAAACAACATCAGTAGCTCCTTACCAACTTGGCCAGTTCCTGTTCAAATTGTTTTTATGAATTGAATGCAAAATTGACCATATTACATCCTTAGGGAATAGTAGGTAAATGGCTTCCAAATTCCAAACCCCTGTAAATGGGAGAATTAGATCCCTAACTTTAAAAGGCAATGGAATATTCGGATTAACAGACATCCTTTGTTGGAGCTATGTCTTCTGAATCCCTAGGATCCCATAATCATTCCAAATATCCAATAACCTTCCATCACTAATAGTTCAATAAAGGTGAGGTTCCAAAAGCTTTCTACCAAAAATCAAACTCCTTTAAAAGGATAATGGATTACTACCGAGCTTAGCTTTCTATGGAGACCCATGCTTTCCATATTTGATAGAAAAAAACTCCTAAAAGCAAAGAATTATGGTTCTTATGCATTATCTGCTAAAAAGATCTAGCCAAAAGAGCTTGTTAAATAGTCTAATATCATAGATTCTAAGACCTCCAAATCCTTTTAGAAGAGTAACAAGAAAATGATCTAAAAAATGATTTCTTTTCCCTTGATTTGTCCTTTTCAACTAAAAATGAATCATAGATTTAGTTATGTCACTCACCATAACAGGAACATGGAAAAGAGACATTATATACACAGGTAAAGAAGAGAGAGAAACTTGGATTAAAGTAAGGTGACCTGCTTGATTGAGAGGTTTCCATTTCCAGGCAGCCAATCTAGACTCAATCCTCTCCCCTAGAAAGTCAAATGAAGTTATTTTCATCATGTCGTAATTGAAAAGGATACCCAAATATTTTGTAATGGCATCATTTACTGGGAAAGGGAGAACATTTCAGAATATATGAATACAATGATTTGGGACATTCCTACTAAAACACAATTCTGATTCAAAGTAATTCACTTCTTGCCCTGCCACTGTATGATAGAAACGAAGAACCTCTTTTGGTGAATGAACAAAAATAATATCTGGTAAAAAAAAACACCTAAATTTTATAGATCTTGAAAAAAACTGGACCGAGCTTCACTACAAAGAATGAATAGACAAGGAGACAAAAGATCTCTTTGCCTAATACCTCTTTTCAAATTAAACCATTTAGTTGGACAACAATTTACCAACACTAGATAAGAAACTATGCTCACACACTGCATTATAAGATTAACCCAATGCTTAGGAAAATTCATCATTTGCAGGACTACACGGATAAAACTCCAATGGAGTTTATCATAGGCCTTCTGAATGTTAAGCTTCAAAGCTGTTCTATAACCTTTCGGCTCACTAGCTTTGCTTGTGGTCTTAATGCCCAGGAGCAATTCTTGGGTAATGATAATATTGTATTGAATTGACCTTCCTCAAACAAAAAACATTTTGATACTCCAAGGCCAAACTCTAGACCAGAGGTTTGAGATGGTTAGCCAATAGATTGGAGACAATCTTATACACCTACACAAGCTGGTTGGATAGTAATCTTAAATTGTTTACAAATGCTGATTTTTTGGAATTAAAATGATATAAGTTCTATTTATTTCTTTCAACAGAAAACGACTTATACACACTGCTTGACAACATTAATGATTGACTGTCCCATGAAGACCCAATACTTTTTAAATACAACATGCTAAATACTATTAGGATCCGGGGCCTTTTCTGTTTCTCTTTCTTTTTATATGAAAACAATTTCATTTAAAATCTCATACTCTATTTAGTCAATAATCACTTAAATCATATCTTTTAGTAAAACAATTAATTTTTATAAAATTTTTCCCTTACACATCTTAAGAAACTAAAAATTAATAAATCAATATTTTTTGCAAAAATTGTTTTAAAAATGATTTTCAACTTTCTTAAGTTCAATAATTTCAATTACTACATAAATTAAATAAATAATCATTAGATTTAAAAATAATTACTAACAATGACTTTCTAATAATTTCCATACAACCATTCATCGCTCCTGTTGACGAAAACTTTGTGGCGGCTGGAGCTACTGTGTGTTGGGTCAGGTAATGTTCATCGGATAAAGGGTGTTGTTTTTGTTAAACGAGGTTCTGACCTTCATCAGACAAGCCCAATTAAGAAGCCTAATGTAGTCGATATAGCCACCAAGCCCAGATATAATACTGAAGACATGCTTCGTTGTTCTAACTTCCGGGCTCCATCGTGTTCTACACGTATTGCATAAACGTGCACGTATACACATATACATACCTTATATTAAAATTTCTCTCCTTTAATTATTTATTAATAATTATTAGAGATAAAATTGCATAAAAGATTCACTTAAGTAAGCTATCTATTAATTATTCAACACATCAATTAATAAGACAAAAGAATTTATAGTAAATAACTCGCCATGGAAACTACTTGGAACTCTTAATTAGTTCCTTCGAATAGAACTCTCAGCAATAACCCAATTATTGTTGGAACTGGTAGCTGGGCAACGAGCGTCACATGGTTCACCTATGAGATCCCCACAAGAAAGAGATAGATATATTAAGCAGGATGCATGTAAACTTTAGGTAAAATTAATTTTGCACATTATAGACGTAATATGAAGTTAATACATGGCGGATTTGTTAATTTAGGCAGGAAATTGAGTATTTTTTTACACCAGGTTTCCAATAATGCCTAATGTAAAATGGTGGGATATAAATGGATTCAAATTTTAAATTTGAAACGTGAAAAAGAAATTAATCATAAAACATAATTAAGGAACAATTTAACACCAAATTAGTTTTAATTTAAATCAATTGACTTCAAAGTGACTTATTTTTATTCTTACATCTTTTTTACCCGAAACTAATTTTAATTAAAAGCTAATATTATGTAATTACAATAATACATTAAAATACAGTTTTTGTAATCTTACTAAATTTTTATAAATTTTTTTAGTTGAAGGCATTAAAAAAGAAAAATTCATAAAAATTAACAACATCATAAAAATTTACTTTCAAGTAGATTATTGCATCTACATATTATTTATTTTTTCAATTAAATTGGTTTCAGATAAAAAAAATATATAAAAATAAAAAAAGTTAGCTAACTTAAGTTAAAACGAATTGATCTAAGACGATAGTTGACCATGGATATTCACTTGAATCTTTACTTTCCAAAGTAACTAAAATTCAAATTTAAATTTTTCCAAATGATTTTCCCTTAGTAAGTTGTGTAAAATAATAGAAACAAGTGATGGGGCATTAAGTGCAATATAGATATGTCAATGACGATGATCTAGGACTCCAAAGTGAATATAACTAAATCCTTAATTTTTCACGAGTAAAAGGGTGTAGGTGGTACTTGCCACACAAGATACAACTCAGAGAACTTGTTTGACATCTATATGTACTCTCTTCCTTCTAAATTCTCTGACATATTTGAGTTTGACATAAAAATTAAGAAAATAATAAAAAAAATAATATATTGTTTTCACATTTGATTTTTTACTTTTTGGATGTAAATAAATAAAAATAAAAAAATAAATATTAAAATGATAATTTTTGGAAGAGAGTATTATTTTTTAACTTTTTTTTCTTTTCAAACAAATTCAGGTGCATTTCCAATAGAATGTTATATTTACAAATAATTAATAAATCAAATGCCATAAAAAAGTAAATTATGACTTTATTTTGAGAAAATATTTATATTGAAATATTATACTTATAGGAAAAGAGTGTGTCATAAATGTCAAGTAAGATTATTTAAATCTATACTATCTCCATAACTTTACAAATATGAACAGGTTCAGGTAGCTGGGTTTGGTGTGGTAGGGCCTTTTTTTAACATGCCTAATCGTATCATTCACAAACAATTATTTCTTATTGGAACTGTTCCATATATGTAATTTCAAGACATGCATTAGTATCAATTTTTGTGATTCTTAACATAATTGTTTGATGTTAATGGTTAAATTTATTAATAATACTTTGTTGGGATTTTTATGGAATTCTATACTATTAATTAGCATGTACAATAATCAAATCATAGGAATACTTGCACAGGTCTCATTTTTTTTGTCTTTTGAATTCTACAAGTTCAAAATCTCCAAGTATCACACGAACGAATTCTTTGTTCTTTCCAATTTTCATGAAGCGTGGTTTCTCTAATAGAGGAAAACTTACGTACGTACCTAGTGTTATGTTAACAATTTACAACTCACAAGACTCTTATTTATATGCAAACATGGGAAAAATATTATAATGGGGTATGGGACCTATTAGAATCTTCTTATTTTTTCAAATTAGTCTCGAACTAATTTATTATTTTCAAATTAGTACTTTATTCTAAATGAGCTTGCAAAAACAACTTGGAGTTTAGCGACTTTGTCACAAGTACCCATATATTTTATATTATTTTGTTCATCAACTAATATTTACATATGCTCTGAATTAGACTTACCAGTTCTCATTAAGGCACTGTCATTTGAAAACTCATATGTTTATGTCTCAATGTGATTTGGATATAAAAACAACTTATAAAACATTTGAAAAATATTATATATATAAGAGTGGTAAATCTGTTATTGAATAACTATGAACATTATTGTATTAATTATGTGATCTAACATATTAAAATATATCCTGTAATAGGTATCATTGGTTAATATATTAGAATCACATAATCATCACATAATGTTCATAACATTCTTAGGTCTATGAATTACACCCAATTCATTTTAACTTTAGTCAATTGACTACAAAATGACTTATTTTTATTTTTACATCTTTTTTACTTGAAATTAATCTTAATTAAAAGCCAATATTATGTAGCTACAATAATCAATTGAAAATACAATTTTTATAATCTTACTAAATTTTTATGAATTTTTATAGTTTCAAGCCTTAAAAAAGAAGAAAATTTCATAAAAATTTAACAACATCCTAAAAATTTACTTTCAAATTGATTATTGCATCTACATAATATTGGCTTTCAAATAAAATTGGTTTCAGGTAAAAAAGATGTAAAAGTAAAAAAAAGTTAGTTGACTTTGGATAAAATGAATTGACCCTTAATATAACTTGAACTTCTTTCTTGATAGTTTATAGGTGTAAGAGTTCTAACCTTTGGTCCCGTTCAATATTTGTTCATAACAAATACTCACATATATTAAGAGCATCCACTCTGATAATTTAAGACATATTATCTTATTACTTATAACAGTACTCTTATGATAACCTTTTATGAACATGATGCTCATTTTATGCTCATAGGTTGTGAACCAAACTTTAAAATTATAAGATAATAAAATTTAAGTGTCAATATTGGTAACCTCTATTATCAATTTAATTTTGTTTAATATAACATTTAGACATATACTCATGATATCTTATACCAATGAAAATCATATATTATATATATATAAGTTTATCATAACATCTTTATGTCATTTTTTTACATATATCATTATACATGTAGTATAAGCTCACTTATGTCACACAATGCTTAAAAGTGCATGTGATTAATGTATGACTCATCATCTAATAATAAATCATTAATTGGCTTTATAGGCATATATTTTTTATACTCAATATAAGATCACGTTTGGATTAATTTGGTATTTTTTTAAATTTTTATTTTAATGATAATACTTTTCTTAATAATATTTATTTATCATACTCAATTTGGAATTCTATGACCAAGCAAAGGCATTTAAAGTTTGGAAATAGTTAAATAAAATGCAGTAGCGAATAGGAAGAAAATATTATCTTGCCCAGTTTGGTCCACGTGCCATTGTGCGTGGGTGAAACCATCCAAGAGTGAATATGGCATAACTCCAGAATTTTACTATCTTTTTTTTTTTTTATTTATATAATGAGATATTTATATGTATGAAAGTGAAAACATGCCTACCTATTTGAGATCCGAAGGACACCTAAACTAATATAAATGATACCATTTGGGAGGAAATGGGGAAGACGAAAATCAACCCTCAACCTGATATATTATCTTCAGTTTGCACAGCTTGATGATGACAAGTTTGTATATTTATTTATTTATTTATTTTCATTACTCATAATTAATTACAATACAAGTCTAAGGGTTTAGAAGTTGAGGAATGGGTAAGGGTACCTCAAATCGGAGCTTGAGATATGGAAAGGGAAAGTCCTATCCATCCTGTTGAGGGTTCACAAGCTATATATCTAAATTAGATTTTGGTTTTTAGTAGGCATTTGAAATAAAATATTGAATAAAGTCTATTAATTTAATATCCTCTTATGCACCCCAAAAAAATTTACAATGATTCTGAGCCTTAGTAGAGAATTTTTTTTTTGAATTTAAAGAGACAAATAATGAAGAAGTAGGAGATTGATACTGATAAATATATAGATCATCCCCAACTCTTTTGCCTAATGGCTAAGAGTTCTAAGGGATATGAGGCAGATCCAAGGTTAGAATCTTAGTTTCCCCACTTTCTTCGATATGTCATATAAAACCTGGTTTGGTTATCGTTCTAGTTCTGAAAAAACTAATATGTCTCTTTCCTTAATTAATACTATATCTCTATTTACAAACTTGTATGATTATTCTAAATATATATATTTGAGGTTAGTGTAGATCTATAGTAACTCGATCCAAGCATGAACATCTCCCGGTCTAATCTAAGAAGATGCCCAAAACAGAAAAATGGTATGCTGTTGAGATTGGTCCCTAATATACCACAATATAACATTTTGGTTCTCAAACTTTTCAGGTTCGTAGTTGACCCTTCAATTTACAACAAAACTTTGGCTCAATGCTTAGTTCGTTAATGATTAGGTCAACTTGAGCTGAGCTTAAGTTCAACAAGCTCGATAAAATAAGGCTTGAAGCTCGACTTGGAAAAGCTTGAGTTTGGCTTGCTACGTAGTTCAATTGGCATGAGGCCCAACTTCATGGTGTAGCTTGATTTGAGCTCAATTTGAGGATCCTTGTGAAGCCTAAATCTCTTGCTCCTGCTGTTGCTCCCACATTGTTGCCACCTGCTTCTACTCCAATGCTAGAAAAGAAGGCAAATCTTGCTCCAAAGAAGGCTATGAATGCTGTGACGGAATCTCTTCCAAAGAAATCAATGATGGACCATCAGAGGATGAAATTGATGACATAGAAGAAGAATTATCAACGAAACCCATGAGAAATACTATTTATTATATTATTTTTGTATTAGGTTCAATAATAGTTTGAGCCCAAACAACTATGGCTCAAAACTCAGTTTATTAAAGTTTGAACCTAAATTGTTGCCTAAGGCTAGTTAAGATAAGAAAAAAAATTGAACTCAAACTCAAACTGTTCGATAATAAGTTCAAATTTTTACCACCCCTAGCTTGACCTAGGAACATAGCCATAGCAGAAAAATGGTATAATTCTAAAACATGTTTATGAGATATCACACTTTGATTTTTTGGTCATCAAACTTTTCTATTGTCAATTGATGCTCTTAATTTGCAAGTCATTGTTCTCTTAGTCCACAAATATTACTTGTTCACGATTGGGCCCCTTAACAACAAATTATCATAGCAATATATGGTCGATGCACCTAATACTTTAGCTAAATTTGGGATAATATCAATAGAGAATGTTATTGTTATTATTATTTTTGTTGTTGTTGTGATACATAATCATATGTGTCACATGTAATCTCAGAAGACAAAGGTTGGTGAAAGTTTTCCAAGGTTGTCTAGTAATGTTCTTCCATTAAATAATGTTTTTGTCGACTCAATTACCCTAGTTGTGTTGTTGCTTGTAATTTTGTACCGATAGGAGGGAGTCACAAGATCCGGGGAAAAATATCTTGAGTCTCTTAATATAGTTTTTGTTCCAATTTATTTTGTGGAATTTCTTTTTAGGACATAAAGAAAACCTACATCTAGTTCAAGTTCAACAAGTGCTAGGTTATATTGGCGTTGTTTAATATTAGTGTTAGCAACTAGTGTTATAGTTACGAAAAAACTATATAAAAGTAATTTTTATCTTTTAATTTTAGTGGTTTGGAGCCAATTTGATTAGACTTAATCTAAATTAAGTACTGTTTTTTTTCCATTGACCAGGTCAAACGTAGCATTCAATTTAAAACTCATCTCAATCTTCCCCGTATTTACAAACAATACAATCCGACCTACCCACCACCTTCCTCCAGTCAAACAGAGTAGCGATCTCGCCACAAAATTGTGGTCGCTTCAGTCTCCAGCATTGAGAACAGGCTATCTCTTTGCCACGTCACTTACCAACTGGCCGACGTGCTGGGCTAGTGCAAGCCCATCGAGTCGCGCCCGTAATTGGAAGAACTCGCAAGAGCATGCTGGATGCGATCTGGCGGAGCTGGTGCTGAATAGGATTGCTGATCCCAAGCTAATTGTCATGACGATCAATGCCAATCTGGTACGACGGAGGACGAGACGGCATTGTAGGTGTGGTCAGTAGGGGTGATGAGAGTGAAAGTTGGTGGTTGGACGAAGCTACTTCTCAAAAGCAAGGGATGTGGTTGGTTCAGCAGATTACTCAGTCGTGGTCGAGGGAATGTGAGATGAAGTTTTGTACAATAGCACCAACATAATTACAACCTAAAACAAGGTGTTAGCTCAACAAAGCTCATAAAGTGTCAATGGACAAACATAAAAAACGTCCCTCGTAAGTTGTCTTAATCCTAACCAAATTGACTGTTAATCCATATTGTTAATAAATTATCCAAATGTAGCCAATATCTGGGTCAAGGTTTGTATTTGGTTTTTTATTATTTACCTCATAAATAGGTGGAAAAATATCAAATATTGTTTGACACTCTTTAGGATTTGAGTAACTAGCAATTCAGCATCTATTTTTTTCAAAGTCTCCTAAATACTCATATTTATACATAATTTATAAGGTGCGGTATACCTAACGATAATGGTATTGAATACCTTATACCGTATTTTATACATACATACACATATATAATTATAAATACTATAATTTATAAGTATATTGCATGGTATTTCATACCACACACCATTACCGTTTCATTAAAAAACTATAATATTTATTTTAATAAAATGAAAAACATCAAATATAATTTATTTGCATATTTTTTTATATATATATTCTTTTAATTATTTTTATTTAATAAAAATAAAATAAACATAAAATATGATATTTTTATATGAAAACACAAAAAATTAGAATATACAACAAAAAATAAATATTATTCAGTAAAAAAACTAATTTACTAATATATGATAAAAAAATAATAATCTAATAATAATAATACACTTTTTAATGTCACATGACTTCTTCGGTGGCTCAAAGTAAGATTCTTAAAGAATTATGTATGAGTTATATTTTGTTATTTTATATATGTCTGTTAATTATATTTTGGTTATATATACATATGTGTGTGTGTTATATGTATATATGTCTGTATGTATATGTGTGTGCGTTCGTGTGTGTGTGTGTGTGTTGTACATTAATGTAAAAAAACCAATTCTAACTAACGATATACCATTATGATATACCTTTGAAAATTGTCCAAAACACATGAAAAATTAGTTGTAAGTATGATATACAGCAATATGTCATGCGGTATTCTAACATGCCATGGTAACTAGTATACCGTATACAACATACCATTA
The DNA here is from genome assembly GCA_005392925.1 of Aquilaria sinensis. Lineage (NCBI taxonomy): Eukaryota > Viridiplantae > Streptophyta > Magnoliopsida > Malvales > Thymelaeaceae > Aquilaria > Aquilaria sinensis. The sequence continues at coordinate 104,319 of SMDT01002774.1, read as the reverse complement.
AATAGTACAGAAAACTATGCTAGAATATAGAATTTCTATATCAGTGGCGGATTTAGAAGGGGCTAGCAGGAGCCACAACCCCCTTTAAAATGGTAAAATACTTGTAATTCTCATTAAAAGTAAATACTTTCGCTTCCCTTAAAATTGGTTAATTAAATTTCATTATAAGGATCATACTTTTGAAATAATTTATTTTGACTTCTTATTTATAAAAAACCTGGGCTTGCAGCTGCTGTATATACTATAGAAATATTATGCATTTGAAATCTTATTCCAATAACAAATTTGTCAGTATATGAAACATGGTTAATGAGTTCAAGGACTTGTAAAAGCAGATTACAACAAGCTTTTTCTAAAATATTGTTTTTTTCTCAACTTTTAGTTAAAACATTGTAATATAATTCTGAGTGACAAAAAAAAAAAAAGATTCACAGAAATACTTTTCCTGTGTTGTTATTGAGTAAAACCTGGACCATTGTTTGTGCCATGACTTAAATTATACCCGTGCTAGATACTGAATGTACCGAAGTTATCGTCTAAGTCATACATAAATGTATAATTCGTAAAAGGTCTAAATTCAGAATATGAGCATGCCATCACCCAACAATTTTTGTTTTGTCCCAATCCACTTACCAAACTTTAAAAATTGTGCTGGCTGGGACATTAAGTGCCATAACTGAAAAATTTTAAAAATTCTAGATCAAAGTCGTAATTTTTTTCCAGATTTGAAAACTCATATACATAAAAATTCATATAGATTTGAAAACTCATATAAGGGAGTAATAAAAAAATTCATTCAGATAATTTTTCAGTCTAAGTAACTGTTCAACTATTAGAGATAAAGATTTGTCTCAATGTTCACTGCTTCATCTGTGAGGTTTTTGGATGAATGACACTTTTGTTCCACAATTTAACAACGTTTTTAGGTAAAGCACTCCATGATTTACGAGACACAATTTTTTTTTAAAGCTTGATCGGCTGATAAGCATTAAAAAAAGAAAGATTCTATGGGCTAGTGGACATATTTAAGAAAGGTGATGGCCATTTTGACAGCCTTTATAAAAAAAAACATGTACTTCCTCTATTCTTTGTTTTATTTATGAAAACGAGGCAATCTACTATTAATGTTTGTCATCGCGGAAATTAATCATTGTAGTTTTTTTAGTTAAATCTGACATTAACATTTCCAAATGGGTGGAAACCTACCACTAACATTTTTTTCTGAGTGAAAATCTGTCACCACCGCCAAAAAACTCTGGAAAAAATAACAATTAAACTACTGAAATATGCATTTTGGATAAGTTAACAAACTAATTTTTTTTGGGTAAATAACACCAGCTGTCCATAGACTATATCCATGTTGCTTAATTATCCTGAAACTATCAAACGTTGTAGCAAGCATCCTTAAACTATTTAATTATTGCACTTTTGTCTTACCGTCCATTAAACCGTTTAAGATGGACGGAAAAGTGATGCCATATTAGCAACTACGTTATTTTTCGATGCCACATCAACAACCATGTCATTTTTCCATCCATATTTAACGATTTAGTTGACGGCAGGACGAAAGTGCAACAATTAAATAATTTCAGGACGATTGGTACAACGCCTGATAATTTCGAGACGATCAAGCAATATAAGTATAGTTTAAAGACAACTGGTGTTATTTACCCTTATTTTTTTGGATTATTAAGCCATCATCCCTAACCTATTTTAGCCCCAATCTCACCAGCATCTTCCGCAATAGAAAAAAAGTTGATTGCAGAAATCCATCCTACAACTCAAATGAGTTTCCTTTAAATTCAAAATCAATGAAAATGGAACCTCAAAAGTCACTAAATCAAAGAAAATGGAACATTGGAAGTCATTAATGGTGGAGTTGTGGCTATTTTAAGAAGAGATTTAGGATGGGGTTTGGCACTTTTTGGGTGAATATATACATGATTTCATAGCTTGCAGGTATGATGGATTACTCGTCATGAATCCTTCAAATCCGCCACTCACCCATACCCTCAAGATGGTCAAGACTTTCTACCCATGTCTATTCCAATAGAGGTATTTTTACCCGGTAAACCCACTAATCATGGACAAATATTTGCAGGTCATAAGTTTTACCTGCCCATCTACCATCATTACCTGTAGTTGTGACTCGCTATCTACCCAATCATCTAGTATCTAGGGGAGAGCTCTTCGGATCTTTAGCCGTAACTGCTCTCATAACTATTCCAAAAAGATGTGCTTTAAGGCATTAAATTAATCATCAATCATCCTAGTGGGAGCTTTGCCTCTAACTAGGTCCCATGGTAAGGGAGGTAAGTTGGCTTTTTGACCTCTGGACCGTTGGTCAAGGCATTCAAAATAAATAGGGGTATTCTTTTTGCCCCCTTTGTGGCATCATCAATGATATTTTCTTGGCTAGTCTCATTGTTCAGACACAATCTCCTAGTCTCAACCATGGTTGGTGTTTCCACAGAGAGTGCAAAATAGGTATCCCAAGGATGCTTGCAGGCTACCCAAGACCTTAGAGATGACTGAACCTGCAACCAAAGACATAGTTATAGGGCCCCAGAATTGTGTGTCTAGGGAAGACTTTCTGATGCTTAAGTTAGTATGGGCTTAAGAAAAGTGCACGAAGCTTAAATGAAGCTTTTTTTAGGATTTAGAATGTACATCATAATCCTGTGAATAAGAACTCTTAAGGCCTAGAGAGATGGTGGCTGTGGGGGAAAATTCCTTTCATTTTTTGATAGATCCCATGATCGAGGTGATTGTATAATAGCCTAAGTTCAGAATCAGTCAACGAAACACTTGACCACACCACATTGGCTATTCTTTAGAAAAGGATAAGCAACATGTGTTTATGTTCTGAAACTTATGTTTATATATCTATGCAAGACTTCCTACATTTCTTTCATATGGGATATGGAGGTGTTATAAACTCCCCCTATGTACCCAGTACCCAACGTCCTTATTAGGGTTATTCAAATTTCTTAGTTTTCTGGACTAGTAACCTCTTTAATCGGATTACTTAACCTCGACCAGTAGACCCCTAAAAAAGTAACCTATCTAATCTAGGATCAGCTAGGTAGACAACACATGTGCACATCCAGTACGCCATATTATCATGGCCCCAAGTTAGCTTTGACACCATCTGTAGCGTCCCAAGTTCAGAAGTGGTCAACAAAACACCTACCTATACCACATGAGTTATCCTTTATGAAAAAGATAAGTGTCAGGTGCTTATACTCTAGATCTTGAGCCTATATATAAGGCTTCTCACATTTCTCCCATGTGGGAAATAGGAGTGTTACAAACTCTCCCCCCTTATGTATCCGACGTCTTCGTTGGGGTCACTTGAATTACTTGATTTTCTGGACCAGTAATCTCTTTAATCTAAGATCAGCCTCGGTAGATGATGCATTTGCACACCTAGTATGCCACATCATTGCGGTCCCAAGTTGGCTTGATACGATCTATAACAATCCAAGTTTATAACCGGTCAACAAAATGCTGCTCACACCACATAGGCTATTTTTTAGAAAAAGATAAGCATTACGTGCTTATATTCTGGAACTTGTGTCTATATATCCATATAAGGTTTCTCACATTTCTCTCATGTGGGATATGAGGGTGTTATAGATTGCCTTATTGACTTGAGTCAATCGTCCTAGCAGTCAATGTATTACTCCTTATCCTATGAACAATACTCCAATGGGCTTCTTCAAGTCGAAACTAATCCATAAATAAATCTCCAATTGGCTTTCTAAGGATGTTGGGCAAAGTCCACTGCGGTGCCACCAAATTTTTATTAAAAATGTTGAGCTTCTCCTATTTTTCCAACAAGAATACTTCTAGAATGATTTTACAATTTCAGATGCATGTAGCCCTTAATTTTTCGACTTTACAGACAAAACAATTAGATTTGAAATTGTAGAAATTACAATGGCGGAGCCCTTTATTGTTTTGAGGGATGGCTGAGCAAAACCTATCTTATTTCTTTAATAGTTTTGGTAAAATTCAAAAGATTTACATTTAAGAGTGAATAATTAAATCAATATTTTTTTTTTCATCACTAGTTTAATTAATTCATTAGTATCATTTAGATTCAATGTTCAAATAAAAAATTTGTTTACATTATATTTATATTCTATGCATCGGTTTATACACTTAGTTAAATAGTAGGAGAATAAGATCGATAGCCAATTTGATTGTAAATATAAATTAGTACAGTTATAATGTTTCTAACTAGTATGATATATTTATAGTGTTTAGATAGTTGTTATATCTAACAATATAACATCACAAATGGATTGCATGTTTAATACATTTTAGGTGTTTTATAATTTGTTACTCTTGATTTTTAGAAATTCACCTTTAAAATTTGATATAATATCACAAATCAATAAATTAATTAGATATAACATTACAAAATAAATTTTGAAGATTAAAAACTTCACATGATTACATCGTATGACTTTGTTTTCTTAATTAAAGATCATCATATTTATGTTCACATCATGTGATAGAGGTGGATAAGCGACAGTGAGACCGAGTTGGATCGAGGTCGACGGAATGATGTGAATGGCTAGAAACGGCCAAGAAGGCGAGATCAAGGCGGATGAGCAGCGGCGGGAGAATGATGCGACGGTGAGATCAAGGCGGACAAGCGATAGTGAGATCAAGGCGGATGCACGACGGTGAGATAGAGGCGGATGAGCAATAGTGAGACCGAGTAGGATCGAGGTCGACGGAACGATGTGAATGGCTAGAAACGGTCAAGAGATGCGAGGTGAATGGTGAAATGACCAAGAAATACGAGGAGAATAACGAGATTATGAGAGAGGGAGAGAGGGGGAGATGATGGTTGTAGTGGCAAATTTATTAGTGTGAGGATAATTTGAGTAGGAATAAGAAAATGTAGAACTAATATTGTCATTTTTCATAAAAATTCTGTCAAAGTTAACCCTGAAAATGACGGAAGGACCATAATTGGACAAAAATATAGAGGTTAGAGACTTTAAGAGGACAGAATAAAGGTTTAGGACCCGTTTAGGACGACGCTAAAAGGTTAGGGACTATAAATGACATTTACCCAATATAATAATAATAATAATAATAATAATAATAATAATAATAATAATAATAATAATAATAATAATAAAACTGGGTGAGAAATCACCCAACTTCTTATTTTCTCTCTTTAAGACCCTGTACTTTACCATCTAACAATCCAAGCATAGTCCCCAACTTGTCTTCCTCTCCACCCTTTGCGAGTGGATCGAATCTTCTTCTTCTTCTTCTTGCAACAACAAAAAACACAACAGACCCAGCAATGCCACCTTCGACTTTGCCATCACTCGTCGTTCCCTCAATATGTTCCCTTCGACTCAACCAATTTCGGTTACCCGACCGAGGTTGCTTCCTCCCCTGAGAATTGCAAAGTGCAATAATTCACATGAGAGTTTCAATTTCAAATTAGAATTTAAGGCATAAATTAGTTTTGAATGTAGAATTATACAGATCTATTTTGAAAATATGATTCAAGTGTCTATGAGAGAGGGAGACTTTGGGGGTTTGGGCTTAGGAAATCGTCTCAGTGATCACGATGGACGACGAATTCAACAAAACGAAGGCTTTGATTTCTCAGCTACAACATATAGATAATTGGATTGTTAGAAAGTAAAACGTAGCTTTGAGGGTTCAAATACTCAGGAAAGAATATCTTATTTCAAGGCAAACAATTGGCTTTATAGCCTGTTATAGAGCAACAACACTACGCTTATTTCGGCTAATACCGTGGCAGCTACATAAACAAACAACTTAAGCTTATCTATTCATCCTAGTAAATAAGACTTATTGTTGAGAAGATAAACTAGAATCCTAACATTCCCTCCCTTAAACTAAATGCACTGAGCTTTTAGTTTACACTTGACATTTCTGTCATGCCCAGTAATCTGTGAAGCTTTAAGAACTAATCTAGCTTGAGGGGTTTTGTCATAATATCTGCAACTTGATCTTGTGAACTGCAGTAACTTAACTCCACTACGCCATCTCGTGTCAAGTCTCTAAGGAAGTGAAATCGAATATCAATGTGTTTGCTTCTGCCGTGGAAAACAGGATGCTTGGAGAGTTTTATGGCTGAACTATTGTCACATTGAATTGCAGTACTCTTGCTCTCTTTGTATCCAAGCTTTTCCAGCAATCTTCGCAACCAGATACAATGACATGCACATGAAGTTGCTGCTATGTACTCTGCTTTTGTAGTGGATAAGGTCACGACCGGTTGTTTCTTGGAAGACCATGATACTGCTCCTGAACCTAATAAAACAACAAACCCAGACGTGCTCCTCCGATCATCTAAGTCACCAGCAAAGTCACTATCTGTATAGGCCATCAGGTTTCCATGTTGTTCCTCTCTGTAGAGGATCTCGAGCTCAGTTGTCCCCTTCAAGTACCTTAGCATTCGTTTTGCTGCTGACTAGTGAAGCTCAGTAGGACATGACATAAATCTATTAACCAGATTTACTCCATACACTAAGTCTGGTCAAGTTGCCGTTAGATACATCAGGCTTCCAACGATTTGTTTAAATAACTTTTCATCTACCTTTTTTCCTGCTTCATCTTTCAGGAGTTTCGTGCCTGGAACAATTGGATTTTGTACTGGATTGCTATTATCCATACCAAACCTCACTAGGACTTCTTGGGCATATCTTTTTTGACAGATGAAAATCCCTCCTGAACCTTGCACAACTTCCATTCCAAGAAATATCTCATTTTTCCCAAGTCAATCATATCAAAGTTATGCATCATTGAATTTTTGAACTCTTCACACATACTCCAATCATTGCCCGTATAAATGAGATCATCAACATAAAGACTTACGATTAAGAGTTTACCTCCTTTTGTTTTTGTGAAGAGTGTGGGTTCACAATGGCATCTTTCAAAGCCTTCTCTGATAAAGTGAGCTTCTATCTTGCTGAACCAAGCCCTTGGTGCTTGTTTTAGACCGTATAAGGCCTTTTTCAGCTTGTACACCTTGTCTTCTTCACCCTTCCTTTCATATCCAGAAGGTTGTTGCACAAAAACTTCTTCTTGTATCTCACCATGAAGAAACGCACTCTTTACGTCCAACTGAAACACCTTCCAGCTTTGTTGGGCAGCCAAGGCAAGGATTAATCGCACTGTGTCGAGTCTAGCAACTGGGGAAAACACTTCTGTATAGTCTATTCCATACTGCTGCGCATACCCTTTTGCCACCAGTCTTGCTTTGTGTTTATCAACATCTCCCTTTTCGTTAAATTTGGTCTTAAAGACCCATTTCACCCCAATAGGTTGTATTCCTTCTAGAAGAATAGTTAATTCCCAGGTGTTGTTTTTCTCTATCGATGCAATTTCTATGTCCATAGCTTCTCTCCATTTTTGAGCTTTAGCTACTTCTTCAAATGTAAGTGGGTCGCTTTCGACAAGAGTCATCACAGCATGTAGGACTTCTTCATCTGAAAGGCCTTGACCTATTTCATAATCTGCCATTCAGTAGGGTGCTCTTCTTACCCTCCCTTTAGCTGGAGCTGGTGACTCATCTGAAGATGGTTCAGAGTCACTAGAAATCCTTGAGTTGGTATTTCCATCTTCTTCGGCTTCTTCTTCATTGTTTGTTTGGTTCTCGATACCCTCACATTCCGGGATATCAAGACCTTCTTCACTTTTCTCCCAGTTCCAGGCTTCGTCCTCTTCAAAGATGACATCTTTGTTGACCATAATTTTCTTGGATACTGGATCATAAAGCCTGTAAGCTTTTGATTCGTCACTTACACCCAACAGGGCACACTTCTTGCTTTTGTCGTCTAGCTTGGTTCTCTTTTGACCTGGAACATGTGCATGTGCTACGCATCTAAACAAACTAAAGTAGTCCACCGTAGGTTTCACGCTACTCCATGCCTCTTCTGGAGTTTTGTTTTGTACTGCCACAGTAGGACTTCTGTTAATAACATGTATGCTCCACTTTACAGCTTCAGGCCAAAATTCATTAGGAACTCCTTTCTCAGCCATCATAGAACAAACCATGTTCATGATCGTCTTGTTTTTCCTCTCAGCCACGCCGTTTTGTTGAGGAGTGTAGGCTGCCGTTAGTTGCCTTCTTATGCCATGCTCCTTACAGAAAGCTTCAAATATGTTGGAGGTGAACTCACCACCCCTGTCAGTTCTCAAACAAGTAATAGAAGCACCAGCTTCCTTTTCAACATAAGCTTTAAAGATTTTAAACATGTCGAACGCTTCTGTCTTTTCATGCAAGAAGTAGATCCAAGTTTTTTGTGTAAAATCATCAATAAAACTTAGAATATACCTCTTGTTACTGTTTGAAGCTGGTTTAATTGGTCCACATATGTCTGCATGCACAAGTTGTAGTTTTTGAGATGCTCTCCATAAACTATTCTTAGGAATGGAGTATCGATGCTGCTTTACAGTCAAGCAATGTGTGCACACCTTTTCTGACGACCTTAAGGGAGGTAGACCATTCACCATATCTTTGGAAGCTAATGTCTTTAACCCATTGTAGTTCAGGTGTCCAAAACGACGGTGCCAAAGATGAGCTTCTCTTTCTGATTCAGCTTGCAAACAGATAAGTGCCTTTGGCTCCATGGTGGCGGTTAGAACAAACATTCTATTTGCTTTCATTTCTATTTGCATGATGACTCCCCTTTTTGGATGATACACTTTGCATGTTCCTTGTTGGATTAGAATGGTCAGACCCTTCTCCTGAAGTTGCCCTATGCTTAACAGATTATTAGTAGGCTCAAGAATATAGTAGACTCCAATAATTACCTGAGTATATCCATTAACATGCAGGCGAATGTTGCCCTTCCCCATGACTTTCATTGTTGTATTATTCCCGAGCTTTACTGTCTGTCTGAACCCTTCATCCAACTCTAAGAACCACTTCTTTTTTCCACTCATGTGGTTGCTGCAACCCGAGTCCAGGAACCACACTTCTCCGTCTTTGGTCTGATTTGATTCAGTGTTGGTGTTGGCCATAAGCATCAACTCTTCTTCTTATTCTTCAGCATAGTTGGCCTTTTTCTCCCATTTTGGACATTCGTACTGAAAGTGTCCCAGTTTATGACACTTGAAACATTCAACAGTGGCTTTGGTGAATGGTTGTCTGCTTCTTCCTCTACCTCTACCATGAGTCATTCCTCGTCCTCTTCCTCTTCTAGCTCTCTTTTCATATGTGACTTTGAGAGCTTGTTCTTCCTCAATGTGCCCATTCATTCGTTGTTCATGCACAAGAAGACTGCTCTGCAACTCATCGATGCTCATCACATCCATATTATTGGACTCTTCGATGGAACAAACTACATAATCGAATTTTGAAGTCATGGATCGTAGTATCTTTTTAGTAATAATAGTTTGATTTATCTGTTCACCGTTAGCCTTCATTTTGTTGGCTATAGCTAGGGTTCGAGCAAAATAGCTATCAAACCTTTCGCCCTATTTCATACGAAGCATTTCAAAATCTCTTCGTAGTGCCTGTAGCTGAGCCCGTTTCACTCTTGTTGATCCTTGGTACTTAAGCTTCATTGCGTTCCAAATAGCTCTTGCAGAACTTCTGTTCAGAATTGTTTCCATGGTGTCTCGATCAATCGCTTGAAAAAGGTAATTTTTTACCTTGAGATCTTTCAGCTTCTGTTCTTCGATAACCTTGCTTTGTTCACTCGTTGGCACTGCTCCTTCTTCCAGCTCCATGACTCCATCCTCTATGAGATCCCAGTATTGTTTGGAGCGAAGGAAATTCTCCATCAACATTGCCCAATGGTCATAGTGACCATCAAATTTTGGGATTGCTGGTTGCACGAAGCTGCTGCTTTCGGCCATTCTCTCGGAAGAAACTGCGGTTTCCTTCCCACTTTAACCCACACGATCAGGCCCCTAATAGTGTGGCTTTGATACCAATTGTTAGAAAGTAAAATGTAGCTTTGAGGGTTCAAATACTCAGGAGAGAATATCTTATTTCAAGGCAAACAATTGGCTTTATAGCCTGTTACAGAGCAACGATACTACGCTTATTTCGGCTAATACCGTGGCAGCTACGTAAACAAACAACTTAAGCTTATCTATTCATCCTAGTAAATAAGACTTATTGTTGAGAAGATAAACTAGAATCCTAACATGGATCAGAAGGTTTAGTCGGACGAGAAAGATGATGACAAAGATGGAGGAGGAGACACACTTGCGGGAGTTCCAGGAGGTGGTGGCGATAGGGTGGAGGATGAAGGATGGGCAAAGAAGGAGTGGGAGACGACGAGGTGGCGATGTGGTCGGCAGAGGAGACCACGTAAGGGACGACGCAACCGGTGGTGAAGGTGAAATAATGGACGGAAGAGGGCAGATTTCGGATGGCGGAGGTGGGGATGGAGCTGGAGATGGCGGAGGGGAGGACGCTAGTGCGGTAGTGAAGGAGATGTGTTGGTGGAGATTTTAGGTTTAATTTGTCATTAAGTACTTCAAGTTATTTATTTTTGTGATTTAGTGACCAAGAGTTTAAATTCTTTCAATTAGGTCACTGGATTGTTAAGAATCTAACATATTTAATATCAAGTTGACCGAGTTACTAAACTAAATGGGCAAGGTGCTTTATAGGATTATAGTTGAGGGACCAGGTTGCATTGCGCCGATCCATAAGACTCTTTTAAACGAGTCAACATAATTCAAGGGACCAAAAATGATCTAGGTCTTCTTTTAATTATCAGCCGAAAAGAGGGCCTAAGAATCAAGATTAATTATGCTAGAAATATCTACATTGTGGCCCATGATTAATTCTTGATAGATAATTCATGTTCTGATGGACCATGATCAGATCGAAGTTTTAATTGCATTGGAGCCCAGAATCTAATGCAAGAAATGTTCGGGATGGACAAACCACATTGTCAAGCCTGCTTCCCCCATTAATGTTCTGATCTGCCACAACCCCCATTAATGTGCCACAGGTAAGTTCTCAGAACGATTTAAAGTTTTCTGGTTTATATGCTCAACACACACACATACATATACATGGAAAAAGTAAATAAAAAAAATTATTTAGTAATTGAAAGTTTAAAAGTCTATATTTTAGTAGTCTGAAAACATTTTTCAAAATATTTTCTTATAAAAAGTGAGTATTTTTATTTTTTTCTCTCTCTCTTTTTAAGACTGGTTAAGGGAAAAATTCTAAAAAAATTTAATCACTTTCTAATAAATATTTTCTATGTCATGAATTTTTTAAAAAAAATTAGAAAAATATCCATCCTAATATATCTTGGGTTCAACGAGACTCGCACTGGACAATAGTGAACCTTTTCGACCAGTTCGATAGCAATGTTTTGCTAACTTATTTATTGCATGCGTTCAATCATCAACGAGTGAGTTTCAGTCCAACAGATAACATTTGTCTCTAGCTAGCTGGTTTTCTCCCCATTCTTCGTCTCAACACGGAAAAAAGGGGAAAAAAAAATATTAACACAACTTCTCATTTCATGGAGCAAATTTGAATTGTTCTTATAAAAAATAAAGATTGAAATTAGCCGGTGATCATTACTTTCCACAAGTAAATTTGCAATTAGTTAGAATTGGCTAGCTAGTAGTGCAATATGTTGTGCATTAATAATCAGCGTATATCTACATATATGTACATGTACGCGCACACACTTTTAATATAAGTACAACGTAGATAATTTTCTTAATAAAAATAATAGTGGCCGATTCATTTCAACCTAAGTTAACTTAATACAAAATAACTAATTTTTATTTTTACATTCTTTTTGTTCAGAACTAAATTTATTTAAAATTCAATATTATGTATGTATAATAATCCATTGAAAATAAAATTTTTATGATTTTATTCAATTTTTATTTTTAATGCCTAAAAAAATCATAAAAATTTAATAACATTATGAAAATTTACTGTCAAATAGATTATTACATCTAAATAATATTGAATTTCAAATAAAGTTTGTTTTGGAAAAAAAAATATAACAATAAAAATAAGTTTTTTTGAATTAGGGAAATTTACTATTACCTATAAGGTATACCCTAACCTACAGTTTGACCATTCTATTTTAAAAAACCTACACTTGCCCTTTATATTTTTTATACTGTCAGATAACAACTTCTGAAACAATATTTAAACTATATGATAGTTATCTTCCAGTAATTTTAATCTCTCTAATATTTTGTTTATAATTAATAAAAAATTTAAATTATTAGTTTACTTGCCCTTTATATTTTTTACACTGTCAGATAACAACTTCTAAAACAATATTTAAACTATATGATAGTTATCTTCCAGTAACTTTAATCTCTCCAATATTTTGTTTATAATTAATAAAAAATTTAAATTATTAGTTTTTTTTTCTGTAAATACATTTTCTCCCTAAATGCATATCAATATCTTTTAAAGGTCGGTTAGCTCTGAAAAAATATAAAAAAATCGTGAAATTACTTGAATATGATTATCAGACAGTTTAAATTATGATTTTAGAGATTATTATTGGACACTATAAAGAAAACAGGGGGTAAAGTGTAGGTTTTTAAAAATAGAAAGATAAAATGTATGTTAGACCAAACCACATGAAAATTTTTTGTAATTTTTTTTTAATTAAGTTGATTTAAATTAAAATGAATTGGCTTTAGAGCTCTGCACATATTATTATATATAGGTGTACATAACTCTTTGGCTAAGATCAACCCATAAGCTAGCTGTGTCAAACAAAGAAGGGGTTATTGGACCACCGGCTAGGATGAGGCCCTTCACCATTTCCATCACCAACTCATATCCTTCCATCAACTCTGTCGATCTTAAAACCAAGTTGTTAAATGAAGAGCAAAGTCTTTTGCGACTTCAGTCAGATGGCCAATATCATTCTGCCGTTCTCGCTGCAGCTTCCAACATCCATCGCACAAGAAGAAATAGCTTTCAAAATCGCAGTCTTGGTGGAAGGCAAAGAGGCCGGAGGCCGGGTCGTCGGTTTACTCAACAAAGGCAGGGTGGTGGTGGTTTCCCTCTGAGGACTACGACCAGGCAAGGTCAACCTCAACCTACAGCTTGGCAGCAAAACCAAAATGTATCAGGTTCTGTTATTGTTGTGCCTCAGATTGTTGATTTATTAAATAGTAATTAGTCTGTTTAGAGTAGAATTAAAAAAACTGATATCGATCATATGTCCACATATAATATAATAATGCATGAGGGTAAGGGTAAGTGTTTGTTTTCAAACTAAGGTTATCTTGTATGTTTTCAAATTAAGGTTGTCAAAGTTCATTTTCTACCTAGATTCATTTTAGTTTTCTGCAATTGTAGAGTTGTAAAAAGTTGTAGAATCGTAAGATTTTATAAAAAAAAATTTTACAAAAAGATGAAAAAATATAATTATCTAAATTATCTCAGAAAATTTATATTACGTAATCCTTGCACTTACTAATACTCTAATACCTTAAAAAAATATAATGATATAAACATATAATATAAAAAAAAAAGTTCTAAAATCCACAATTCATCTTCTTCTCTTGTCATTTTATTATCTGATAGGTCAAACTCAATTATACAAACACTTGTACCATCATTGTCATTTTCTTCATTTTATATCCATATCTACATAAATTTGATAATCAAGATTATTACAGTTATAGTAACGGAGAGTAATCGAGCAATGTAGAGAGTCTGCGGAAATGGTTTATGTTTTATTTTTTGGGTATCTTTAATTTTTTTTTGTTTTAACACTAAATGGGTTTAGGTTTGATTGTATAAAAGTTGAGTTGGGCAATAGATTTATATATATTCAGCTTACTATCATTTTTTTAACTCAATTCCAGCAAATCTGACCTAATAACGTGGAGACATAAAGTCATAAAATATCTAACACCCAATTCGTTTTAACTTAAGTAAACTTAATTTAAAATGGTTTTAAAACTTTTTCACCTAGAACCAATTTTATTTGAAAGTTAATATTATATAGGTATAATAATCCATTTGAAATAAAATTTTTATCATGTTATTAAATTTCTATGAAATTTTCTTTTTTAATGTTTAAAAAAGAAAATTTCATAAAAAATTAATAGTATTATAAAAATTTTACAATAAATGAATTATTTCACCTAAATAAATATTGACTTTCAAATAAAATTAATTTCAAGTAAAAAAGATGTAAACATAAAAATAAGTTGTTTTGAATTAAGTTGGCTTAAGTTAAAACGAATTGGCCTTAAATTTTTAAGACTAAAGTCAGGATTTTATCCGTTTTTGCCTACATATGAGTTTATACTAAGACTTAAGAAATTTTTTCATTTACAATGTTGTAGAAATGTAAGTTTCTAAGCTACGTTGTTTTAACTTAAGTCAATTTAATCTGAAATAACTTATTTTTATTTTTATATATTTTTTACTTGGCACTAATCTTATTTAAAATCTAATATTATGTAGGTGTAATAATCCATTGAAAATATAATTTTTATGATCTTACTAAGTTTTTATTATTTTTTCTATTTTTAGGCAATAAAAATAAAAATTCATAGAAATTTAATAACATCATGAAAATTTATTTTCAAATGGATTATTGTATTTACATAATATTAGCGTTTAAATAAAATTGCGGGTAAAAAAAATATAAAAATAAAAATAAGTCATTTTGGATTAAATTGATTAAAGTAAAAATTAATTAGCTCGAAGACTCAAATCTGGACTTTAATAACCATGTTTCAAACTTTGTGGGTGAATATGTAATTAATATTAAATCTAAGGGTGAAACTGCAACTCAGGTAATCTTTGCAGCGGTTTGAAATTCCACATTATCAAGTATAAATTCACTCTAAATTTCCAAATATATCAATGAGTGGAAGAAAAAAAAACAACCTGCCGTTATAAGCCTGTAAGCAGAGATGCTCTTACTAGGACTCTCGAGCTGAGTTGAGTGCATAATTAGTTTTAAAGAGTTGAAAAATATTATTTTAAAAATTTTAGTTAACTCGTTTATAAGAATTTAAAGTATCTTATTTGCGGTATATATATATTGCTTTCTAAGTGGGCTTTTTTTTATTTCTCACTAAATTATGCTGTAGATTCATGCTTTCAATAAAAGAAAAATTTTAAAAAATAAAAAAGTTTTCCATAACTAAACCAGGTTAGTTTCTCTTGCATTAGATTTTATTAGGCGAGAACGAGAGGGCGTGGCGGACCACAAATTCGAAGCCACCGTCTTGACGAAGAGAGCTGCTGCCTTGCTAGCTAGCAGGACAGACAGCAGAAAAAGGAAAGGGAGACGCTTCTGCCATCAGCGTCGTAACAATTCTCTGTTTCTCGAATCATTTCTCCCCGATTTTCCTTTTCTGCCGGGAAACTCTTAGGAGAAACACTGGGGAAAAAAAAGGAGTTCGAAGCGCAAAGTACCTCGAGTCAAAGTTCAAGGAGCAATATGTCAGACCCTTAAAAAGATTAGTAGTAAAATGTTGATTTGACCTTTTTTATAGACGTGACGTTTACAGCATAGGTAGGTTGGCACATCAGGCAAATGTCAATGTCTGAATAGTAGTTTACAGATGAGCTTCCAGCATTTTATGGTAGTCTAAGAAAATAAATAAAACATGGGACATAATTTAGAAAATATATCTGTAAAGGAAAAATTACAAAAAACCCCCTTTATGTTTGGTTTAACCTATATTTTTTTCTCTCTATTTTTAAAAATCTACATTTACCCTTTATTTCCTTTACAGTATTCGACATCAACTTCTGAAACCCTAATTTAAACTATCTGATAATCATATTTCAATAATTTCAAGATTTTTCATATTTTTTTCACAGCTAACCAACCTTTAAAAGACACTGATATGCATTTACAGGGAGGAAAATACATTTACATGAAAAAAAACTGATAATTTTAAATATCTATTAATTATAAAAAATATATTAGAGAGATTGAAATTACTATAAGATGATTATTGTACAATTTAAATACAGTTTTAGAAATTACTAATAAATAATATAAAAAATACAGGGATAAAGTGTAAGTTTTTAAAAATAGAAGGGATAAACTGTAGGTTAGAGCATATATCTAGGGTAATTGTAAGTTTCCTTATCTGAAAATTATCTTTTTTAATAGTCAAAAAAATTAGCAATTTATAATTAAGTAAAGTTACATGCACTAAAATTTACAAAAAAAATTAACTAAATTTTATTGTCATAGTTTGATTAACTTACCCTTTTCATGCATAGAAACATTTTTATAAATATATACAAGGTAGAAGATAATTTATAATATAAGGAATAAAGAATATATATTTTTTAGACCAGAAAGCACTTGAACTAGCATCAACTTATATAATGGCACATAAAATAAGGAATTAGTAAAATTTTGATGCCTATAATATATTTTTGTTTAGCAAAATTTCATACATGTAATGTGTGGCATTCTTAGGTTTACACTAGTCACTATAGGTACGGTTGAAACTTCTAAGCCGTAAAGCTCAAGTCGCATTTAATACGTTGGAGGTGGAGCTTATCAGAATCAAGTTTGAAGACATATCACGGCTCAGCTTCCGTGATTCAAAAAATAAGAGTTTTACAGATGTCACCGTTCAGCATTCTAAACATCTTTAACAAATGGGCCCCATATATTATACCATATAAAATTACTTTTATGTCCTTATATACAATATGATATGACTATAAACTAACATTCAATCATCTCCAAATATCGTGTAGATTTGCCTTGAATTATTTAGAATTGATTAAAAATATTTATTTGATATATCTCTATTTTTATGCACTAATTAAAAGATAGTACTTCAAGATATGTGAAAAAATAATTTTATTATTTATTTATTAATTATATACTTATTTATCTTTAATTTTTACAAAAAAAATGTATTTCTCCATTAAAAATTTGAAAATATATAGAAAGATAATTAATTAAAAATTTTATTCAAGTGATAACCGGAGATATATGGTACTAACTTTTAAATAATAGAAAATTTACATAAAAAAGCAAATGAATAATCACCTTTTTGAAATCTAGAAAATTTACATAGAAAACAAATTATGTAAGAGATCACAATTTTTTTTTAAACTTTATCAACTTTACCATAAATTAATTCTGCAATTGAAATCTGTTTAAGATTGATTTTTTTTTAAAGAATTTTGACAGAATGACAGATATATCACCATCATTTGATCCTGACAAGGTTAGAACGGTCAGTGATATAGTTGCCATTTTATTTTTAGTCTTATAAAAAACTCATGACTTGAATCTTACCATAAGAAAGACTACTAAAATTCGTGTAAAATTTTGATGACTATAATATATTTTTGTTTAGCAAAATTTCATACATGTAACATGTAGCATTCTTAGGTTTACACTGGTCAGTATAGGTATGATTGAAACTTCTAAGCCATAAGGCTCAAATCACATTTAATACGTTAGAGGTGGAGCTTATCAAAATCAACTTTGAGAACATACCACAGCTCAGCTTCCATGATTCAAAAAATAAGAGTTTTACAGATGTCAAATAGGAGTTAGCGTTTGGCGTCCTAAACGTCTTTAACAAATGGGCCCTATATATTATACCATATACAATTACTTTTATGTCCTTATATACAATATGATATGACTATAAACTAACCTTCAATCGTCTCCAAATATCATGTAGAGTTGCCTTGAATTATTTAGAATTGATTAAAAATATTTATTTGATATATCTCTATTTTTATGCACTAATTAAAAGATAGTACTTCAAGATATGTGAAAAAATAATTTTATTATTTATTTATTAAATATATACTTATTTATCCTTAATTTTTGCAAAAAACATGTATTTCTCCATTAAAAAATTGAAAATATATAGAAAGATAATTAATTAAACATTTTATTCAAGTGATAACCGGAGATATATGGTAGTAACTTTTAAATAATAGAAAATTTACATAAAAACAAATGAATATTCACCTTTTTGAAATCTAGAAAATTTACATAGAAAACAAATTATGTAAGAGATCACAAATTTTTTTTAAACTTTATCAACTTTACCCTAAATTAATTCCACAATTGAAATCTGTTTAAGATTGATTTTTTTTAGAAGAATTTTGACAAAATGACAGATGTATCACCATCTTTTAATCCTGACAAGGTTGGAACGGTCGGTGATTCAATTGCCATTTTATTTTTAGTCTTATAAACAACTCATGACTTGAACCTTACCATAAGAAAGACTAATAAAATTCGTGAATTTAAGTTTATTTAAGATTTTATTCGTATTTTTATTTTAAAATAAAAAACTCATCGATAGACATATATGCTCGCCTATTGCTCCATTTTCCAGGTTCCATCCTCCTCAAGCGCTCTTCGTCCGGTCACTCGAACACTGCGGACCCTGTCCATGGTGAACCCGACATTCTGGTATGTAGGACGTCTCTCCTTTTCTGTTTTTTTTTTGAAAAAAAACTTCTTGTGTTCTTTCAGCTCACATATATCATTCATGTTCTTAAATGACCAAATTTGTCACCTTCTTTTAAATTGTGAGAATGTTTTTATATGAAATAAGTATTTTCTGTTAAAAATGTCTTACATGATAATATTCAAACTAAGATGAGTGTGTCTTTTAAAAATTAAAAAAAAAACTAGAAATTTATTGCTGGTTGGATATGTTAAAATTTTGATAGAAACTCAGTATAGAAATTAGTATGTAGAAATTAAAGAAAGTGCATTCGGTGATTCTTTACTGTCACGTGTTAAAAACAATATTTTAATGCTGAATTGACTATTGAATTCAACAAATGACTACTTTAAAAACATGAATACTATATAGGAGTATATATGTATGTATGTATGTATATGTTTTTTTTTTTGTGATTTTTGACGACTACTTTAACAGGTTAGGGCCTCCTCATCCCCTGATGTATTCTGGTTGTAATCAGACTTTAGTTTTTTGCTTTGAATGAAGCTGCTTATTTACCGGAAAAAAAAAAAAAGTTACTGACTAGCAAGAGCCTCTATTTCGATGTGGGGCGAGGGTGACTTGGCTAAAAGCCGGTTTAATTATTTCAATTTCCTCAAAGTTTTAATAACTTCATAATTTAGATACGGTAAACAAAAGTAGGCCTAGGTTATAATCAATATAGATAACAAATGAAAAGCACACAGCCGTACAATATATTGATGAAAACAAAACCTTACTGAATACAAGTGAATACTATTTTGTATGCATGATGCAAACTATAGCAATACTGATTATTAAAGTATCAGAACCAAAATTAATTGACTATAAGTGAAAAAGGATATATGACAATATAAAATCTTAATTTTTTCTACTTGACTGTATGGGATTTTCAACTTAATGTTAATAAACTCTGTCCAAACTTTATTTCACTTTTTTATTTTCAATATTATTTTTTAAAGAAAATTATCTGTTTTCTTTTAAATATCAACTAAAAAAAGAAAGTTAGTTCTTGTAAAGAAATAAATAGATATTAATAAAAAAATTAATTTTTCTAAAAAATAATAACAACTATTTATGAAAGAACAAATAGATAACAATAAAAGAATAAAAAATAAATAACATATCTAAAATAACAAGAACTTATAAAAGAATAATAAAATTGAGCTAAAGAACAAACATCTACTAATAAAATATCTATGTTTTATAAAAGAATAAATAGTCAATAACAACATAAATAAATAAATATAGATAAAAGAACCAATAAAAAAAGATAGTATTTATAAGAGAACAAATCTGATAAAAGAAAAAATAAAAACCTATAAAAGAACAAATAGATTCATTAAAAAAAGTGAATTCTGCATCTATCTGATCTAAGTAAAACCTACTTTGAAATAAGTGGTTTGAAAGTCAAGGTAACATTGGTAGAAGTTATATATCTCGTGTTGATAGTTTAAAAGTCATCTTATAGACTAAAGTACATAGTTTATAATCTCAGTTTCAGATTAAGCTGACGTTGATAAAATATACTAAGTACTTATTTTTGGTTTTATCTGAACGCTTGAGCAATAAACTATAGGGCCAACGTTGTATACTAAGATTCTTTTGTTCTTGTTTTTTTTTCTATTGTGGACAGTCGTGTTTTGTATTGATCTTTTTGTGTGAAAGCATGTGAGTGCTTTATATTATAAAGCTTCGAGAGGAACTAAAGAATTAAAGTTACCATACAATAGATAAGAATTTTATAAGAATACCTTATTTTTGTGTGGGTAAGTTAATTTTTTGAGTTATTTATCTCATATTAAAAATTACAATTCTCCTTATTTTATTCAATGTTATAGAGGCACATAATTTTTTGGTGGCCGGTTTTATGTCTTTATTGTTTTTAACCTTCTATGTTATTGGTTTTTAAGATCCAATTCTGCTAATTTTTATTTGGAATAAAGTACGGTATTACAACCGCATATCGATAGATTACAATCCAGAAATAAGAGTGATATAGTTACTTAACTCTATAATAGTTTATCTAATTATAATCTACGTTAAAATTTCAAGCAAAAATAAGGATAAAGCTTAGCCATAGTTTAAATTTGTCTCCCATATCTCAATAGAATATACTAGTAAGAGTAAGCCATTTCTGCCCATCAATCGTGCGACCAGCTATAGATTAATGTCTGTCTATACAGAGCTGATCTTTTGGTCGGTTACATTGCAATGAATTCAACCAGGTTTAAATACGATCCATTACACACACACACACACATACATACATACATAAATATATATATATATTACAAACGTTGAACGACTTTTTTTACTTTTACATTATAAGTTATTTTATTCTTTTAATAAAACTAAATTTTGTCATTATCTATTTTATTGAAGTCATAGTAGCATTAGAACATTAAAAGAAACTCTTAAGTTGCCACTAAATTTTATTTTTTTTCTAAAAATAACTCTTCCTTAATTCTATGTTACAGAATTAAGTATTATATGCAATTTTTTGTATTAATCTTATTTAAAACTCTTAAATTGTTATTAAATATATATTTTTTTTACAACAAACATTTCACTTAGTTCTATATTACTACGAAACTATACGTCAAGTACAATAAATATTTTATAAAACTTAGAATTACAACTTAGCATTTCAAAAACTTTCATAGCTAAATCTTTTATTTGAATAAAAGACTTAAATATATGGTAAAACTCATGCTAAAGTTTGTACTACTAAATATTTTATAAATCTTCAAATTTTAACTTAGCATTTAAAAAAACCTTTAGAGCTAAATCTTTTATTTGAATAATAGATTTAAATATATGGCAAAAATCATACTAAAGTTTCTACTACTATAAAAAGTACCTTTGAACATAAAATTTTTGTCAATTAAGTTTATTTAGTTTTGCGACTTGGATGAGTATATACCATGAAAGCTTATTATCTGGTAAAACTCTTGGTAAAGTTTCACACAAAAATCTACAAGTATTGGATAGTAAAAAATAATTTTATGCATAAAAAATATATATTAAAAATTTATGTAAGTGAACATTGTATAGTAATTAACCTATAGTTTTTCTATCTAATTAAAGTTATGTTTGTATTAGGATTCTAAAAACAGCAAAAGAAAAGAATCAACGAACAAAGATCTAAATATGTAGTTGAACATTTAATTAGATATTTAGTATTAAAATACTAAAAATATAATAAGAAAGGGAAAATGCAAAGTTGTATGCAAAACCTTTAGTTTTTAAGAAATTTACTATTTTGACTACTAAACTTACTTTGTCCACTAAACTCGGTTAATTTTTAACAAGTATCGCCTAAATTTATTTTACTATAAGAAATATCTTTGAATATAATTTTTTTGTCAATTAAGTTTTTTTTTCCAACTTGGATGAATATATACTTTGAAAGCTTAGGTATTTGGTCAATCTTAGAGCAATTATATGATTCATGTATGACTCAAACACATATTATGAGAAAATAAAAAAATTATTATTGTATTGCAAAGTCATTATGAAAAATTTTAGGAAAAAAATTCTTGGCTTCTAAAATTAGTTGCTTATATTATAATAAAGATGAATTTTAGCAATAATTGTTTTAACATTTTCTAATGTTTTAAAATATTGGAAAAATTATAAGATTTATTTTTCCCACATGGTCATCCCTTTTAATATTGTAATACAAATTTGTATTCTCAGCAACTAATAACTCTTTCTTTACACTGAATAATATTAAAGTATTGTTTCCATTTTATTATTTTTTAGAGCCAATTAAATCTTACCAGTTGTATCAAAGTGGCATTATGCATGAATTATTTTTAGACTTTAATTTTTTTGTAAAATCATTACTTTAAACATCAAATTTAGTTAAATTTAACAAATATGTCATCAATTTTTAATAAATGCTTTTGAACATTAATTTTTGGCCAATTAATTTCTCTTTCCTTTGGTTGCCATTCAAACTAAAATAATAATAGCAATACTTAAAAATTATAATCTTTAATCAGTAGTCATTTATACATTGAAAAATAATAATTATATTTTAAAATTTTAATTCTATTTATGAAAAAAAGAAAAAATTTTCACAATAGTCTGTTTTGCACTAGAGAAAGAGTTACTACACCATAAAAAATGTTATTCAATGGATTATTATTATTATTATTATTATTATTATTGGATAGTATTAACTTTAGCTAATATTGATTCCAGAAAAAAAAAACCATAAAAGCATATTTGGATTAATCTGACTTAATGCTAAATGAATTGGATCTTTACTACTACTACTACTACTACCACTAGCACTACTACTACTACTATTATTATTAAATAGAAATCAAATACAATGAACTATCTATTATAATGGATGGTGCAAATGAGGGTAGTTATGATTAAATATTATATTAAAAACTATGTAAGAAATAGAAAATGAAACTAATAAGAAATATATCTAAATTAAAAAAAAATAAATCATTTTTGTATACTATTTATTTTGAACAAAATAATTAGAATTATAGTTATTTAAGTAAAAATAACTTAGTATTTGATCTTTTAATGCAATGTAATGATTATTATTAAAAAAATGAAAGTGCACAAATGTTGAACGATTTTTTTACACTTACATTATAAGTTATTTTGCAACTTTTAGTAAAAACTTGATTTTGTCATTGTCTATTTAATTAAGTTATAGTAGCACTAGAATACTAAAAGGGACTTTTAAGTTGTCACTAAATTTTATTTTTTACTACAAATTTGGGAAAATTGATTCTATATTACAGAATCAAGTATTGTATAAATTTTTTTTTGTGTTATTCTTACCTTTAATTTTTAAAAATCTAGATTGGACAAAATTTTTTTTTCACTTTTTTTCATCAAACATGTTCCCTTGGTTCTATATTACTATCAAATAATACTTCAAGTATAATAAATAATTTATAAAACTTAAAATTTTAATCTAACAAGTATAATTAAGTTTATTCATTGAAAAATAATAAAAAATTTTTGTCAACTATATTTTAATAAAACTTAAAAAAGAATATACTATTATTGCTTACATATTTGGTCCAAGTGAAGCAATAATATCATTCAAGTAAACTCAATGACCTATTATAAATAAAAAAAAATTATCATTGTAGCAAGCGGGAATAATGGGGCCGGCAGGTTTAGAATTTTTTTAGTTTTTTCACATTTTTCAATATTCTAAAATATTAAAAAATTGAAGAAATTATTTTTTCCACATGGCCATCCCTTTTAATATTGTAACACAAATTTTTATTCTTAGCAACTAATTCTTTTTTCCATACTAAATAATATTAAAAAAATTTCTCATTTTTTATTTTTTTAGAGCCAATCAAATCTTACAAGTTGTATCAAATTTAGAAGTAATTTTTATTTAAATATTATACTTCACGGTGGGGGCTCAAAGCCTAAAAGTAGTTTTGGAGGTGTTAGAAGATGAAGTTAAGAATTTTATATTATGATTGCAAGTTTTTATTTTATTGGAGATTAAATATAATAAGGAATATGGAGGTTTATATGTCTAAAAACTATAATTAAATACATATTTTTAGGTCTTGACTGCAAGTTCTAACCATATATAAAAGATTATATGACAAAAGAAAGAAATCAGAGGATTCTTTTGAGGACATATAATAATTTTTAGTAGAATAAAAAAAACGCAACATGTACTCTATGTATTGGATCAAAATTTTATTCATTTTTATTCAAAATATGAATTTGTTGCATATTATATTTCATAATACAGGCTCATAGCCTAGAAGTATTTTTTAAGTTATTAAGAGATGAAGTTTTTTCCTCCTATTTTAAATAGAACCTCAAAATAGTTATTAAAAACTTAGATAGTATAAAAATTAATATAAAATTTACTAACTTAACTTTTAATAAAATTCCTAAATGCATAACATCATTAAGTCCATTAAGTTGAGATATTTTCTAAAAAAAATTGCATACTATTAATTTTAAATTTCACATTGAGAAGAGAAAATTTGACAGCTTTGATAAGATATTAAAAGAACGAGGAAGAAATTTTTATAAGTATTCTTCCATAAAAAATTAAAAAAAAATTCTATTAATTTTTTTGTAACCAATATTGCATGTAGCATATTCTATATTGTATTATTATTATTATTATTATTATTATTATTATTATTATTATTATTATATAAATCAAATATAATGAGCAATCTTTTACAATAAATGACATAAATGAGGATAGTTATGATAAAATATTATAATAGAAAACTATGAAAAAATAGAAAAATGAAAGTAAAAAGAATATATATATTTAAGCTAAAAAAAGTAAAATCATTACGTCTATTATTTATTTTCAAAAAGATAATTAAAATTATAGTTATTTAAGTAAAAAATGACTTAGTATTTTAATTCACGTGTATCTACTTGTGTGTATGTGTGTGTGTGTATTCACCTTTCTCGCTTGAATTACGAGCAGAATGAAACTCTGATTTATTAAAAGCAATGCAGAGGATAAAGTAGAGAGCTTGTCATAGCTTAAAACTTAAAACAATTGAATTGAATTTGGCTACAAAATCCACAAACAACAAGTTTTTATTTTAGACCAAGTATAATAAGGAAAGAAATATAAAGGTTCATATGTCTAAAAATTATAATTAAATACATATTTTTAGATCCTGACTGCAGGTTCTAACTACATATGGGATTATGTGGCAAAAGAAAGAAATTTGAGGATTCTTTTGAGGACATATAATAACTTTTAGTAGAATTAAAAAAAAAAAAACAAACATGTACTCTATATATTGGATCAAAATTTTATTGATTTTTATCCAAAATATAAATTAGTTGCATATTATATTTCATAGTAGAGGCTCATAGACTTGAAGTAGTTTTTTAATTATTAAGAGATGGACCTTTTTTTTTTTTTAAACAGAACCTCAAAACAGTTATTAAAAACTTAGCAAGTATAAAAATTAATATAAAATTTATTAACTTAACTTTTAATAAAATTCCTAAATACATAACATCATTAAGTCCATTAAGTTAAGATATTTTCTCAACAAATTGCATACGATTAGTTTTAAATTTCGCACTAAGAAAAGAAAATTTGACAGTTTTGATTAGATATTAAAAGTACTAGGAAGAATTTTTTATAAGTAATCTACCATCATAAATAAAAAAAAATTCTATCAAGTTTTTTTTGTTACTAGCATTAGATGTAGCATATTCTATATTTTATTATTACTATTATTATTTATAATAAATAGAAATCAAATAGAATGAGCAATCTTTTATAATGAATGATGTAAATGAGGATAATTATGATGAAATATTATAATATAAAACTATGAAAAAATAGAAAAATGAAACTAATAGGAAATATATCTAAGCTCAAAAAAGTAAAATCATTACTTCTATTATTTATTTTGAAAAAGCTAATTAAAATTTATAGTTATTTAAGTAAAAAATAACTTAGTATTTTGACTCATGTGTGCATCTACTAGTGTATATGTGTGTGTGTGTGTGTATCACCTTTCTCCCTTGAAATGCGAGCAGAATGAAACTCTGATTTATTAAAAGCGATGCAAAGGGTAAAGCTAATAATTCATTTTAACTTAAGTCAACTGACTTATTTTTACTTTTACATTTTTTTTTTGTTCAAAACCAGTTTCATTTGAAAGCTAATATTATGTTGATGTGATAATCCATTTACAAATAAATTTTCATAATGTTGTTAAATTTTTATGAATTTCTCTTTTTTAATATATAAATATAGAAAAATTTATAAAAATTTAGTAAGATTACAAAAATTATATTTTCAATGGATTATTGTACTTACATAATGTTGACTTTGAATTAAAATTAATTATAAGTAAAAAAGACATAAAAATAAAAATAAACCATTTGAAATTCAACTAACTTGAGTTAAAACGAATTGTGTATAAAACTTAAGACACTTGAATTGAATTTGGCTACACACACAAGAAAAAGTTATAAACCAAAGTGAAAGGAAAAATGGCCACCATCATGGCAATCTGGTATATTCAATTTTAAAATGTATATGAAAATAAACAAATTTGAATCTGATCTTCATATGATCGAAGGCAAAGCATAAAGAAATTGAAAGACCCACAGAAAAATGGTTACCACTGGACAGCAACAGATTAATGTTTAGTCTTTTACAAGTCAACAGATCCATGCCCTATATAGCAACCAATCCAACCGCAAGAAGAACATAACACATTTACCTGTTTGTTGTTTCAGCATTGGCCGGACTCAGGAGCAGCGACCATGCGGATCTGTCCCAACTCGGAGCTCCTCAGCAAGCTTATGCTTCTCTTCTCCGCCACCCCTAAGACACAAGTGAAAGTGAAAGGCGAGGAAGAGAGCAGCAAGCGCAGCAGGATCAAAGGGACTGTTGTATTGAGGAAGAAGAATGTGCTCGACTTGACTGATGTTAGAGCTTCGCTTTTCGACCGGGTGCAGGAGTTATTCGGTCGAGGTGTCTCTATCCAGCTTATTGGTTCTGTTCATGGCGATCCAGGTAAGTCTCACCCACCCGCTTTCTTCAACAAGACCAACTTTTGTGTTCACCTGTTGGAATCTTTGGTCGAATGGTGTGTGCAGCACCGAGGCTAGGAAAGATAGCGTACCTAGAGAACTGGATTACAACCATCACGCCACTGACAGCAGGAGAAGTTGTGTTCTCGGTAATGTTTGACTGGGATGAGTCCATGGGCGTTCCAGGAGCTCTCTTCATCCGCAACCATCATCATAGCCAGTTCTTTCTTAGGACAATCACTCTGGAACATGTTCCCGGACAAGACACCATACATTTTGTCTGCAATTCTTGGGTGTATCCAGCACATTGTTACAAGTCTCCCCGCATTTTCTTCTCCAACAAGGTAAATTTCAGAGTATAATTAGAATGCCAGAAACCAATGACTCTTTATGTTTATAATCATGAGCATGTAAATATTTGAAGCACTATGAACGTAGCTAGTCCATAACAGTTATAGTTTAATATTAAACGCCTACAACAACAGAAAACAGGAGCACATGGCCAAGAATTAGTTGAGGCATCAGTTCCAGGTTCCAACCCACTTTTCCTCCCTGGGGCAACCTTAACAAACAGGCTTCCACCAAGGTTGCTACCCTAATCAATACCAAAATTTTTTGATATTCTTTTAAGACATGTGAGCTCCTGGTAGTTCAGTTAGGCTTCATATTAAGGAACACATCCATCATAAACAAGACACAAGCACCACAAATGAAGAAACTATTGTCAAAATTTCAGTTCTTTTGAGTATGTGTTAAACTAACACACTTCTGAAATTTTAGGATGATCATTAACAGAACAATGTTTCAGGATACAGAAATCTATCTTAACAGTTAGGTTTGTGATTTTTTTGTTAGACCTACCTTCCATGTCAAACACCAGAGGCATTAAGCAATTACAGGGAAGAAGAACTTGCAAATCTAAGGGGAAATGGAAAAGGAAAGCTCAAAGAATGGGACAGAGTATATGATTATGCTCACTACAATGATTTAGCAAGTCCACACAAGGGCCCAAAACATGTACGGCCAGTACTTGGAGGATCACAGGAGTTTCCATATCCCCGAAGAGGGAGGACTGGTCGAAATCCAAACAAAAAGGGTAAGAATGCACCCTATTGCTAATGGACGAAGTTAGTCTGATGGCACTTCAACTTCATCATTTCAATCACCAACTTAACTCATGGATTTACAGATCCCAGCTACGAGAGTAGACTGCCTTTTCTAAGTCTAGACATTTATGTCCCAAGAGATGAACGATTCAACCAAGTGAAGTTCTCGGCTTTCCTTGCCTATAGTCTGAAATCCATTATCCAAGTAGTGGTCCCAGAAATTACATCGTTATTTGACAAGACCATCAATGAGTTTGACAGCTTTCAAGATGTGCTTAATCTATATGAAGGTGGTATTAAAATACCTGATGGACCCATCCTCAGCAAGATAAGGGATCGCATTCCTTGGGAAATGATCAAGGAACTTGCTCGTACTGATGGCGAGAACTTAATGAAGTTTCCAATTCCTGATGTGATCAAAGGTATATCCAACTGTTTCTGCAGTAGTTATAGGCCACAAAGTATCACGGCTGTGTAGAAGTTTTCAAACTGTAAACTGGTGGTACCAATCTAGTTTTTCATGTTATGATCACAGAGGATAGGTCAGCTTGGAGAACAGATGAAGAATTTGCGAGAGAAATGCTTGCTGGAGTGAATCCAGTCATCATCAGTCGCCTTGACGTAATATATGTCATTTCCTTTGATTATTTTTTTGTTATTCATGTTCTGTTCTCTTTATTTAAAAGGGAACATGATACCCTTACCATTCTCTTGCTTCAATAACATAAAATCTCTGTAGGCATTCCCCCCAAAAAGCAACCTTGATCCCGAAACTTATGGAAATCAGAATAGTACCATAACAGAGGAGCACATAGAAAAGCACATGAATGGGCTCAGGGTAGATGAGGTACAATTTGGGTTTGTCCCTCAGAACTTCCACAGTATTATAAAGCAAGTACCATACTTTAATACTTTTTCCTGCATGAACTGATTTCCTTTTCTCTTTTGTTATCTTCAATTCAATTTCAGGCAACAGAAAATAACAAGCTCTTCATCCTAGATCACCATGATAAATTAATGCCATATCTGAAGCGAATAAATTCTACCAGCACAAAGACTTACGCATCTAGAACAGTGCTGTTGTTGCAAGATGATGGCACATTGAAGCCTCTGGCAATAGAGTTGAGCTTGCCACATCCACAAGGAGATCATCATGGTGTTGTGAGCAAAGTTTTTACACCTGAAGAGGAAGGTGTTGAGGGCTCAATATGGCAGTTGGCGAAAGCTTATGTAGCTGTGAATGATTCTGGCTACCACCAGTTGATTAGCCATTGGTACGAAGGGGTTGTGATAAAAAAAGATAGCATGAGTCTGAAAGTAAGCTTAACGATGTTTCTGCTATACTTGCAGGTTAAACACCCATGCCGTGATAGAACCATTTACAATTGCAACCAGTAGACAGTTGAGTGTAGTACACCCCATATACAAGCTGTTGCATCCCCATTTTCGGGACACAATGAATATAAATGCTCTAGCTCGTCAGTTCCTCATCAACTCTAATGGAATCCTAGAAGACACAGTCTTCCCAGGCAAATATGCATTGGAGATGTCAGCTACGATTTACAAGAATTGGAATTTCACAGAACAGGCACTCCCTGCTGATCTGCTGAAGAGGTAAGTTACATAGAGAAGAGAAGTCCTACAAGTCTCTGTGTTCTTCCATGAAAAATCAATATCTAAGTCATTCATTTAACATTTGCTTTCAGAGGAATGGCAGTCCGGGACTCAAGCCACCCCAACGGACTCAAACTTCTGATAGAGGATTATCCCTATGCTGTAGATGGGCTAGAGATCTGGTCAGCCATTGAAAGTTGGGTTGATGAGTATTGCTCCTTCTACTACCAAAGCGATGCAGTAGTCCAAGGCGATACAGAACTCCAGTCATGGTGGTCAGAAGTTCGAAATGTTGGCCATGGAGATAGGAAGCATGCAGCATGGTGGCCAAAGATGCAAACACGAGCTGATCTCATCCAAACCTGCACCATCATCATATGGCTCGCTTCTGCCTTCCACGCAGCCGTGAACTTCGGGCAATACCCTTATGCAGGGTATCTCCCCAACAGGCCAACAATGAGCCGCCGGTTCATGCCAGAACCAGGGACCCCTGAGTACGCTGAGCTAGAATCAAAGCCTGACTTAGCATTCCTGAAAACAATCACGGCCCAATTCCAAACTCTTCTAGGCGTGTCCCTTATAGAAACACTATCCCGGCATACAAAAGATGAGATTTATCTGGGGCAGAGAGATTCCCCAGTGCCCTGGACTACAGATGCTGAAGCCCTGGAAGCATTTGAAAGATTTAGGCAGAGGCTGATTGAAATTGAGAACAGAATCATGGAGCGGAACAATGACAGTAGACTGAAGAACAGAGTTGGGCCAGTGAGGATGCCATACACATTGCTATACCCTAACACATCAGATTACTCCAGAGAGAGTGGGCTCACAGGGAAAGGAATTCCAAATAGCATCTCAATCTAAATTTTCTTAATAAACGTCAAGAGGAGAGATTATTCTGGTAAAGCCACCAGTTGGAATGCTAATACCTCCAAGAAGAAAGTTCCAGAGGCTCTCGCTAGGTCTGCCCACGAACAAGGCTACCAGCTTTTGCTCTCTTCACCTTCGCTTGCTTTTGGAATAACATCAACCTGCAAACTGTAATATTGGAGCATAGAGGTTTATCACACTACTTCGTGAAGTATCTCTAGAGCTATTCACACTCACCTTTTTCTTGAACCAGAAACGATTCTTGAACTGGACAATTTTGACAACATCCATTTGCTTGGTCGGGCCATCAGCCGTTACGGCTTAGTCTAACCCAAACCCAGAAAACATAAGATGCAGTATATAGAATAAACTTCACCTACTGGTCCAAGACCAAAAACTTTCCGATCTAGACCTTTAGAGGGTCACGCAGTATCCAGGTTCCCAAAGATCAAGGGACAAAAACATAATACATTTTTTTAGATAATAAAAAAAACATAAAAAATTAATCACAGGATAAAATAGAATAATTATAGTAAAATTTATTTCTCAATTCAGAATTTTTTTTTATATAGTACTATATAACATATAGGAGTAATGAGGTGCATGGAAGCCATATATTGCGGCGGTTCATATGATCATTATATAAATTTGTGGAAATATGTAGAGATTTGATGTAATAAAAATATATGTTTTCAAGTTTCAGCCATTGTAATTTTGGAACAAAATAATATTCACAACTTGCTAGGTTGAGGCTGGAGTAAAAATTGATACTACCAGAAACATAAGAGAAACAATTATGGTTACCAACATTCGCTCTAGAAGACAATAAACAAATGGCAAAAAAATTACAGACTAAGAGAACAAATGAAGAGGTGTTTTGTAATAAATTTTAATAATAACAGTGCGACACAAAACACGTTGCATGCTTCGAAATGATGCATATGTTGTCTGCTAATTAAAAAAAATTCAATAAAAATTTTCATCTACACAAAATCTAATTTTTAATATTAATGAAAAATTTATCTAGAAAATTTTCCTATTAAATTTAACAATTATGAAACAAATTGCTTATTAAACTATAGAGCTTGAAATAAATAATTGATGCTACAAATCTTAATAATCAATAATGAAATAACAATGATAGAAAATGATAGAAATAATGATTAAAGCTTAATTTTAGAAAACAACAATAAAGAAAAAAAAAGTTAGGATCAAGAAAAAAAATAGAAAAACTTTAGACATTAAGGATTTAATAATTGACTTAATGAAGATAAAAAAATGGTTTAACTAAAAAAAAACAAATGATGGTCACCAATGTCTTACTTTAAAAGATAGTACATCAAAAACAACAAAAAGAAAAACTTGGGGGCCAAGAGAACAAACAGAAGATTTAATTAAATAGTTGTAAAATTCAAAGACTAAAATGTAATAGGGACGTAACTCAGGTCCAAAAAGAAAAACAAATTAGAACATTAGGGAATGAAATCGTGTTTTAACCAAAAAAAATGTGAGATAGACAAAAACCGAAAAAATTGAAACCTAGGCCCTTATAAAGGTTAGCACCTTACAAAATGAGATAAAACTCGAAAAGAGCAAATCACATCATAAAAAATGCAAAAAAAAAAATTGCTGAACCATGACTCAAAACCAACTGGGCTTAACCAACCCAAAACAATTACTATTTTTCATCTAACAGTAACCATGTTCATATTTAGATTATAGTGTAATTTGATATTAAGGCCCTTTTTCTTTTCTTATTTTTGTCTCAAAATATATTTGACGTTTCTCGATTTATATGTGCTTCACAATATATTATTCTCATTATGTAAAACTTAGGAATATTTATTATTATAATTATGAATTTAAAAAGGGTATGTTAGAAATGTCCTTTGAAAAACATGTTTGACACGTTTATGTAATATTCACAGCCATTTTGGATTACCTTAAGCTAGCTTAAAGCAACTGCTCATTTTTATCAGGATCCGATCATCTAGTAGATTAATGTGACCCTTTAGACTGCATTAAATTTCGACCTTACGGGACCTAAAATTATGCCACACTTTAGTTCACAAGGCAATAAGACAAAAATAGCCATACCTCAGCCTCAAGATCAATAATCTCACTTCGCGCAGGTGTGAATTCAGTTGTGGAGCAACTATATATGAAAATTGTGCTTCTGTCATTAGGAGAACAATGAAGTGACTGAAATTAGTGACTAGTCAGTCGCTAGCTTATGAGCCATGAAAATTATTACGACTAACTAACGACTAAAATATTCAGTCGTTAGTTTTAGTTGCTAGTTTTAAATTTTAATCGCTAGTCAGTAGCAAAGTTTATAATATTTTTAATAATCAGTCGCTATTCAATCGCTAGTTTTTTTCAATCGCTGAATCAAATTAAAACCTTCATCTTGCGGCCTCTCCTTCCCCATTTCTTCTTCTTGTTTTTCCTTCTTCCTTCTTTGTTTCTCTCATTGTTTCTCCTTCTTCTTTCTCTGTTTCTTTCACTGTTTTGGTCAACCTCCGAGTGCCACCGCAGCGTTCCGTCTATACTTTCGGGAGTCGTTGCTACCCTCGTTGCCCAAGCCCTACTACCTGGTTGTCCCGAAAGTGCTACCTGTTGAAAGAATCAAAGCTATGGTTGATCTTAATATGGTCGGTGAAGTAGTTACACAACGAGATCATACTTTTTTTCCAATAGTTGATACCATGGGTGAAGTAAAAAATTCAGAGGATAAAGATGCTGGAGATGTTTTGGTTGCAATAATAATTTTGGTTGTAATAATATATTTATAATTATATATATACATAAAATATACATAATGTTATATGAAATATATCATTAATTCAAAAATCAGACCTTAAACTTGAATTTAATCTAATAATTAACGAATGAAATGATAGGCTTAGCAACTAAATTTAAAAATGGCTAGTGATTGAATTAAATGTATTAATGATTGAATTTTTAGTTGCTATTTTAATAAAGTTCAAAATTCTAGCAACTAACGAATTCAGTCACTAACAACTAGTGACTAATGATTTTGCTACTAAACAATTCAGTCACTAGTTAGTCGCAGTTAGCAATTGACAGCAACTGTTTCTCTTGTAGTGTGTTCATCGGGAAAAAGCCCAATGACATGAACACCAACAAATGGATTGAGATCTATTTCATTCACTCATATCTATCTACCTTCGAGACGATTGCGATGAAATTAAATTTGCAGAACAAGGTCAAATCCAGTCTAAAAAATTTCTTCAAAGTCAAACAGTATTTCTAGCTTAAACGTGTTCGGAGGAGGAGCAACCTACTATGTCAGTAAAGTGTACTCGAACTAGCAATTTGTTAAACATTAAGTTAATTAATCCAAAATGATTTATTTTATCTAGAACGAGTGTCACTTAAAAGCTAGTACTATATAGGTATATTAATCGATTAAATAATATTTTTTATAATTTAATTAAATTTTTATTAATTTTTATTCTTAGTATTTTTAAGTTGAGAAAGTAAAGAAAAACTCATAAAATTTAATTATATTATAAAATATTATCATAATGATTATTATACCTTTATAATATTAGCTTCCAAATGATATTTTGAGACCAAAAAAAAAAAAAGAAAGAGATAAAAGCATTTTGGATGAACCCAACTTAATTCTAAAAAAATATGACTTAAATTCTACAGTATTATTCCAATTCTCATTGATACATCCATTTTTCCATGTAGTCTAAAATCATCTAATTTTTTTTATATCACAACATATTATTTTAATTCATTGGTATTTTTATATCATTTTAATTTGTGTAGCCGACCCCAATTAATCTAGATTAAGACTTGATTAATTTCTTTTTTGTTAAATTGGTTAGAAAGAAGCTGGCTAGTGCCTATAAACAATTGATAATAGCAAAGAGTAAAATAGCCTCAAGCCATTAATACATTTAGCTGTGATATACAGGTATATTTATAGCCTATACCTGATAAGAGGATAAAACTAAATGCATGTTTTGAAATACAAATGATAAATTCATTATCTCCTAGTATCTTTACGTGTCAGGTTTTGAATTCAGCCATTATCTTTAATATGCCCTCTCAAGCGAAGAAGAGGCAGGGAAGTAACTCTAAGCTTGCTCACTAAAGTGTGAAAATGATCCCAAAGCAAGGGCTTGGTGAATAAATCAGGAAGCTGAGAAGTTGAGTTAATATAGTGAGTGACTAAGTTGCCAGCAGCTACACGCTCCCGAACAAAATGATAATCAAATTCAATATGTTTAGTTTGAGCATGAAACACAGGATTGATATTCATATAAAGAACACGGATGTTATCACATAGTAGGGTAGGTGGAGCAGAAACATATAGGCCAAGATCACAAAACAATGAGCAAACCCATGTAAGTTATGTTGAAGCAATGGCCATGGAACGATATTCCACCTCAAAGATAGACCGGGACACAACTGATTATTTCTTGGCAGACCATGAAATGAGATTAGGGCCTAGGAAGACATAAATTTCAGTAGTAGATCATCTTGTCAAGGGACATCCTGCCCAATCAGCATAAGAGTAGGCACATAAAGAGAAGGAAAAAAGTTCAAACAAAATGAGAGCCAGAGTCCTTGGTGCCTTGAACATAATAGCATGAACAGGGCGAGCTCCACAATATGTCCGTGCTTGTACTCAACAACATTATTCCGTTCCAGGGTTTTAGGACAAGCCATCAATTGATGAATTTCTTCCTTTTAGAAAAGATGTAGCAGCTTGCTTTTATGAAACTCTCCTCCTTCATCAGACTGGAAACTTTA
This sequence comes from Aquilaria sinensis, assembly GCA_005392925.1. Classification (NCBI taxonomy): domain Eukaryota; kingdom Viridiplantae; phylum Streptophyta; class Magnoliopsida; order Malvales; family Thymelaeaceae; genus Aquilaria; species Aquilaria sinensis. The sequence goes on along the minus strand of SMDT01002774.1, from coordinate 68,929 downwards.
ATTATGGTGTCAAAATAATTTTTTGCCATTGTTCTGAAGTTCAAAAAACAATCAAGGAATTTAGATTTATTTCGTAAGGGATATATCCAAGTATATCGTGAATAATCATCAACAAAGGTAGCAAAGTATCAAGACTTTTGCACTAAAAAACAAGGGGTTGGTCCCCATAAGTCAACATGAATTTTAAATAACAATGTATTGCTTCTAGTAGTGTTTACTTGAAAGGGCAATTTGTAACTTTTTGTAACTTGACAACTAGAACACACTGCAGTTGTAGTCTTGCAAGATTCTACTTGCAAATTATTTGAGAGAATAATAAAATATACTAATTTTTTATGGGACTGGCCAAGTCGATTATGCCAAACATCACTGGATACTTGTTGATCGTGAATAAAGAAAAATGCAACCTTGTTAATACCAGAACCTTCAAGCTTGTACAGCCTACCATTTCTAACTCATTTTGCTGAAACCTTTAAATTGATCAAGTCCTTGACAACAAAGCTAGATGAATCAAAAGTGACTACACATGGATAATCTTCAATCAATTGAGATATAGAGAGTAGATTTCTAGGTAGCCTAGGAACCAGCAAAATATTATGCAACTCTAATGATCCAGTATTTGTTGGAATTAACACATGACCAGTATGTGTAATTTGAAGAGAGTTTCTATCACCAACATATACTTTATCATGTCTCTTATATGGAACTAAGGTTGTAAAAATACTTGGATCATTTGTCATATGTGATGTTGCACTATTGTCTTTAGTCCAGTCATTCTCTTCAGTAGGATCAAGTGTAAGGGTTGTTAAAGCATGTGGGAGCCGTGTATCCTAAAAAGCATGATTGAAACATTGTGGACAGGACACAGTTTGATGACTTGATTTTTTGCAAATTTGACAAATCAGACCATTAAATTGATTTGAGTTTTTCTTTTGGCTGTAGTGGTCAAATTTTCCCTCCCTGTCATAGTGTCATAACGCCTATCATTGACAGATGGTGAAAATCTTTTACCAGTTGAGTCAAATTCTTACTTCCTGCCATTTCTTTTTCCCTAGCTATTATTCTTCCCATTCTTGCTAAAGTTCTTTGCAACATAGGCCTGTTCATTGCACAGTGTAGATGACTTAAAAAACCTGCTATTTAGGCGTCTTTCACAAGCAATTAAAGATACAACAAACTGACTAAAATTGGGAAGTGAAAGGCGTCCCAATATTGCATTGGTAAACAAATCATATGTAGAATCAAGACCATTAATTACAAATATTACCTTGTCTTCGTCTGACACAGGTTTCTGCATAGCTCTCAACTCATCACAAATTGTCTTAAACTTTTGAAGGTACACAAACACTGAGTCCCCACCCTTTGTAGCCTGATGGAGTTGTTGGTTTAAGTCAGCTTTTCTTTCTTTTGAAGAGCTTGCATAGGGCTCTTCTAAACAATCCCACATATTTTTCATTTGTAAGAAAACCAATTACTAGGGAATGAACTCCCTCGGACAATGTCCCTGTGAGAAAATTCTTCAGCATTTGATCATTCATTCTCCATTGGATGTACTGCTGTAGCTGGACTTGCTCACCATTTCCACCATCCTGAAAATTTTATGGAGGTTTTTCTGTCAAATGGTGCTTCAGATTCAAGCTCTCAATTAGAGGCTTGACTTAATCCTTCCAAAGTAAATAATTCTTTGGAGTTAACTTCGTTGTGATGAGAGACATCATTTGAGATAGCAATGTCATGTTTAAGGTAGGTGTTGTTGCCATTTGTTCGAAAGAAAGATTAAAAAAGCCACTTCAGTTTTTATGGCAGCTCTGATACCATATAAACAATTGACAGCAGCAAACAGTGAAATAGCCTCATGGCATTAATACATTTAGCTGTGATACACAGGTATATTTATAGCCTATACATGATAAGAGGATAAACTAAATACATTTTTTGAAATACAAATGATAAATCCATTATCTCCTAGTATCTTTTCGTATCAGGTTTTGAATTCAACCATTATCTTCAATAGTGCCACATCCGTTTGGGTTACATGTTTATTTCTTAGGTTTAAATTATGTGACAGGCGACAGATATTACGAACGGATCTAGGCTATTTATGATTGTGGGTCTAAAAAATTTTTGTTTGAAAATAACATTTAAGATTAATATTAAAGGTTGACCTACAGTCATGAATGACCCAGATCCATCCGTGATGTTTGTCATCTATCACGGATGGATTTCCCTTATTTCTAAGTTGAGATAAGACAAAAAGTCTCAAATTTGTCACTAATGTTTATGCATGAGCTTATATCTGTCACTATAGTTTTTTTTTACTCAATCTCTCATTAATGTATCAAAATGGGCTCAAATTGGCCTTAATCATTAAAAGTTGTAAGTTTTGCAATTTTAGGGTAATAATATAATGTTTAACAAATTTTAAAGACTTTAAATAATTTATCATTTTTTTTTAATAGAATCCAACACCCACCCCACATTTACTACCTTTAACACCCGCCACCTCCGACACCCACACCACACCTCATCGCCTCACCAACTATGCCATCGTTTTGTGAGCCAATGACTTGATGGAAACATCTTCAGAACTTGACCCAGTTATTTCCAACTCTACTGGATAATCATAAAAGTGCAAATTCTAAGGCTCTGGTCAAGAAGGTGAAGTCAGTTGTTGTTAGCTTAGTGAGTCGTTGGAAACTCAATAGTCGGTTGTCGAAACCGCAAAAAATAATTATAGTATTACTAACAACTCAGAATAAATAAATTTATAATATATTAGTAAAAACTAGGTCGAATCCTAAAGAAAGTTTTTTAATCGAAATCTTCCTCTCAGAAAACTGAAATAAAAGGTTGGGGGATTTTCTTGAATCGAATGCTAAAATAAATTAACTGTAGAATTAAAATAAAATTAAACAATACTAAAAACACTCAGTTCAGGGTTTATTATCCATTTCAATTATACAATTGATCATCAAAAGAAAAAAATTTCTTCAATCCAAATAAATAAACATGACTTTCTTCAAAGCTAAAAAGAACCCAAAAAATTAAACAGTAAAGTTAACAAAAAAAAGTTTTAGGTTAATTTCTTAATTTCAAGTTTCCAAGTATTGAAAAAAAGTTTCAAATAAACCCAAAATTAGCATTAAGAATAATAAACAAAAGTTTATTCCAGGCAATAATTCAAAAGCTTGAACAATTTAACCTGTCTTACTTTTTCGTATAAACTAACTAAAAATAAAAGTAATCTCTAGTTAATTCACTTGCTTCTAAATTGAATTCTTCGTCTAAACGGTTGAAAAAAAAAATCAAGCAGATTTGCTATCGTATAACCGATCTAACAAGCGAGAACATGAAAATTAATTGTAATAAATCTTAACAACAAAGAAGCAGATATTTGAATTTAAAGAAAGTTTTAACAAAAAAATATCAATCTTTACAACCGGTGTTGGTGATGGAAATCGTCCCCTTGAATTGAACCAGAAAATTACTCACTCATAATTGAAAGAAAAACAAAGAACAATAATAATAGAAAAAAAATTAAAATTGCAAAAAAGAGAGAGGGAGAAAGGAGGAGGTGGCGTCCAGCCGCAAGAGAGAGAGAGCCACGAGCTGCTGTGCTCCAATTCTAATAAAGCTAACCTAGTGTACTAAATTCACAAACTCTCTCTAAGCTTTCTATACTTTTACAAAAGTACCCCACATAAATAAAAAGATTCAAACTAAATAGAAGGTTTCAAAATTGTGAACCAAGAAATGCTCAAGAACAGTATCAGCAACTTCAAGCTAAGATTTTACCTTGCTTTAGTCATTATTTCTCAAAATGCAAAACATGAAAGTTGTAGAACTCTTTTTTAGCTTCGAAACGACACTAGAATCACATAAAAAGGATATCAACAACCAAAGATATGCCCAAAATACCTCAACTGCTTTTGAACCAATGATGACGCGCAAATCGCGACTTTGAATCTAAATTTGATCCCCTTAACGTGCAAAATGGGTTTTATGATCTGCATATGATTTGTAGCTCCAGATGTTAGCTTTTCAATGAATCAAGAATCACTCAATTTAGATCCCTGTAGCTCAAGATATAATTTTTCTACCAGAATATCGTTAATCTGTCAAAATCCTAAAAGAACACAACCAAATTAAAACTTGTAAAATTACAGATTAAATCTACTTTCAATCAATTAAGTTTAGATATGCTCTAAGCTACAAAACAAAATCAAAATATATCTTTAAGGTTCAAAACATATTAAAACATACTAAATATGAGGAAAATAAATATAATAAATATAAGCTTATCATTCAACTTTGACGCAGCGAGTGACCCTACTTGTTCATTGGGGCAAAAGAATATGTAGCATTAGAGGTTGTGAAAGGTTAAGGCCATAAGTTCGCATCGATTGGTAGGCCCTTGGTGTGCTGATTTATGAGATGATCTACAAAACATCACCTTTTAAAGGGAAGAATAGGGAGAAGACATTCTGCAAACATTTTGATGAAGTAGTTGGAGTTCAGAGGTCCACCAACAGCATTGACAAATTTGATTGGGCAATTACTGGAAAAGGAACTCACTAAGTGGTTAGGACTTTAGTAGGGGGCAGTAGAGATCAAGGAGCATCGGTTTTTCAAAGGTTTGATATGAGACTTCTTAATAAAGGTCTTCTAGCCACCATTTATTCTTGCAAGGGGTGGGTGTTGGATTCTGCTAAAGAAAAAATGTCAAATTACTTAAAGTCCTTAAAATTTGTTAAACATTACATTTTCACCCTGAAATTAGAAAACTTGCAATTTTTAATGATTAATGGCCAATTTGAGCCCATTTTGAAACATTATTGGGTGTTGGATTTGTTCCAATCAATTAACTTAGAATTTTAATGACAATAAAATATTTATGAAGGACTAATGTGTTTATTTTTATTGTGCAAGACATTTAAACAAATTTACATGTCTTTTGAAAAGTGCTTATTATTTCTTAAGTAGCTTAAAGCGTTCCAAGTATTGTTTGTGAAAGAAGAAATTCACTGGAAGAAATCAATGTTGAAGTTTAGACGTTTTGGATGTTGAAATTTTATGGAGATGCACTTTCAATAGGGTGAAAACTTTCAACTCGTTGAAATTGAAGAAATTTTTCGCACCTAAGATGTTCTAGCTTCAGAAGGTTTCGAAGCATGGAATGAACCAATCAGTTGAATTCTGGAGACAAAACCTACCATAGCTACCGGAACTGAAGAACAACCGTTTGAAATGCGTCAACGGGTTAGAAATTGCCAGAAAAGTCTTCTTGTTACAAAAGTTGTTCAGAAATCTTCAAAAATTCAAATTAAATTGATGCTAACTTAAATCACCACGTGGATTTCACACTAGCCCAGTTAGAATTCTAGTCATTGGAGAAAAGTTTATTTTTTAGTCTGAGACTTGGTTTTCAACTAGTTGAAAATGCTGGGTAGAAGAAAAAAGCTGTCAAATTTGACAGCAATGGCCACTAGATTTCTTGGGAGCCTTTCTAACTTTTCTAAGGGCTCTTCAATGTCTTTTTGGGCCCCAAATGAATATAAAAATATGGAAAAACACATGGGACACAACTCTTGGCCATTAGAAGTAAATATTTTTCATCAAATAAAAAAATAGCTTATCTTAAGAAATTCATTATTGTGGTTGTACTTTCACTTGCATATCTAGCAAGAGTATTGTTGTGTGAGCTTGTGAGTTTGAAAACACTTCAAACCTTAAAATCTCTTGTATGAAGGAGTGGTTCTTAGTGATTCTTAAAAAAAACTAGAAGGTAGTTTCTAGTTAGCCTTGGAAAAAACTAGTGTTTGGTTAGGTGTGAAGATTGAAGAAAACATTATTATAATTTTGATCAAGACATAATAGAGGAACTCTTAAATGGGCAAGTTTTAGGAGAGGATATAGACACTAGTTAATGGAGTTGAACTTCTATAAATTCCAGTGTATTTTTTTCTTTATCCCTTTTTATATTTTACTTATAGTTACTTGGTTTATTCTTGATCTTTGGTTGAGTGAATTTGGTTGTAAAATTTGATTTTGCTAAAGTTTTTAAAGCAACCAATTCACTCTTTTTTTTTTGTTACATTTGGGCCAACAATTGGGTATCAAAGCTTGGTGATTTTTGTTTTGAAAACCTTGTGGTTTTAAAATCTAAAGATTTATGGCAATCTTATATGATAACATGAGTTCTATCTTTCCACCTCCTTTGAGTTTTGAAAATTTGAACTTGTTGAAAGAAAAAATGAAAATTTTTATTCAAGCAAATGATTTTGAGCTTTAGAAAAATAGTTGAAGAGAAGTTAAAAAGTTTTGATATGAGATCATGTACTCTAAATGCTAGAGCAATGCATATTCTTTATTCCTCTATCAGCAATGAAACACTTGAGAGTTTTTTGGTGGGTGGAAAAGAGAAAACAAACCATGGAAAAAGAATGAGAATCAAAATTGTGTTGGTGACAAGTAAAAAAATAAAAAGAAAAATAAAAATAAAGGGGATACAATAAGAAGAATAAAAGATCCATGGTGGTGGAATGGAATGATAGTTATTTATCTTCAAGTCAAAGTAAAAGTACTTCAACATCAAGTGATAGAGTCAGCTTATGTCTCATGGAAAAATAGAAAGATAAGGTAACAAGTACCTATTCTAGTAACACATCATCATCATTATCATGTTCATTTAGTTGTTCATATGAAGAATTATTAGATACCTTTCATGAGCTTTTCAAAAATTTAAAAAGACTTGCCAAAAAGATTGATGAATTGAAGGTTTTGAATGCTTCTTTAACAAAAGAAATAGATGACTTTAAGAAGGAGAACTTGAATATTAACTTGTCCTTGAGACAAGAAATAGATGAATTGAAAAATGATAAATTTGATCTTAGTTAATCTTTATCTAGATTTGTCAAAGATAAAGAAAGACTTGATTTATTTCTTGATGCTCAAAAGGGAGTTTATGACAAAGCGAGAATTAGTTTTAATCCTTTGATGAAGGAAAGAAAATTTGGGAATAGATTTATTGATGCATCCTTATCCTCATCAAGTAGTTCATTTGTAACATGTTATGCTAGTGATAAAAAATGGCATCATTCTTATGAATGCATGCTCAAAAGAGGAAAAGTTCTTTTTAGCTATAAATTAGTATGAGTTCCTAAATGAACCAAAATTATTGAAGTTAACCTTCATGGACCTAAAGAGATTTGGGTACCAAAAATCAAAGTTTGAGAATTATTATAGGTGCTAGAGCATGGGTAACAATTGAAAGCTTATACATGAAGCTCTATGGAAAAAAAAATTGGGAATTTGGAGCACAATGACAAATGATTGAGATTTAAGCTCCATTTTGATAACATTGTTGATTTTCATTGGTTAATGGTGATTATTGATGTATTGAGTTATTTTGTTGTGGTATGTTGCTTAATGAGTACATATAAGTTTTTCATTTTTTGTGAAAGATATGTAAAGTGTTTAATATTACTATGACTATTTTGGATTTGTTACAATATTTTAATAATATGAATTTGTATGAAAAATTTTATGTTGCTAACCTAGTAGTTGATATTTGGCTATTTTGTTGATTTAGAAAGGGAAGAAATTTTTTATATACTTTGACTAGAGAAAAATATATTTTCTTGTAAAAGTACCTTAGAGTTTGTATGCCTTGATTAAAGGGGAGCTTGTTGCATGTTGTAGTAATCACTCTAAAGAAATTTTCATGATTTATTTTGATTATCCATATGCCTTTTTTATTATGACAAAAAAAGAGGAAAGAGAATTGGAGAATCAATGTTTATGTTTATCTTTTTGGATGCTATATATGTTTTTCGAAAGATTATTTTGTCTTCATAAAAAAAGGGTAGATTGTTGGATTTGTTCCAATTAATTAACTTAGAATTTTGATAATAACAAAACATTTATGAATGACAAATGTGTTTTATTTTTAGTGTGCAAAGTATTTAGACAAATTTACATGTCTTTTGAAAAATGTTTATTATTTCTCAAGTAGCTTAAAGTGTTTTAAAAGTTGATTTTGAAAGAAGAAATTTTTTGGAGGAAATTAATGTTGAAATCTAGAAGTTTTGGAGGTTGAAATTTCTTGGAGATGGAGTTTCAACAAGGTGAAAACTTTCAATCCTTTGAAATTTGAGCAGTTTTTTGCACTCGAGACATTCTAGATTCAGGAGGCTTCAAAGTTGTAGGTTAGAATGAACCAATCGGTTGCATTCTGGAGGCAGAACCTACCATAGCTACTAGAAGTGAAGAATAACTAGTTGAAATACATCAACAAGTTAGAAATTGCTAGAAAAGTCTTCCGTGTGAAAAATCATCCAAAAATCTTCAAAAATTTAAATTAAATTGATACCAAATTAGATCGCCACATGGATTTCACATCTGTCTAGTCAGAATTCTAGCTATTGGAGAAATCTTCATTTTTTAGTCTGAGACTCAGTTTTCAACATGTTGAAAATTTTCAACAAGCTGAAAATGCTAGATAGAAATAAAAAGCTGTCAAATTCGACAGCAATAGTCACCAAATTTCTTGGGAGCTTTTCTGGCCTTCCAAATTGTTTCTCAATGTCTTTTTGGCTCCTAAATGAGTATAAAAATGGAGAAACACATGGGAGACAACTCTTGGCCACTAAAAGTGAAGATTCATCATCAAATCCAAGAGAAATAGCTTATCTTGAGGAATTCATTGTTGTGGTTGTACTCTCACTTGCATATATAGTAAGATTTCTATTGTTTGAGCTTGTGAGTTTGAAAAAACTTCAAACCTTAAAATTTCTTATGTGGGGGAGTAGTTCGTAATGATCTTTGAAGAAAACTATGGAGTGGTTGCTAGTTAGCCTTTAGAAAAACTAGTGTTTGGTTGGGTGTAAACTTTGAAAAAAATGCCATTGTAATCTTAATCAAGATATAGTGAAGGAACTCTTTAGTGAGCAAGCTCAAGAAAAGAACGTAGACTTCAGTTGGTGAAGTTGACCTCTATAAATTCCGGTATACTCTTTTCCTTCTCTTTTATTATATTTTGCTTATCTCTTATTATATTTTGCTTATAGTTGCTTGGTTTATTCTTGATCTTTTGTTGAGTGAATTTGATTTTAAAATTTAATTTTGTTAAAGTTTTTAAAGTAATCAATTCACCCTCCTTCTTAGTTGCACTTGGGACAATAGTGAGAGTTTGGGAAAAAAAAACTAGAGTAACAAATATGAGCCAGCACATCAATATTAGTAGTAAATTTGAGATTTTTACCTTAGGATAATTGCTTTATATATATGTATATAATCATTTTCACAAGTCTATAAAGGGAAGTTTCTTCTTTGTTTTATTTTGGGTCTTCGATTGGTTAGTCTAGGGTGTTAGGAAGGTGTTTTTCAGTCGTGTGTCTTTTCTTTTGTTGGGCATTTAGCAAATATAGGTGTCCACGTTATTGCTAGGTAGAGGGACTTCATTCGCTTGGTAGGTTCTTATTAGAGAGACTTTTTCTAATTTAGTTATGTTCAGTTCTTAATTAATATAGTCCTCTTATTTTCATAAAAAAAAAAGTGAAATACACCGCATAGAAATTTAAGAATGTCTACTTTTTCTAGGATAAAAAATACTAACAAACAAACGATATTGGTATTTTAGAGAAAATGAACGGATCCGGCTCTAATCAAACTCATATGTATCCCATGTCCTACATCATCTTTTCGAATACTTGCGGACAAATATTAAATGTCAATTCAATCCAATCAGTTTCATCTCATTGTTTGTCAAATCAAACATGATGGGCATTGCTTTATTTTAATTATGCGGCTGGGAGTCGGATGCAACCATCGTCAAATGTGCGGGTCGACATCTAATTTTAAACCCAAATCGATCAATGTGATGATTCATGCACAAACTAATCATGTCCTTATAATCAACGTCGCTCTCAAGACAATATATGTGTGCAACTTTAATATGTACTTAGCTACTACTCTACTAAAGCATATCGAAAATGTTGCTTTTCATTAGCCCGCTTATTTTATTTTAAGATTAAGGACACATACATTATTGGCATGTAGTTGAAAATTTTCAGACGAATGGGCTTTTCGGAATGTTGGAACAAGCTCCAGAACAAGTTAAGAAATGTGAATACTGAATTGATCTTATCAGTCAGCTAGCTGGCTGTTATTACTCCACTAAACCTATCATCCTCTTAATAGCTAATAACTATTAAAGGGGGTAATAGCGTCAATTTGATTCAACATAGCGATGTTAAGTTAACGATTCGAGGCCGATCCGCAGTCACTATCTCCCACGTAATGTAATTAATTATTACTTGTTATTAGTAGTTTTCCTGAGCAGACTTGCGTATAATTGTAATAGTTTATTGTTTGTGTTAATTAAAGTGATCGAGTTTAGAGTTACTTCAATAATTACATACGTCCGGTGTTTCTAGATTCGCATATTAATTAATTACGAACGTAAGTAAGTCCATTGTATACTTAAAGTTAATGGAGGAGAAAAGGATCCGAGTACTGTCCCTATTATAAGCTAATAAAGGTTAACCCTATAACGTTATTCGCACCGATAGCACTCAAATCAAATGAATATCCAAAGAAATACTAAGTTCACTTCATCTTGTTTGGTAAATTAAGTCGCACTAAATATCTAAAAAACTAATTCTACATCCGTCTCGAATTTTTTGAGATATTTGGGTTAGCACCGTATTAAAAAAAGAGGAGAAATTTGTGTGTGTGTGTGTGTGTGTGTTTTTTTTTTCATTTTTATTACTAATTTTTTGCACTTAAATTAAAAAAAATTGAAAAATAAATATGGAAACAATATTTTAGATGAAAATTTAGTAAAAAAATTACTGAATATAAAAATATTATAAAGATTAAATATGACATAAAATAGTAAATATTCCAGAAATGTGAGACAGAATGGGCACCTTTCGTAGTTAAATTAAAAATAATAAAAAAATGAATTTTGAAATAATAATGTAAATGGTGATTCAGTAAAATAGTTTAGTAAATATAAAAATATTGTAAAGATTTTGGATGACAATATGAAGAGTAAATATTATAAAGAACGGCAGAGTGAGAATAATAAAAAATTTGTAATTTATGCACCAGATGTGCACAACTAGACATATTTTATGGGGGAGGAAGTAGATGTGCCGTTTGTATGACTAACTTAAATCGCTTCATAGGCTTGAACGTCTATACAAGCACTGAGCACTCTAATGCCCAGTTAATTTTTCATGTTTACATGTTTCCAGATTCTATAACGGGGCTTTTGCTTGACTTAGTCTGTTAAAGGATGAAATCACCCCTATCCTCACCTCGCGCCCTCGACCAAATACAGTGAAGTATGGTGTCCAACATGCCCTGCTTGTCAACGCCTGCTTTTGCAATCCACTAAGTTGAGCCACCCTAGATGTCAACCCATCTCTTCCACACCACTAGACTAGGCTAAGGGATTGCCCATTGAGGAATTCTTTTTCACAGAATCACCATTGAAGGTTCCTTGTTGACATTAAGTCAATCGGCCAATTCTCACAACCACGAATCCAATCTCTTCCACACCATTGGAAGGTGAAAGTTTGGTCGATTGCATGACAAAGGAATAGATGGGTCTTGAGGGATTTCTTGGTTAATTGCAAGAGCAAAGGAAGAGCATGGTCAATTGCAAGGCCAACCCAGTAGAAATCTTCCTCAAGACCACCACAGAGGAAGAGATGGGTCTTTAAGGATTCCAAAGCATTGGAAGGTAAAGGTTGGGTATCGGGCTTGTGGGTCTTGGATCTCGATAGCTTTCTTACATAGGGGAGCTCCTTGGACATGGCGTCGATGCTGAGACATGCTATTGTTCTCTATGGAAAAGCTTACTAGTGGTTGCCCAACCGTTATCTTGTGAATTCTGACTAGATCGATACACAAAAGCCTCTCCATGATCGTATGGGCATGGATCTAGTTACTGAAGCATGGGTAGTGACTAGCAAGGGTCAATAGAATGAGGGAGAAGCTTGAGTGACATATTCTATTTTTTAAAAATTTAAGGTCCAAATACATTCATCTAGGAAGCAGGTTTAATTTGATGATTCTATAACATGTTAACACGGTCTGTTAACCTAAAACAAACAGTCTGGTATTCAAGTGCTTAAACTTTGTTTTATTTATTTCCATAAAATAGACAAAGTTCCTGAAAAAATAGAACAAAGTGTTATTCACCTTTAGCTACATGCTTCTGTTCAATTTTTAATCTAATAAGATAAAGATAAAAAGTAAGTACTATTTCCATCTCATAATATTAGTCCATTTTATTTTTTACAGCAACTATTTAATAATTTCATTTGTTCAAATTTTATATCAAGATATGAATTTTTTACATCAAAATGGTACCTTATAAATTATTATTTTTATACATAATTTTTATTTTTTTTCAATTAAATTAATATGAATATATCTAAATAAACCTTAGTAAAGAAAAGATGAAAGGAAAACCGACTAAGGAAGGGAGTAATCAATTTTATTAGATACACATCCCCAGATTTATACACCTGAGGTAAAAAGTAAAAACCTTGGATTTACATACAAATAACCACATTTTGATTTTACATTTACATGGACTTGACAGGAAACGTCACATACGCACAGCAATTGGGGCACATCCACGTCAGATTGGCAATTTATTAGAGTTACGCGCCGACAAAAGTCGTGGACAGAACCGTATCCATTTCAATCTGGCTTCTACTTCTACCAATCTTCCCATCGCCACCGTCCGTTCCCTTCCCCCAAATTTCTGGGATCATTTTCCCCAACTCATTCACCCTCTCCATTGCATAATCTGTTTCCTTCGTTTTCACCGTCTTCCCAACCTGAATTGCCCAACAGTAAATTAAACAACCGTAAACTAAAATGTACAGGCAAAAGTTAAAAAGGGGGTCTGTTGAAAAACAAAGAGCTGGATAGAGCAAATTACCAAAACGGTTTGAAGTCCCAGAGCCTTAGCAGCAGCCACATTTCGAGGATTGTCGTCGAGGAAAAGCTGTAACAAGGAAACGTAAATTAGATTAATAGATTGACAGAGGAAAGTAGAGCGGTAATTTGTTGACTGTAAAGGCAGAAATGGAATGAGCTGTTTGAAGAATTTTTAGTTTACCGTTCTCTGAGGGTCAACGCCGGCCACCTGGACGGCAATCTTCATGGCCTCCATCGACGGCTTCAGAACGATCGGGAATTCGTTGGGTCGGGTCGATTTTGGTAAGTTAGGGTTTAATGTCTCGAAGCAGATGATCTGATCAAAGCAGTCTTCTAATCCAAGTCTCTTCAGGACCTTAATCGCATGAATTCTATCCGAATTCGTGAAAATCTGGGTTCCAGAAGGTTCACAGCACAAAAATATATGAAGACATCAACAAAAGCAAATTGACTTCGATCAAAGCTTTGTCTGCTTTTTGGGACTTACGATTTTCCTTTGTTTGATGCTACGCAAGAGGTCATGTAGGTGAGGGTTCGGTTTGATTGCATCGTAAGGCAATCTTCCGTGCACGAAACTGTCGGAGGTAGAGAGACAAATTGGTCAAAATCGGAAAAAACCAAGGAATCCCCAATTATCCAGACGACTAAACAAAAATCATGATTAAGGAGAAGAGAGCTGATTATTAATTGATGGAATAATTACCCGTGGTAATCGTCGGCGCTTATTTCATAGCCTAAAGTCTGCAGAAGGGAAGAACACGGGGACAAAAAATCAAGGTGTTAAGTAATTTGTTCCTCTGTTAATGTTATTATGTTGAAAGAAAATAGATTAACGTTCTTAATTATATATAGTTAGGTGATTATACTCTTAAACCGGCAAGAGTGCTTCCGTAATTTCTGAAGAGCTCGACCCTTAAACTTGAGGCCTTCTCCTTTGAGAACCCGCATTTCTCCATCAAAAATTCTGACGACGGAGGAAAAAGAAAGTACAGAGGAAACGGAGCCGTCAGGTCAGAGTCAGAAGAGCTTGGAAATGAGATTTCTGAAATTTTGCTGCTTTAATACCTTCGATGTTTCTCTTGACAGCTTGAGCGATTCCGGTGCTTAGAGGATACAAAGTGTCATCCAAATCTGCAGAAGGATCAACAGAAAATTCCTTAGGAATGGTTCAGAAAATTTGCCGAGAAGAGGAGATAGAGACCAGGATATATCGATCGAAGACTCACCGAAGAGGATGCAGTTGAAAGGAGACTTGTAAGAATCGAGGGAAGATTTGGCGCAGGAATCCATGGACGAAGAAGGGAAAACAGAGAGAGACAGAGCTCCAGAAACAGGACAAGGAAATTGGAAGACAAAAGGGCGCGAGCGAGACCGAAAGGGGGTTAGGAGCGGAGAAGGCTTTTTATAATTTGGTCCGGAGAACGGATAAGAGAAGACGCGCGAGGGTGGCGTGGCGTGTTGCTGAGTTGGAGGTCTCAAATCAAATCAGCTTAAAATTCCAGCCGCCAAGTGTTGAGTCAGAGTAGGAAAGGGGCCCACGCGGCCTAACTACCATGAACCTTGCTGAATGGACGAAAATGGCCCTCGGACACGGCTACATGTTAGCCAATCAGGCCACAGTTTCATTTTTAGGCGGTGCTATTTGGGGACGGAGCAGCCAATAATGGACCGACAGATCATCCTGGAATGCAATACCAAAATGCAGGGCATTCGTGGTAGTAACTTGGAATTTTCTGAACCATTTTCCTCGTGCTTGCGAATTGGTAATATCAATATGCCGTTCGATTTTCCCCCGTTTTATTAAGAGAACAACAAGGTGAATGGAATGGAACACAGAATTTGAAAATTATGCTCCATCTTTTGGGAATCATTATGCTATCTCATAAATAACGCCAGCAGGCCCAGCACATTATTTTTACTTTTTTTTTTTTTGCGTAAACAAAATGAAGGAATTGAAACAAAAATTTGTTAACAGATACTGCCTCCTCTCCTTGCGCGCAAGTTCTTTGCTCTAATTTAATTTTTTTACTTAAGTTTGACTTAAATTTATTTATATTATTATTTGTTAAAATTTTTAAAAAATTACATTTAGAAATTACAAAACTTATAATTTTTTAAATATAAATTCTAAAAAAAATATATTAAATAATAATATAAATAATTTCAATTCAAAATTAAGTAAAAACACTGAAATTAAACAGAGAATTTGGAATGAGAGGAGTATTTTTTTCTACAACCTGTTGTCCAAGTAATTTTGGAGAAGCTAATTTACGTTGATATTAAAGAATGAAATACAAATAAATCAGCACTTTAAGAAATATCTTGCCAATTCATCACCAAATGAAAAAATAAAAAAAGAAAAAGAAAAATCTTGCCAAATAAACCTTTTTGATCTGGAAAAGATAGTAGGTTCAATCCTCTAGCATGTTCTGGTCAAATTTTACTATTGAAAAATGAAGGATTTGGTTATATGATAAGGATAGGAGCAATAGAGACCATCATGTAGATATATGCACCGTATTATCTTTTCTTGTACATTATTATCTTTTCTTGCTTGCCATAGAGTCCTGTATGTAGAAGAAGTCCATTGCACTTGTATATATAAGTGTACCAAGGAATGAGAAACATATGGTATTTCCATAATTCTTCATGGTATCAAAGCAGAAACTTGGCAACTAGTAAACCAACATTACCAGTCTTGTTGTTTGCAGACTACTTGAGGAGGTGATGGTAGATCCAAATGATGAAAGAAACAAGAAGGGAGAGTCCTCCGAAGGCCAAACTAGGATTATGGACGCGGCTTCCCCATACTTTCTACGTGCTTCAGATAGTCCGGGCCAAATTTATGTGAGTGAATTGCTCAATGACACAAATTATGGAGAATAGGTCATTGACATAAGCAATGCCCTTTTTGCCAAGAACAAAATTGGCTTTGTTGATGGGACGATATAGAAACCAATAGTGAACTCGCCAAATTTGGGGAATTGGACCTGTTGCAATGCAATGGTTAAAGGCTGGCTAAAAAGTGTCACAGATAAGGAGGTTTAGAGTAGTATCAGGTATACAAAAAAGTGCTTGTGCAATATGGCCAGATCTCGAAGGGAGATTTGGAAAAGTGAGTGCTCGAAAAGCATATGAATTAAAGTGTGCAATAGCACTTCTATGGCAACAAAAGGCATCGATGTCGGTGTACTACAGTAAGCTCAGAGGACTGTGAGATGAAATGCAGTCCATCTCGCCATGGCTAAGATGCATGTACAATGGATACACTTGTGATTCACAGCGATAACTTGCAGAAATAAGGGTCAGGGAGTAGCTGCATGATTTTCTTATGGGCTTAGATGTTGAGTTCAGGAATGTGAAAGCACAAATATATAGCACTAGAACAACGCTTAGTCTTTGGAGTGCGTATCAACTTGTGGCGGAAGATGAGCAGTAGAGACAAATCTCAGCGATGCCGAAACCAATGGTTGACACGGCTGCCTTTCAAGCATTGGTTGTCCATAATAAAAAAGGAGGTGATAAGCAAGTTGAACAAGAAGACAAGCCCAGATGCAC
Source organism: Aquilaria sinensis (assembly GCA_005392925.1). Lineage (NCBI taxonomy): Eukaryota > Viridiplantae > Streptophyta > Magnoliopsida > Malvales > Thymelaeaceae > Aquilaria > Aquilaria sinensis. The sequence continues at coordinate 52,408 of SMDT01002774.1, read as the reverse complement.
CCACTGCAACAAATGGGGACACATAGAAAAAAATTGTTTCAAAATCATTGGCTACCCTCCAGGGTGGTGCAAAGGTGGCAGTGATAAGAAATATGGGTCATGGAACAATAAGAAGTAAGGGCCGAAAGCAGCTCAAGTTAGCTCATAATATAGCTTCATTCCAAGATTAACATAGGACTAGTACTATAAATTGCTCCAATTTTTGGGTCAAGAGCATGAAACTCCAAAGCAAGATGGTCATACGTCACCAGTAGTCAACATGTTGGCTTAAATTTACAAAATTGTGGATAATTGATTCAAGAGCTACAGAGCACTTAACTTGCAATAGTGAGTTACTTGAAGAAAAGGGAAGAGAAATTGGTTAATAACTAGTGAAAATGTCAGATGAAGAAACTATGCCAGTTAAAGGCATGAGAAAATTGAGGCCATCAAATGGAATAAAAATTGAGAATGTTTTGAACATTCCAAACTTTAAATTCAATATCATTTCAGTTAGCAAATTGACAACAAAGCTGAATTGTGCACTAATTTTCGCATTTGATTTTTGTGTGATATAGGACTTACATATGATGAGCCTGATTAAAATGGGTAGGCACTGCAATAGGTTGTACTTTATCGAACCAATACAAGATAAAGGGGTGGCAATGACAGTAAGCAAACTAGATGAAGTAGGATAATCCAATCAAGTTCCTGTATTATTAGAAGCAGTAAGACCGAACATTATGATTCTTGTGTTCGAGCCAAACAGACTCAATTGCCTTTTTCTGATAGTACAATAAAAACTACTGCATGTTTTGATTTGATTTATTGTAACATATAGGAAGGTTACAAAATGATATCTTTGTCTGAAGAACATTAATTTCTCATAATTATAGATGATTTTAGTAAAAGAGTAGGGGTATATCTCATGAAACATAAATTGTTGGTGAGCCATTTTTTACCTAAGTTTCTTAACATGGTTAAAATGCAATTTGGCAAAAGAGTTAAACAAATAAAGGCTGACAATAGCATGCAGTTTTAATCAAGTGTCATGAAAAATTATGATGAGAAACTTGGCATAATCATTCAAACAACTTGCATTCATAGGCCCCAACAAAATGAAGTTGTTAAGAGAAAACATAGAAATATTTTGGAAGTGGCATGTGTAATGAGATTTCATGCAGGACTACCTATGGCTTTTTGGGGCAATTGTGTGTTAACGGCCATATATGCCATCAATAGATAACCTTCTAAGGCAATAGGAAATAAAACACCTTATGAGATTTTACTAGGAAGGAAGTCAAGGTACGATCACTTAAGGACTTTCCGATGTTTTAGGTATGTGCATGAGAAGAAGAAAGATGATAAGTTTGGTGAGAGGGGGAGACCTTGTATTTTTATCGGGTATCTTGGTAACCAAAAAGGGTATAAAGCCTATGATGTTGAGAGAAGAAAAATATAAACTTCAAGGGATGTTGTGTTCTTTGAAAACAAATACCCTTTCAAAGAAAAGGGCACCATGGAAGATTTAACAAAACCACAAAAAGAGATCCTTATTGACCAAGATGAAGAATAAGTGCAGTTTGCAAGGAACATTAATGTTGAAAGACCCTACTCTCCATTGGCAAACATTGACAGCAAATATGAGGTGATAGTCAGAATAAAAAGAAGTGAATTAGGAATCAATCAAGAGGCAGAACTAGCGAGTGTCAGTCAGGAGATAGCTCAGGTTTAGCTAAGACAAAGTCAACGAACCATGCAGCAGCCGAGATGTCTCCAAGAGTACGAAGTTGGTTTGGCCCCTTCCATCATGCAACCTAGCTTACTCATCCAGCAGGAAACTCGACGGTATATCCTCTATCATATTTTATCTATTATGATAAGTTTTCATACTCATACAAAGTTTTTTTGTTGACCATCACTTTACTTGATAAACCAAGGACATTATCACAAGAAGTAGAATGTGAACATTGGAGAAAGGCCATGCAAAAAGAGATTGGGGCGCTAAAAAAGAATGGAACCTGAGCATTGGAACATCTACCACTAGGAAAGAATGCTGTAAATCCAAAATGGATGTACAAGGTTAAATTCAAACTAAATGGAGCAAAAGAGCACTATAAGGCACGACTAGTTGCGGGAGGATTCACACAAGTAGAATGGGTTAATTTTCACGAGACGTTTGCACCAATTGCAAAACTTGTGACTGTCCAAAGTCTCTTAGTAGTGGTGGCCAAGAAAGATTAAGAGGTTTACCAACTATATGTGAACAATGTTTTCCTTCATGAGGATTTAAAAGAGGAAGTATACATGCGTATACCACAGAGCTTCACAAAAAAAAAGAAGAAAAAAGAGTCTGTCGCTTGAAGAAGTCATTGTATAGGTTGGAACAAACACCAATGAACTAGTATTGGAAATTCACAGATGCACTTGTTGGTGTTGGTTTTCAACAATCCAGAGCAGACTATTCCATGTTCACATATAAGAAAGGAGAAAATTTCATCATGACTTTAATATACGTTGATGATGTAATATTGGTAGGAAATGATGGTGAGAAAATACGAAAAGTAAAGCAACACTTGAATGAAAAGTTCAACATCAAAGATTTAGGGCCATTAAAATATTTTTTGGGCATCGAAATAGCAAGATTACAAAAATGGCTAGTTTTCAGCTAGTGAAAATACACTCTTTACATTTTAAAAAATGTCGAATGCTGCATGCTGACCGAGTGCATTCCCGATGTAACAGAATTGCAAGCTAAATGATTATAACGAACAAGCCATAGATGCGGCAAGGAATAAAAGGTTAGTTGGGCACCTGTTGTACTTAACAGTTACAATGCCTGATATAGTGTTTGTAGTGAATATTTTAAGTCAATTTATGGCTTCACCACGACAAGTTCACATGGATGCAGCCGAAAGAGTCATGCGTAACCTGAAATCAGCACCAGGACAATGGATATTGCTAAGAGCTAATGGAGATTTGAAGTTAGAAACCTATAGTGATATGAACTAGGGAGGATGTAAAATGACACAAATGTTATGCACAGGCTACTTCATCATGTTAAAAGGGTCATCAATCTCTTAGAAGACAAAAAAATAAATTGTCGTAGCCAAGTTTTCTACCGAAGCTGAATATGGGCAATGGCCATAACTATGAGTGAGATAATATGGCTTGGGTGGCTGTTAGACAAATTGCAAGCATCACAGAAGGAACATACCACACTATTCTGTGATAACCAAGCCGTACTACATATAACAATGAATCTGATGTTTCAGGAAAGAACAAAACATGTGAAGATGGATTGCTAGTTCGTTAGAGAAAGAGTACAATCAGGAGAAATAGCACCAAAGAAGATCTGGACAGGTGCACAATTAGCTAACATGTTCACTAAAGCTTTGGGCAAAGACAAGTTTGTGTCATTATTGGTCAAGTTGGGCATTGCAAATTTGCATGCGCCAACTTGGGAGGGAGTGAAGAATTTGGATATATGCAAAGATAAGGGTAGGAGCAATAGAGACCATTATGTAGATATATGCATGTATTATCTTTTCTTGTACATTATTATCTTTTCTTGCTTACCATATAGTCTTGTATGTAGAAGAAGTCCATTGCACTTGTATATATGAATGTAAAAAGTAATGAGAAACATATGGTATTCCCACAATTCTTCAAAAAAATGGAACAGAACAATAAAAATTCAATGATAAGTGGATTAATTTTTTTTTCTTCAAATAAGTCTAAATAAGAACGTCTCGTCTTTGATTAAATCCCAAGTTAACTCCCAAGCTCTTCACCATTTTACAATAAAATCACTACATTTTTCATGCATGAAATTTAGGTCATCAGAATTTCTGCAATCTAGCTATATATCTATATAATGACATATGCGCATGGCAATGTTGCTTCTTTCCGTGAGATGTTTCGCTGTTGTACGATAGTGGCCAGGTGGAGAGCATTATATATAGTTGCTGTGGGTGTGAGATACAATAAGGCTTTTGGCATGGAGATTGTTGTGTGCAAGCTTTCCAGATTGCTATGTTTCTGGCAAGTGGCATTGGCGAAGCATACAACCAAGCAGGTGGCTTTGGCCATTAATTAAGTTCTTCGCCATTTGCTTGTTTATGCCTTTATGGGATAGCTAGCTATGGGGTGCCGTTCCAATTATTATAGCCCCGTTTAAAAACAGTTTTATATTTCTGTGAGGTTCATATAATTTGTTTTTTCATATACAACATAATTATAAAAGAAATTATGAAAATTTAATTTAATTTTATTGTATTTATAAAAAAATTAATTATTCATTTTATTTTGTTTTGTTCATTTTCTTAAACTAATAGAATCATTTGATAAATTTAGTGGGTTCATATAAAAATTACTTAACATTCTCTTAAAAAATTAAAATATTAGTGGGGTCAATGGACCTCGCAATAGTATATATACATCCGTCTATGTAATTAGCTTTAGAGTTCTGGATAATTTATTAATTGTGGACAGTAAACCGTTAAAATTAAAAGTTAAAATTTATCATTAGATAAATTTATCAAAACATTAATACTAATCATTATTGCTAATGTCAAATGAACCATTACAGACAGTTCATTAGATTGTAGAGATCAAATAGGTCATGGTTTTTGTGCATTATGGTCATGTTCAAAGCCCATGGACGCAGTAGTGGTGAATCCAAATAAGAAAACCCAAACTAAGGAACAGTTTTATGTGAAATATGGTTTGATTCTGGGTCAAACTATTATCAGGCGAACATTACCCTAAAAGTCGCTGGGGCTAGTTTTCCAATTGCAATGTCTGGGTCACTCTCTGTAATAAGCCATGAAAATGGGCTGGTGGGCCATACATGTACGGACCAGAGTCTGCAAATTATTCCTGCCCTTCTCAATTCATAAATGCAACGGAAGCCCTCCACCGTTTACCGGTTCTCCAATTGAGCCCCTAGTTTCTGTGTTTGAGCAAAAGGCCCGGTCACCTTCTAGGTCTATGTAATATACGGCATTGTTGATTGTAAATGTGGGCTTCAGTCGTACAGGGACTGGATTATCAAGAACAGGGTTCCACCATGTGCCTGCGCCAATACAATTTTCAAATGATGCCGACACTAACTTGGACGGTTTGAACTCCGACCCACTAATTAATTTCTTGAGTACAATCAAATCTCCAACACATGCATTTTCTTTAAGAAATTAAATAATTTTATTCAATTTTTTGTTTATCACTCAGGTTTAAAAAAATTAAGAACAGATGCTTAATTTTTATACAAATACTTTTTTAGGCCCATAAAGAATTTATAAACTAAAAGAGGTTCTCGTACTCGTACATCGTCAGAAAGTACAGCAGGACTACCAAAAAAATAAAAAAGAAAGTATAGCAGAAACATAAATAGATGAGGGAGATTCGATCCACTCTTTCGATCTCATCTGTATGGATCTCCAGCTAGAGCTAGCTATTAGCATAGCACATCTGTTTGTTTTACTTTTAACTAAGCAAATATTTTTCAGCTTAAACTTTTTGAAGAATATTTTTCAAATTTTATATGATTTAACAATTAATTACTATATATAAAAATAAATTCTTTTAAGTAAGTTTTAAAAATTTCACGTAAATAATTAATTAATACTTTATTTCCTTTGGTGTCTTTAAAAGAAAAGATAAGACAAAACTATCTCCTTGGTGGAAAGAAAGAACATGTTTCCCTATTCTACTATTGTTTCCTATTCCAGTACCGTTCATAAAACAGTGCCTCGCTTTTTTTTTTTTTCTGACTTAATGGCCTAACCTTTCTTCAGCCCCTATAGAATTTCTTTCTTCATAGTTGGTCTCTAAACTGTTATATTTGGAGATCTTACCTTGAAATATAGTACAAGGACAGTAAGGATAAAAAAGGACCGGGCTTTGTTCGGGTAACTCGAGCTCGAGGTACAGTAAAAGTTTTTCAAGCTGCTTTTTTTCAAGTTCGAGCTCGAGCTTGAGTTTATTTAAAGCTGAGCTCGAGTCTGATGAGATTCGGCCCTTTAAGCCCACAGGCCTTACAGGTCCTATGTTTGTCTCTTGGGCCATTTTTCATCAAGCCCGTTACTCACTCCTCAGTCCCCCCTTAGGTCTTAGTCAGTCTAGGCCTAGACTCCCAATCCTACTCCCTTATTCTCTTCCCTTCGATGGTTTGGCCTTTGTCTCTTACCAAAGAGGTAGAGACCAGTGAGTAGTCTCCTCTCCCACACAGCCACACTCATAATTTGTTCAGCCCCATGCAGGAAGAAGTAATTAGTGGTTGGCCTCCACCAATCAATGACGATTGCGTCGACCAGGGACCAACCTTGGTTTGTCAAACCAAGGACGAATCGGACACCTAAACCCAAAAGCCGATGTCGCAATTGAAGAACACAGAAGTTGACGCGACAATCGAAGAACCGCAATCAAGATTTTCCTTGTTAATTGGCTTGTCGAACCAGGGAGTAGCCTTGACATGTGATTTTGTAGCCAGATTTGAGACACTTGACACCAACGCCTACTCCAACGCCAAAGACCAAGATCAGCAGCTCTATCTGGTAACATTCGTAGAATCACAAATCATATGTTTTTCTTTAGGGTTTTCTCATCTAAAGTTTTTTTTTTCTTTTTTGTTCAATTTTTGTTTTCCATTTTCTTTCTGTTTTGAATGATTATTTCACTAGATTTGCACATGTTTGAGTGTCGATGTTTGTTATTAGGTTTGGGAAATACCATTGGTAGAGTGATGTTGTTAGAAATGATCATAAGTTAGTAAATGATTTAGCATCAAGGGGCTACTGAGTAGAGAGAAAAACGTTGGTCTGGTTATCAAATTAATAATAGAGAATTTTTTTTATTGAAACAAGGCAAACAATTGAAGAACTTTGGTTGAAACTTGATATTTGTAAAACTTGATATTTGGATTTGGTTTATTATGTTTTGTTAGAATTTTGGGTATTTTTTTTTTTTCATATTTTTGTTCAAAATTCAGATTTATATTTGAACTTAAAAGGCCTTTTGAGTCCAGCTCAAGCCCTACTCGAGCCGAGCTCGAACTCAAGTAGTGCTGAATTAGAATGGGCCCGAGCTCAAGTCTAGCGAGCTCTGGCTCGGCCCGACCCATTTTCAATCCTAAAGGATAGTGATGAGATTGATAGATCTGTAAGTTTGGAGATTGCCTTTGCCAAGAGAAAAACTCAAAGGGACTTTCACCGAGTTTTTTCTATTTTGCCTTTTTTTGCTTAAATCCTTTGTAGTCCCTGAGCTATCGGTCTTTTTCATTTCAGTTCTAAAATTTTATCTCTTTGCATTTTGGGCCTTTTTATTCTTTATTCTTTTTTCTTTTTTAAATATTTTTTTTACCTTTATTAAGTTAATTTTAAATCTGTACTATCTATAATATTTTCACTTGCTCTATTGAACCAGGAAATTTACATTAACTTTTGTGTCAATCCTTAAACATCACTTTTTGTAGGAAAGTTATCTCTATCTTTGAAGGAAAAATTTTAGTTGTTATGATTTGTCTAATTTTAGTGATGGCTTAGACTTTCCTCATGCTTAATTTGGACTTTTAGATTTAAACTTACAATTTCTATCATTTTCATTAATTTTCTTTTTCATGTCAATGGTAAACACAACTTTTAGTTGCTAAATTCCCATTGATCTTTAACCTATTAATACCAAATTTTTATTGCATAGAGAATATTAACCTTGATTTAGGTGAACTTTAAAACTTAGTTTTTTGATACTTATGGAAAAGGTTTTTCACCAATAGTTAAACTCACTTTTAATTGCTAGAACTCTAGTATTTCCATTTTTCATCCCTAAACTTTAGTATTTAATCATTATTTTGCTATATTATATCTAAATATTAATTGTCGAACAATAACATTGTTCATGAATAGTGCTTTTTTCTTAAATATTTAATCATTATTTTGCTATAACATAGCTAAATATTAATTGTTGAACAATAACATTGTTCATGAATAGTGCATTTTTTTTCCTCCCTTTGTCCTAGGTAATAGTCTAACCCCTCTTCTAGCCCCTTGTAGATTTCCTTTCTTCCATTTTGGTCCTTAAACTGTTTGACTTAATGATCAAGCCTTGAAAGATATCAAGGTAATGGTAAGGTTGAAAGATTTGCAAATTTGGGAACTGTAGCTTCTAAAGACAAATACTACACATACTTCATCCTTTTTTTTTTTGTTTTGGTTCCTTTTGTACTTAAATTTTTTCAGTTTTAAACTATTGATCTTTCTCATCTCAGTCACTAAATTTTATCTGTTTTTCATATTGGTCCTTTTTTCTCTTCCCATTTTCTTTTTGTCTTTATCAAGTCAATGTTGAATGCTTACTATCTATAGTATTTCTACTTCCTATATTGATCTCGAAATTTTTATTTATGTGTCAATACGTAAATATCACTTTTTGTGGGAAAGTTATTTTTACCTACTAAGGGAAAAGTTCTACCACTATAGTTTGTCTGATTTTGGTAATGACTTAGACTGTCCTTAAACTTTGCTTGGACATTTTGATTTAAACCCCCAATTTATCAAATTTTTTATTACTTTTTTTTTGGTCAATGGTTAACCACCTTTTTTAGTTGTTAAAATCCCACACTTTATCCTATTAATCCCAAAACTTTATTATATATAGATTAGATCATGACTTTAGATCAACTCCAAAACTCAAATTTTTTGGTTTTCTTGAAAAAAATTTTGCTTTAATGGTTAAACCCACTTTTAATTGTTAAAGTTCTAATTTTTCTTCTCTTCATCCTCAAACTTTATTATTTATCATTTTACTATATCTACATTAAATGCTAATAAAGATTGAACCATTACAAAGCACATTATAGATAAAACTTGTATACACTAATTATCAATTAAAAACATTGTAGATGAATAATCCATTACGGTTAAGCAAAAAATGAACAATATCAACCTAACACAGGAAACTGTCCAAAAATGAAAAGGGTAAACTATGGAAAAGGTCCATTAGTTTTAACACTTTATATTATTAGCCATCAAACTTTACTGCCTATCAAACTTTACAGTCCATAAGCTATGTTCTTTGCCCTCTTGGTTCCCAAACTTTACTTTCTTATGATACAGCCTTTTGAACAACGAATTGCCATACAACTAAGGTAATAAAAGAATTGATCGAACACAAATAAGCCATGTTCATGTTCATTCATTTAACTTTTAACGAATAGGAACAAAAACATGAATAATAAACGAACACAATTTCTATGTTTGTATTCGTTCATTTATTAAAAAATGAACATAAACACGAATTCAAACAATCCTGATGACACATCATCACATTAGAACCAATAAAAAGTTAACATGTCGTGATTGTATGGCATGTATATATATGCCTTAACACATGAGATAATTACTTAATAGCCACCCCATAATTACTTATATTATGAAAGGATATGTTAAATGAAACAAAATGTCTAACCTAACATATATGACTTGGGGAGGTAGTTATGTACCATACTTACCCTGGTTAGTGAAATAGTATGACTTTTAGTGAATGATCATGTTTTAGCCAAATTCAACAACCTTTAGGAGTTAGTTGTGGCCTTGATTTAAGGAGACACAATTTTTAGAAGAGTTGTAACTTTATAGCCGAACCAACATATCCTTTGTAACGGTAATTATTACTTTATTTCAAGTGAAGAAATTATGGGTGGATAAGGGTATCTCTTGGTGAAGTAGGACAATTTTTTTTGTGACTTTTTATGAATAGTTGTGACCCTCCATAAATGGCAATTCACCTCATATAAATAGAAGGCAGTAGAATTATGCATAGGAAGTTGCGAACACAACTTTTAAACGTTTTACTTATTCTATTTTGCCCTACACACTTCTTTATCACTATAAAGAGAATTCTGGCCGAGTATTGGGTGTGAACCAGCATATTTAGTTACTTATATTACCAAGTTAATTAAATATTTGATCTTGGGTGTTTACAATAAATCACATCTTCTGAAACATACTCAAAGAGACATCTTTCATCAAGGAGATTATCGTTCGATTTTAGAGTGATAACCAAGTTCTTAATTTATGCATTTATTATATATTCTTGAAATAGAAGTGTTCATTAGTTGTGCACTTAAATTTTCTTTATTGGTATCAGAGCGCTCCCTTAGATAGCCATAGATTGTTTAAAAGTTTTTTGCATGTTATAACAATATGATCAACTTGAACTTTAATCTATATGCTAGAATTTAGTTTTAGTTACTAAATCTAAAATCTATATGTATGTTTAAACTTGTTAAGTACACTAAGTTAACCAAAAGATATGGAGATAAACATATAGATAATTTTGGTGTATTTGACCTTGCGTGCATGCAATTTGTGCATCCATTTTTAACTTTGTGTTCTTAAAATTTTTTCTGGGCATACTAATAGGACAAATTATATATATGTTTATTGTTTGATTGTATTATTGACTTTGTATCAATAATGGTTATTTAAATGTATATATAAAGCAATTTAAGACAAGTAAACTAAAATAATGAAAACCTGTCAAAACAGATTCGATTACATGTGCAAGTGCATGTTTTTCATTTGTTTTAGCATAGATAAGTTGTTTTATTTTACTTGTTCTTGGAATTGTCTTGTTGTTTTATTTAGTTAGTACATTATACATGTGCGTATATTATCACAACAAGATGTTTAGAAGGTGCTAAGTAAAGTGAAGTTATTAATTATCATGTTTGAAGTTTTTGGGAAAGACAAACAAGAAAAAACAAACTAAATATTTTTCTATGAATGCAAAAAAGCCTAAGCAAATGATTGCTTAATGACTATTGTACATAGTTTCTTATTTTCTTCAAATTGTACATTATATGTAGTGTATACATTTTGACCGAATCAAAATTCTTTGTGAGTTGGTGATTCAGGGGTCAAAACTTACATTTATTATAAGAATGATTGTTTAAAAGAATATAAGTGTCTTTGGCAAACAAAACTCTAAGTTTGAAGATGAAGAGTTGGTATTGTGAGATTTTTTAGTGCAAAATATACATTAGTTGTATAATATGTACTTAGTTTAAAAGAATTTGTTATTCTTAAATTCTTTGTACAAATCTTGTTTGTCATGCAAATATTCGCCATACATGATGTTTTATCTTAATGATAATGTTAATAATTCATTCATTCTTAAAATTATGGCTATATAGTCTTAATGACTTATTTTTTTTTTTCACAAATTCTAGTAACTTTTTACTTGAATGTCAAAATTGATATTTTGGTAATGCACATTTAAGCTAAGAAAAAAGTACTGGTGTGTTATAAGTGATTTATTTTGTTCTTTTTATAAAGTAGCCTTACAAATATGTTTACTTTGCATATGTGCAAAATAACTAGGATGACCATGTTTTGAAAATGTTTCAATAAATCTTGCTATAACCGAGGCAAAAAGTTCTTTACTGTTTTTTACCGAAGTACCTTTTAGTATTAAGGGTTGATCAATCTAGCCTAACATAGGGAGTTCCCTTGGGCCAACCCTAAATGTGGGCAAAGTCATAGGCTTGAGCCTTTCCTCGGAGATTCTTACGCTGGGAAGTATGTGGGCTAACAAGACATCAGTGTTTGAGCCATCATCACAAAGCACCCCTTTTACATCCAAATTCCTGATCCTTGTTGAAATCAAGAGAGGATCATAATGAGGGAATTTTACCACCGAACCATCCCTTTAGGTTAACTTGTTTGCTGACTGTTGAACTCCGTTAGGGCTATCTCCCTTTCTTTTCTCTTTCTTTCAGCCGAGGATATGCTTGTGGTGATTGTTTGGATGACCCCTGCCGAAGAAGATGGATGTCTCCTAGGACTTTGGTTACTTCAACATCTATCAGAGTCATACTTTTCATCTTCACACCTTTTGTCTTCGTCCTTTTTTTCCCAAGACTTCAAGTATGCCATACATAAGTATCAATGAAGTTGTCCTTGCTTGATCAAGGACTCGATGTACCTCTTCAGCTGGAAGCAATCTTTGGTGTCATGCCTATGGTCTCTGTGCAACTAGTAGTACTTCTCCATATTTTTTTTGTTGTTTGAGCTTGTGGGCTTTGGACACAGGATAGTCGTCCCTTATATTTCCAAGGCCATCAGAATGTTAGGTCTTGTTGTGTTCAGAAGGCGAATGTCATCAGCCATTTCATTTGGTTTTTCCAAGGTCGGCCTCATTTGTCCCCTTAATATTGAGAATGGCGGTGATGTACTTCGGATGGGTGATGGTCAAACTTCAGTCCCCAAGTGTCTCCTGTGGGTCCTTTGAAAATTCATAAAACAAATTAGAGTTTCCTTTTAAGGCCCTTAGTCATTGCTAGAATCTAAATTTCAGGATGAAAATTCAGGACACTGAGAGCTTCACGATTGAACTTTTTGAAATAGTCTCGAATGGTTTTGCTATTCTTCTGGGCGTTGTCAAACATTTCGACATGTATCTTTATTGTCGGCCTGCTTCCGATGAACTGCTGGATGAAGCCTATGGATGACTTTAAGGATTCGGCAATTGTCCTAGGTGCTAAAGAGTTGTACCAAGCCGTAGCAGGCCCGGAGAAGGCTATTTCAAAGCACTTGCATAGGGTGGCATTGTCGGCTCCATGCAACACCATGCTTCTCCTGTACTTGGTGAGGTAGGCTTGGTGTTCACTCCAGCCATTGTAACTTTTAAGCTGAGGTACTCGAAAATTATCGGGCATGGGTGTTTCCATTATTGCATGAACAAATCGGGATTCATCTCCAATGAAGGTCTCAGAAAGTCTTGACCAAACAGGCTTCTGGGAGACTTATTTCTCTACCTTACCAAGTTTATCCAAGAGTTTTTCCATCAGTGCTATGGTGGCACCTTTTTCCCACTTTCAAGGGTCTTCAGGCAAAGGAGAAAAATGTATCCTTCTGGGCAAGTAGCTCTGTTTGTGAGGAGAAGAAGTTTTCCCTCGCAGAGAGGAAATTTGTCAGTGCAAAGGTCGGTGCTTCTTTGACTGTAATCGCCTGGTCTTACAACTTATTGGTGGGAAGTCTTCCGTCGAAGACTCCTCATGGAGGCTCCTATTGGCGCTGCTCAGGTGAGGCGACTTGTGGCTTTACTTGGTAGTCTCTGTTGAAGAAGGCATCCTTTTGAGCGACCTTGCCTGGGACAGGTGTCGACCAAGCTGATGGGTCATTTCAACCACTATGGAAAGTTAGAAGTCACACAAGAAACTCATAATAACTACCAGAGGTAGCTTGTCCTTAGGCAGCGAGGCCTTTGGAGGTTCGCTCGTTGTTGTCTGGGGTCCAACTACGGACTGGGCCTTTAAACCCCATTGTCCTTAGAACGGGAGGTTTTTATAATGGCAATTTGGGACTGAGTTCCCACAGACGGTGCTAAATGATGGTCTAAGACATCTTCTGTGTAGAACATCTCCTACTCCAGAGAAGTGATTACTGTAGCGTAGTATCTGTGAAGTAATAAAAGCAAGGGCCAAGGGGTTCCCCGAGTATTATTAGGGAGGGAACCTTCAATTCCCAAGTCAGTAAAAGGGAAAACTAAAAAGAAAATCAAAGTAGAGAATGGAAGAATTCCCTATGCCTTACATGGGAGTTCCCTGGGGGTATTTATAAGGCCATTAGATAGAAGGTTGTTGGCTTTACAAGTTGAGATTAGAACAGGTGGGTGATCAGATCCAAGGGACCCGAGTCCATACCCCATTAAGGTTGTCTCCAGTTGACCTACAGAGGGTGGTAAGCGATTGTGCTCTAACACCAGACCAAGAGGCATGTTGGTGGCTCTATTAGTGGTCTCGGAGGCCACGTATTTAGTCTTGTCGCCGAGGCTTCTCTAGTATTTTTTGAAAGTACTTTGAAGTCCAAGGGCTTCCTTTACTACCAAAGGTGGGTGGTCTATCCTCTAAGGTCTATGCTCTCTTTCGAAGTATTCAGGGCTTAGGCCCTTCAGCTATCAATTTCATTTTCTTATTTTTATGTTTTCTTCCTCATCTTTTTTTGCCAGACTTCTTCTACTTTTTATCTTTTCATCTTTTTTTTTCCTTATTTCTTTCATTATTCTTCTTTTTTCTTTTCATTTCTAAAATTCCTTAAATAATTACTTTGAGGTTGGTAGTTTGTTCTAGTTTAACGGTTCACCGGTTTGATGGATCTAAGCAGTTTTTCCCTAGTTTTTGCCAAATACAAAAAATGAGCCATTATTTTGTCCAGTTAGGTGACTTATCCCTAGCTAAATTAGTCAAACTAGCTAGTCTAGGGGTGATCATTCATTTTTTTTTTTGTTTAAGCAAACAAAATAAGTCAGTTTTTTTTTGCTTTAAGTTTTGGATGGTAACAAATCGAGTACACCAAATTAGACTTTAGAACCAATCTCGAACCGAACTAAAATAGTTTAGTTCAATTCAACTCATAATTGAATTAACCGAAATAATGTGAAGAAAAAAAAAAGCTCTTTGATTTAAGATTCCAAATTGAATTATCCTATTTAACTAAATTAACCAAAGAAATGAGGAAAACTAAAGATAAAGAAACTTATGCTGCCAGCTGTTACCAAACAAGTCAATTACAGAAATCAAGCTAATGTTCATCACTTAGCAGTAAACTATCACCTTCAGCCCCACACAAAACCTAGCAATAAACTTGCAACTCCAATTAGCTTTATTTGCACATTCTAGAGACACAAGGGTAAGAATTTGATAAAACCTCAATAAGGATTAACAAAACAATCTAACAATACCAACTACATTTTTTGCATGATTTATGAAAATGAATGCTATGTGTGAGGCTATCTGGATAAGGAAAATGGATGATTAAAGAAGCTATCTGACAAATGAGGAGGCTGAGTTGAGTGGTGTCCGTGAGTGAATGAGAGGTAGAGACAGTGAAAGTAAGATATGTACTGACCAAGATGCAAGAATTGATGATAGGGATCCAAATTAGGGATGAGACGAGGGGAGATGAATGAGTGGGGAGTGAGGCAAGATAGACAGTTGTGCATGTGCTAGTTTTAGATTTAAGGCAAGATAAAGCCAGAGAGGGAATGAGTTGTGAGTGGCCAAACTTCATGGTGTATGTGAGTTAGAGAGTAACCTAGCCCATCAAAAAGGCCAAATAGGGAGAAAGGGTAATTTGGTTAATTCGCTTACCGAATTAATCAAAGCCCCAACAGAAACCAAACCAAAACCAAAATTAACATTATTCAATTTCCCCCTGAAATCAAATTGACATAATGACTAAACCAAACCAAATTTTTAAAATTTTTTAGTTTTTCGGTTTGACCTGAATAATAATCACCCCTAGACTGGTCTGGTTTGATTTCAACTTACACTACATTTAGCCACCCAAGTGGAGCTAAGAAAGACTAGTGCTACATGTTGTAGTTGAGTATTAATATCATACAAACTATTATGTAGTGCAGTTTGATTGGTAACTAGAAAAGTAAGTGAGAACTATTAATTTTTCTACGTTCAATTAATTCTTATCATGTTAGGATTATATACAAGTTTTTGTATATAATTTTAATACATTTAACAAAATTCACCAGGAAATGGAAAACAATGCCAGATGAATTAACAACTTTACCTTTGAGACCAAATATACCACTGGTGATGAAAGGAAAAAATAACAATTTGGGTCCCTTTTTTATACATTTCTTTTAACTATTGCCCTAACTTTGCCTATCTAACGATCATGTCATCTTCTTAGTTGTTTGACTATCGCTTCATCTTCATCCTCTACAAGCTCAACTCCTCTTCCACTTCCTGTTCACATTTCATCAATGTATTCCGCACTTGTAAGCTATTCAACACTTTTGCCCTCCACCCCCTCGTCTTGTCTAAGGCCTCCCAAGAGCTTTTGTCGGAAAACCTTAACGTCGTTACTATTTATGACATAGATGCACTTCACGAGCTTGCCATTGCTTGCAAGAAGGTTATGCTGTCCAGCAAAACATCGTCAAAAGCCGCCACTTGTTGCCTAAGCAAGCACACACGAGCTTGCATTGTCTCTTTAAGTTTCCATGAAACGCCCGTCTCAAAATTAGGATTAGCAAGCTATGGGGGACGCATACTTTATTGCCAAATTAGGTCAGGATATGAGAGTCGGAAGCTATTGGGTGAGGTGGGAGTAAGATACTGAGTCTGGAGATGCATATGGTTAACCGTTTCTTGAAAAAGATAGTATGATCATTAGATAGGCAAAATTAGGCTATTAGTAGAAGAAACATGAAGAATTAAGGACTAAAACTGTTAGTTTCCACCTTTAATTTAATGGTCACTTAACAAATGAGTGATAAATTTGGTCATTTTTGTAATGTCGATGGTAAATTTGCTCTTGAAAGTAAAGTTCAATATAAGATTTGATACTTCTAAAAAAATGACAAATTTGGTTCTTTTAATACTTTTAAAAGGTAAATTTGGTACTTAATCCTTATCCAAAATATCGTAGATAAATGATAAGAATCCGACAAATATCGGATTTTGTTGATTCATGCTGAGTTGTAGCAGCCTGTACAACAAACATAATTGGTCTTGAAAAATATGAACATGAGACAAAAAGGATAGACATCCTACTAAAAGTTTTAATTTTCTAAATAACTGTATGGATTACTTTCTCCTTGGTTGCTTTCCCTAGGACCTTAATCATTTTATTTTGTTCCACATGAGGTATGCCACTTGGCTGTAAACAACTAAAAAGGCATTATGTTTTTTATATTCTCTCTATTTAAAAAAATGATAAATATTTTTTTTTGTTGTTCTAAAAAATAATGACCTTTTTTTATATTTCTTAATATCTAATTTACCTTACCATCCTTTTTTGAATTCTTTATGCACAAAAACCCAACAACTGCACAACACTCACCCAGCACACTTTGAGAATCGGTACCTTTTACCCCACAGCTCACTTAAATAATTGTTTATGTTATATGAAAATTAAAAGGAAGATAAAGTGAAAGATGAATGACTAACTAGCTATTTTTTCCACATAAACCTTATATTTTTTGAACGAGTTGGGTACTAGAATTAAATGAATCATATTTTGGTGTAGAATACTAGTTGGATCGAATATATTATATAAGGATGGTAAGTTCCATGAATCACTCAAATCAAAAATATTGAAATAGATAATCAAAATAATATAAAATTTCAAGGCAAAATAGTTAACTAGCCCTTCATCTTCCATTTTTTCTTTATTTTGGTCTCCATATAACTTACATGGCCATTTAATAAGTTCAAGGGGATAAAAAGTACGAATTTCCTAAGTCTAAGAGACAAGTAAATCCGAGTTACAGTTCAGGAGGCAAAAGATCTAAGTTGTCAAGGTTCAGGGAATAAAACCTAGCCTCATTTAAACACTCGCTGCATATAACCCAAATGGAAATTTTTTTATTTTAGCTCGAGGGGTACACACATCTTAATCTCTGTATCCAAAGAAATGTTTTATCTAAAATGAGACGGAGTGAGTATTAACATTTCCAAAGCCTAACTATGGAATCAGCCCCTGAACTTGACTAACTCGAGTGAGTTGGTCTGAGTTGGTCCAAAACTCAGCATTCAGTGTACTTTGTCCTTTAAACTTTGAAAAGGTTAACAGTTTAGTCCATTATGCACAATCATAAACGGACATTGCTACGGTGGATTTAACGGTGGCCCTGCCTTGTCCAGTGGATCCCCAGTTTAGTTGAACTATAAAACCTTGCCCTTTCTTTCTTATTGACAAACAATGGTGATTTATCAAATAGCATGATAACAACATTAATCACGAGTTTCGGCTAGTAGGGGTAGAAGAGAAATGTGAAAGTTAACAAAAGAATGGACCAATCGAAGCCAAATAGGCAAAAGTTAGGGCTTGGGGCAATGTTTGAAAGCCAAAAATTACCAGAACGAAGGGCTTCTTGGATGCAGCACCATCTACATCAGTGACTCCACTCACTACCACCATGGGCTCGTGGGTTTGTTGTGCTACCAGACGCCATTACTTTCTATCATCCCCAACAACCACTGCTCTCTAACCCATCCCACCCCGAGCTCTATTGCAAGGGAGAAATCAACGATGTTCGAGGATGATGATGACTTCTATGGAGGAATTAAACATTGTCTGGGAATGAATTTGCAAGGTTTCTCTGTTTCGTTTAAATTGGGGGTCTCCTCTAGTTGTTTCATGTCTTTTAAACAACCAAGTGAGAATTAAAACCACCATTTCTTCCACTTCAACTACCCTAACACAGTAAGTTTTCTATAATACACAATGGACTAAATTGCATAGCTTTTCAAAGTTAAGAGGCTAAATTTCAAAGATTTTTAACTCGCCCGAGTTAGGCAAGTTTAGGGGCTATTCTTGTAGTAAGATCTTATATATGGCATAACATTTATATCACTCCCAAATAATCACTTGCACTCTAAGAATATTGAAAACTGAGCCAAACATTAATATATAAAAAAAACCCAAGCCAAGAGCCACATAATGCCTGCTTATTAGTCCAAGTAAAGCGTGCATACTGCATAGTAGAGCCTACAATAACAAACTGTAGAAAGTGTTGGGTATATAAACATACTCGGTAAGCACATACATCAAGACATGCTAAAAGTTTACCAGCAAAGAAAAAAAAGGCATGTTAAAAATTCTCAGATAAAAAAAGTTGAAGCTTTGGTGCTCATAATTAATGCAGACTAGGGTATCTTTTGGCCTTATGGTTAAGGGTTCTCAAGGATATAGAGGAGATTCAAGACTTGAATCATGACTTCTCAACTTCCTTCAACATGCCATACAAAAAGCAGTTCAATTGTCATTCTAGTCCAAAAAAAGCTAGCATGCCCATTTCCCTTATATATTTATATATAAGAACTAGGGTGCTGATTAAAAGTTTAAGGGGAAAGAATACATTCAATCCTAAAACTTATATCACTTTTCTTTTTAAATCCTAAAATTTTGTAAGTTTTTATTTTAGTCTTAAAACTTTTAAAACATGTCAAAAGTTAGTCCTAAACCATTAGCTATGTGTTCTAAGGTTGACTTTAGGACTAATTGTTTACACATTTTGTAAGTTTTAAGACTCTAATAACAGTTCACAATTGGTTAGGACTTAAGTAGAAATTCATAAAATCTTAGGACTTAAATAGAAAAGTTTCAAAAGATTTAAGACTCAAATACCAATTCGTCTTCCATTGTTGTTTTTTTCTGCCAAATGCTTTTCAAAATTGATCATCCATTTTTTTATAGTGAGGAGAATAAATCTTTCCGTTTTCAATTTTTCTAAAGAAGACACATTTTTTTTTTATTTTTAGGCATCGAATGATTAAAAAGGTAAAATTTCAAAAACACCTATGGTTTGGTCTACCTTACACTTTGCCCCCTCTATTTAAAAAATTTTACACATTACCCATCATTTGCTCTACAATATCCGACAATAACTTCTGAAACCCTAATTTAAATTGTCTGATAATTATGTTCTAGTAATTTTATTATTTTTGATATTTTTTTTAACAGCCAACCGACCTTTAAAAAATTATAATATGTATTTACATGGAGCAAAAAAAAATTTATAGAAAGGACAAACTGACAATTTAAAATACTATTGACTATAAAAAAATGGATAGATTGAAATTAATAGAAGATAACTATCATATAGTTTAAATACAGCTTTAAAATTGTTATCAGACAGTGTAAAAAACCTAGGAGACAAATTGTAGGTTTCTAAAAATAGATGTGACAAACTGTAAGTTAGGATATACTTCAGAGAAGTAATTTTAAGTTTTCCTAAAAAAATCACATTTTGTGAAGGATTTCTTTGTTGTCATGATTTAAATTAATGTGACGTTTGTTTGGCCTGAAGCATACCTGGCATACAAAATTAGTTCTTGTTTAACAGCTTTTATTAATATTCTTTTCCAATCCTGGGGGAACTATTATTTGTTTTATCCTTTTGGAAAATTTCTAACTCATTAACAAGCTTCTTTTTTTTTTTTATGTATGAGTTAGGTGAAAATTACTTTTTAATGACAAAAAATATTTATTTTGAGATATCTTTTGTTATTTTGAAACTTTAATCATCCTTTTAAGATCTTTGACATGTAGCTGTAAATTTTCTTTCTGTAAAAAATAATTTTATCTTTTTTTTTTCTAAATTTTAAAAACGTAAAAATTCAAAAAAAAAAAATACTCAAACAAAAAACAATTATAAGAAATTCTTACTTCTAAAAAAGATGTATTTCAAGTTGGAGAGGCAAAGACCACTTTCAGTCCCAAATCTTTGCAACTTTTCTATGTAAGTCTAAAGCTTACAAATTTCTATTTAAGTCATAAAACTTTAGAAATTTCTAAATATATAAACAATTAGTCTTAAATTTAACCTCAGAATAAGTTGCTAGCGGTTTAGGACCAACTATCATTTTGAAAGTTTTAGAACTCAAATAGAAACCCATAAAATTTTAGGGATTAAATAAAAAAAATCAAAATTTTAGGGTGACTGTTGTTTGTTTCCCAAAGTTTAAACTGAGATTTATGTGGCCGCGTCAATCTTTGTTTGTTATTACGAAGCACATCTTTCTTATAGGAACAAACATTATATTTGTGGTTGTGAATCAAAGAATAGTTTTTCAACTGCGGATATCTTGAAATTCTTTCATGGATCGTTTGCTAATTTTATTTCTTGTATTGAAATAAAATTTATAAATATTAAGAAGACGTTAGTATTTTTTGTGATGGTTTGTGTTATCTGAAAAAAATTCGTAGTCCTTTTATTTATATACTAGTTCTTTTTGTTAGGAAAAAAATTCTCTAAACACTCATCACTTTGGAACAATAAATACAATCAAGTAAACACACCCAAATTTAACATGATTCAACTCTTAATTAGTCTACATTCATATATGAGAGAAATCTACTTGAACAAAATATAAAGATTACAGAATAGGTATTTTCTTAATGTTCACACTGACCTATGGATTCATATATACTACTAATGACCCCATAATTGTGCCCCTTATACAATTAAAAAAAATAAAAATCACAAAAGACATCTCGTCATAGCCTTCTCCTGCCTCCGGATCTCTTCTCTCTTTTGAAACCCTCATATCTTACCTATTCATAACAATTAATTTTTCTCTCATACTAAAAACTCTATCATAATATGTCTTTTTATAGGCTAAATACAAACTCAAATTACATCAAAATTGTGAAACTAAATCCCAAACAAATAGGAAAAGTAAAACTAAATCCTAATCCAAATAAAAATTCTTCCGCTTCTTGGCTTTGACAAACGCAAAGTCTTTCTTTCATTTATTTAAGAAAAAATTACAAAAATTTCTTTAAATTTTGTTGTAACATGTAGCTGCCCCATCCCATTTATAGAAATATATTATTCACTACAACACAGGAAAAAGAAGCAACGGATCAAATCAACGAAAAAATTGCATTACAACGAAAAAAGGTGTGGCAAAGACAAAAAAAAAATTGATAGTGTTATGATTGGATTAACAAGCACGAAAAAGCAATGAGAAAAGCAATGAGCATAGCTTCTGCATTGCTTCTTCATCCAACAATTACCAAACAGCTTAGAGCAGGAAGCAATTAAATTTGACTTTAATAGAAAAAAAAAAAGGGGCTGTAGAAAAAAGCAAAGGTCATACTCATTGTTTTTTCATTGCTAAAAAAGCAAGGATACCAATAAAATATATTAGTTACCCTAACTTGAATTTTTAGCATGAACTTTCTTGTCATTTTTTGAAAGCAACGCCGAAGAGGTGTCGGTTTCTTGTTGCTTTAGGCATTATGTGTCGAGTGCTCATACTATCTATCCATTATCACTTAACTTGTGCTTAAAGTGATCATATTTACTAGTACGTATTACCATTAATTTGACGCTATTTTGTAGGCAATGGAGGTCAGAGCCTGAGGAGGCTGAAAAGTGGTAAACTTGGAGTCGTGGAGGTGCAGAAACCCCTCATGGTTTGGGTAATTTGTGGAAGGTTGAAACTTGCTTCCCGTAATTCCTGTAGCAGGTATAATGTTTATCTTTGTGCTTACTCTTTATCTTTCTCACAAGATTCTCTTGATCCTTCTCCAAAACTTAAAATTTTTTTCTTCTCCTTCTTCTTCTTTCTCCCTTCATCTCTTTTTCATCATTACCTTCTTTTTCTTCATTATTCCTTCATCTCTTTCTTATCATTATCTTCTTCTTTTTCTTTTTCTTCTTCCCATTGGTGGAGGTATATAATAAGCAGGGTGGGCTATGATCCATCCTAAAATATTGAAATTTTCCTAAATTTTGCATGTAGAAAATTAGGCCCATTTATTATTATTATTATTATTATTATTATTATTATTAAATTTTTTTGGCCCTTTTATTTTTATATAACTGATTAAAACCCATTTTATTTATTAATCTTTTTAATTCCTAGTACTTCAACCCACTATATAGTAAAAGAAATGCCTCATTTTCTCAGTATCCATCTTCACATGTGTGTGTGTGTGTGTGTGTTAAAGGGGTGTAATACCAAACGACACTCTATCTAAACAATTTCTTAATTTTTTATCCTCTTCTCACCCGCAAATGCATGATGTCAATTAAGTAGTGAAGAATGAAGAGTCAAACCCACAAGGACTAATGTGCTTAATTGAGGATATTGCTAATGCTCTATGCTCTAACTCTATTGCAGATAGCTAAAATGTGGAACAGAACCAAAAAGTAACAAGTTGGAAAAAGTAGCAACTTATGGGGAAAAAAAAAAAGAGAAATAATGGTGCGATCCAACTTGAACTAAACTCCTAAGTAGGACAAGCAAATACACTAACAAATCAAACACTAAAAGAAGAGCAACCTCCTATAATTCAGGCTAGAGCTCATGCATAGGTCCATATAGCACATGTTCTTAGCATACTAAGGTGATGGTTTTTTATAAATCACCTAGCCATTTCTATGCTAGGCAAGCCTTCAAACCTTTGACCATGGACATCCTCATTCCATGCATCAAGAATGTTAGCAATGAGCCATAACCTCATCCACCAAGACCAGGACTTCTTCATGCCTCTAGCAAACCACATTAGTTCATCCTAAAGGCCTTAGCATATGGAAGTATCTCTCAAGCATTCCACAAAAACCTAGTCATATGTGTGTTTTTGTGTCGGCAAATCAAAGTACAATATACAAAAATAAGCATGGAGATTAACATTAGACATGTCAGAAACATGCTTAGCAACATACTTCGCCCATACATTCAACTAAACATCCAAACCCTAGGGGGTTTGAGTGATTACTCACTTATGTACACAAAACACAAAACAAAAGAAAGAGGGAGGAATGTGCACAAATAAAGAAAGATCTACTAAGAAAGATAAACTAAATTTGGTTAACCAAAATGATAGTTTGGTTATTTACATTGAATGGGGTATTGCAGAGACTTCTAATCTGGGCTTTATTCTAAGTGATTTTATTTATGTCAAAGAGTGCCGTGCATAATTTAAATTGTAAACATTTTTCTTTTTTTTTTATGCTATAAAATATTTTAATATAATATTGTAGCATAAATATTTTCATTATATTGTTGGCCCACCTTAGATAAAATTCCTAACTCAGTCACTACTTATTTCTCCCTCATCTTTCTCACCATCTTCTACTTCTTTTTGTTATTTCTTCTTTTCATTCTTCTTCTTCCTTCGCTCACTTTCTCACCAAATTGTCATAAAAGAAAACCTATACCCATTGTTTTGAATAGTGTTGGTAGCATTAGCAACAATTTCTAAAATTCGTTAGTAAATGACGAACTATACTGACATATCTCTAATATCTATTGGTATATTCTGAGTTGCACCAACAATTTGGGAACTATCTTTATACACGAGAGTTTATTAGGACACATGACCACCAGTAAGCATGTACTAATTATGAAATTATCAGTTAACATCATGGTTTAACTCTTTCAATTAATTGAATGAATAATCTGTTAGTGTTGTGCCCAAAAAGCGAATCATGAGATGATTGTATTTTTTGCACATTGAGTCATGATATTTTATTGAGGCATTAATCCAGCAATTATATTTGTTGTTTTGTTTCTACGTAACGTATAAACATAATTGTAACCTAGAATAATGATATTCTGAAATGTCCCTAGTATAGTATTATTGTGGAACGGGTTGCAATAATACATAATGACTAGCATATGTGGAGACTAATATGAGATATGTAGTCTACATATGGGTACAAGTTGGAGAACCTGTGTACTGGATCGACCCACCATGAGAACACTACATGGATCGTTATATAAGTGTCATAAGTGATTCTCATAGTGATCATGGTATATGTAGTCCTTCGACCTAAGATCATCAAGGTTCCCTACATGTGAGTCACATATTTTAATACTTTCCTTTGTTGCTCGTAACTGAGTGAACTTGAAGGAGGTCATTGGGTATGTCACATATCATGCGGAGGGATTTGTATGATCAAGATGGGATTTGTCCCTCCTATATAACGGGAGTAGTATCTTCGGGCCCCTTGATAGAGTGAGACTCAGAAAATGCATGGCCATGCTCGAATGAGTTGATATACGATATCAATGTCATCAGCTTAAGTTAGTCTACTCGGTAATCAATAAACCAAAGATTGGGCTATACGAGAGTGACACATTCCATGTCTCGTGCTTAGTCTTGATATCTTGGACAAAGGGACAATGGCATATATCAATGATGATCATAAAGGTTAAGTCGAATCATCGACAATCTTGTCACTTGGGTAGCAATGATGTGTTGCTAGACACCGCTCATTGCTTATGATCATAAATGTGATTTATGATCATTGCCAACATGGCAAGAGCCTATTGGGTCGCACACATAGAGCTATTTGGATCATTAGAGTGCATGGGCTAATTATTTGGGTTATGGTTTCACTTTAATTTCGTATTAATAATGGGCCCAAGAGTTGAGCCATTATTAAGCCCGAAATTAAATCCTAATTGGATTAGGGCTTTGAAACCCATTAGGCCTGGAAGTTGAGTCTCACTATAAATACAACTTTTAAGTGAGAAATTCGCAGGTCTCCTTGCCATAGCCTCTAAAAAGGACAGGCACACTTTTCTCTTGCAATTCCTTGGAGGACGCAAGCTAGCACTGCGAGCGCAAGAGAAACGCATTTGTCGGGACGTGTTGGAAGCGTGGTGATCCCGAGAGGCTCGTGTGGATACCATAGAGAGCCTCAACACATCAATTGTTCAGGTTTTGTGATTCGACTCTACAGTTGAATGAGAGATCTCAACCGAAAATTAAGTATGAAAATTTTCGAACACCCGGTTTACCCCGTTTCACTTGGATCCTGGAGGGTTTCGGTTAAATTCCACTGCGCTGTTTGGCTCCCGAAACCCATCATAATCATAAGCACATTCATAATTAAATGTCATTAAATAGGAATTACTTTAATTGTCATTACATGTCGGTGCTCAGTTTTAAAATACATGGACTAAAGTGGAAAAGGCTAAGACTCCAAGTACTGATGTGTCATTTTCCTATGATTAATAACTACAAACACTTCTCTTGTATTTTACGGGTGGTTTTCAAAAAATAAACGAAAGGGGGAGAGTGAGGTTTCGACTCTTTGCTTTCTTGCTCATTTGATCTATCTCCACAAATCCTCACCCAATCCTTGCTCCACAATTAAAATAGGAATTCTATGGATTTTCATAAACAGGAGGGAAGTGAGATTTGGACAAAATAATGAGAGGAGAAACAAAAGGCATAAAATTGGCCTCTCTCTTACTGCCTTTTGGTCTATGAACAAAGAATAGCTTGAATTAAATGAAGAAAGTATAGTAGCTACTGGAAACCAGAACTGAATTAAAGAACAACAAGGTTAAGGTCTTGTATGTGCAGTTTTGGTCTAGGAAGGTAATGCAAAGGTAAAGGTTCTTCTTGTGGTTGCTGGTGGATGAATTGTTTTTCCTTATTAGTAAAGTCACTATTATTGAGCTCTGTAACCACTAATCTTTGTCTACATAGACTCAACCAAAAGAATCATGTGAATAGGAGTAAGTTATGCCAATGTTAAAGTTACTCTATTGCTGTCTTGCATTACTAAAAAAAGGGCAATCGCATTGGAAACTTTCTCGCTTCCAACACGAAGCTGTTGGAAACCTAGCCATCGGTAATCAATGCGTTGGAAGTTGTAATTCCAACAGCCCACACGAGAGCCGTTGAAAATTTCCAATGGCTGAATTAATTTTTTTTTTTTAGACATTTCCAATGGCCTAAGCAGTTGGAAATTTCTAAATTTTGCTGTTTATTCCAATGCTGTTTGTTTCAACGTCAAACTATTACAGTCCAGATGATTGTATCATATGTAGTCAAATATTGGACTGATATTACATAAATGTAGTTATAAATCAATATAAAAACATACAAAATTGAAGTTACATAGTTCCATTGTCATAATAAATGTCTGTTTGTTGATAAACACACATAATAGCATGATATACCTAATCTAGTCTTAATCTGATCCCGAGTCATCTATATCATCTTCAGTAGGTGCGGGCGGAGGAATGCCAACTGATTTACATATGTACTCCAGCTCAGCTCGTTGTCTCCTCTTAAGACGATCCAGCTTTTGCTCATAATATGATGCTTGTTGTGCGGTATGCTCCGCTACCACTCGCTCTACTTGTTCAGTGAACTCCCGCATCTGAATGATATCAACATGTGCTGCAGGAGTATTCCCCAGTTGGCATCGTCCAACCACAACATGTTATTCTGATCCAAGGCCAAATACACGCCCTTTCTTCCTACCACCAGCAGCTGCACTTATAATCGCAACCTCATCATTGTCATGTGTGCCTCCTTCCTCATCAATTTACTATGTTTGTTCCTCGATCTCAGCAGTAAAGTATATAAAGAAAAAAGGTACTATTATTATAGTAGAGTATATAAAAAAAATAGGTGTTATGGCTCTTACTCGAGAAACGGCTTCACCTCCTTATAATTCAGTAAGACATATGTAGTAACGACCTTCATTTCATTGTCATCAAGATATTGATATCTTAATACACCATATGGTCGACCTGGGTATCTAAAGATAGACCACAACGATATATCATATGGTCCTGGTTCGCCATCATTATTCTGAGGTACTCTGGCTGCCATATGTGGAATATAAGATTCAAAGTAGTGAGAGCAAAATGTAGAGGTCTCCTCAATTAGATAGGCTTCATAAATTGAACCCTCTACATGAGCCTTATTTGATACCTTCATTTTGAGGTCATGCATACAACGCTCAAATTTGTACATCCATTTATATTGAACGGGGCTTCCAACCCTTGCTTCGTAAGGTAGGTGAACCGATAAATGTTCCATCGAATCAAAAAAAGTAAGTGGAAAAATTCTTCTCAACTTGCAGAGTATGACAAGAATATTGGCTTCCAACTCGACCATGTGATTCACATCTAACTCTAAAGAGCATAATCTTGGAAGAATTGGCTTAACTCGGTCAACAGTTTCCATATATTTTGCAGATGTCGCTTTAAGGGCTATTGGGAAGATCCTCTACATCATTACATGGCAATCATGGCTTTTCATACCAAACATATGACTCACATTACTGTCAACACACCTCCCAAGGTTCGATGTATAGCCGTTTGGGAGTCTAAGTGTTTTAACCTAATTAAGCACATCAGATCTCTACTGTGTGTTTAGTGTAAAAGTGGCTTTAGGTTTGAATGCTCAGTCGTCAGCTTGGGAAATTAAATTTAGCTCTGATCAACTACACAGCATCTCAAGGTCCTTACGAGCCTTCATGTTGTCCGTAGTTTTATTCCTCACATCCATCATTGTATTCCATATATTATCAAACACATTCTTCTCTATATGCATCACATCCAAATTATGGCAGATTAAATTATTCTTCCAGTAAGGCAACTCCCACAAAATACTTCGTTTTGTCCAATTATGAGTTTTATCATAACCTGGTATGGTAAAAACCTACCCATTGTGAACTACAGATGACAAATTTGAGATACGTTCATATATTATTTCAGGCAGAAAACGCTCAAAAGGCAACTGCTCAACCACTGTCGCTTATTCCTCTTTGTACCCAACTCGCCCGGGTAAAAAACGAGTACTATACATCCATCTACATTCTTGTTCCATGAAGTCCTGCCAATGCAAATTATATATTTAGCTTTATGACATCTTGAAAAGCATGAACACAAAAAATTAATTCCGTAAATTAAAAAAAATTAAAACTTAAATCCACGAATTGCATATATCAATAGCCAACATATTATTGTTAATTGCATGCATTAGTATTTTACTCAATTAAACAATGTAAGTTAAAACTAACAATGCGTATTTAGGATTTAGGGTTTAGCTAAGGTTAATACTACTTAGGTTTAAGGTTTCGGGTTTAGGGGAATATAATTAGAGTTTAGGGTTTATATGCTGTTTAGGGATATGTGTTTAGGGTTTGTCTTTAAGGTTTAGGGTTTATGCTTTAGGGATATAGATTTAGGGTTTAGGGTTTAGGGTTTAGAGGTATAGAATTAGGGTCTAAGGTTAATGCTAGTTAGGCTTAAGGTTAATTAATTAGAGTTTAGGGATATAATGTATCATATATTATAACGTATGTATCATTTATAGTATAATGTATCATATATAATCAAACATATTATTATTATTACATATATGATATATTATTATTAATATATAAATAATTTATATATCCTTAACACATTAACTAATTTTGGTATTAATACATATTATAAGTGTGGATCTCCCTAATGAATGATTGTTAGTATTATTATTATTATCATTATTAATAATATTATTATTATTAGTACTACTATGACTCTTATTATTATTATTATTATTATTATTACTATACTACTACTACTACTACTACTACTATTATTATTATTATTATTATTATTACTCTTAGATTATTATTATTATTATTATTATTATTATTATTATTATTATTATTATTATTATTATTATTATTATTATTATTATTATTATATTACTACTACTACTACTACTACTACTACTACTACTAGTATTATTATTGTTGTTGTTGTTGTTATTGTTATTATTATTATTATTATTATCATTATTTACATATATTATATTAAAATTCAAACTTAATCAAATAAACTTATTTAAATATAACAATATTGTACCTTTATATTAATTCCATAACTTAAAAAAAATTTAAAAAAATCCAATTAAACAATGTTAGTTACACTAACAATGTACTAATTTCACACATAAATATACTACCCAATTAAACAATTGACTTAAATCTAATTATATCCTAATTTTAATTTAATCCCAAAATTACAAAAAATTAACAAATTCGGAAAAAATTCCAGACTTTAATGGGTAACCTAAATACTTCACTTCCAACCATCAACAACTACAAATCACATACATTTCACATATTTCAAACCAAATTAACATTACATGGCTCGGATTTAATGCATTTTTTGGTAAAAAAAAATTAAAAAAAATGAGAAAATAAGTATTATACCAACTTACCTCAAATCCGAAAATTAGCTTGGTTTAAATGCGTGGGAATGCCTTTCAATCTGGCATAACAAGCAAAATCTTACACCCATTATCATGGTAAACTTCAAAGATAAAAAAAAACCCAAAAATCTGACATGAAAAAGAAAAAAAAAAAAAGAAACTAACCAGCAAATCTACAAGTTTAATCCTCAGAAAAAATGACGCCGACGTTGATCCAACTGCTTCTTCCGTGCCTCAAGCTAGAAACATGAAGTATGTGCGTGTGGGAGACGAAGAGAGAT
This sequence comes from Aquilaria sinensis, assembly GCA_005392925.1. Taxonomy (NCBI): domain Eukaryota; kingdom Viridiplantae; phylum Streptophyta; class Magnoliopsida; order Malvales; family Thymelaeaceae; genus Aquilaria; species Aquilaria sinensis. Next base: position 22,647 of record SMDT01002774.1, on the reverse strand, counting down.
GAAGGAGTGAGCACAGACGAAATGAACCAGATCTGGAGGAATGAGGCGATTTAAAATGTTACTAGGCCGTTGGAAAAAAGAATCAATACGCAACATTTAACTTAATGAGTTTCCAACGGCCTAAGCCGTTGGAAATTGGAAACAGCTAACTAATGATCTTAAATATTTTCCAACGGCTTAACATGAAGCAATAAAATTAAAAGTTTTCCAATGGCTGAAGCTGTTGGAAAAAAAACTACTTTCCAACGGCTTCAGCCATTGGAAAACTTTTAGTAGTTGGAAACACTAAGTATGAATTGCCCATCTCAAACATATATTTTCCAACAGCTTAAGCTGTTGGAAAGAGCATATCCATAACACATAATTCTATTTTGGAATTGTTCCAACAGTTGGACCGTTGGAAAATTTTTTGGATTTTCTTCAGCGGCCTTGCGCATTGGAAATTTCCAACAGTTTGGCCGTTGGAAAATACCTTTTTTTTAGTAGTGTTTGGCAAATCAAGTTGGCATAAATTATGTCGTAAATGGTAGGATCAGAATTTGGTACTGGCATTTGGTCTTGTCATAAACCTACATGTTCAGTTTAACCATGTTTTTATAAAATGCAATTTCGATTTCTATGCTATGAAATGTGCTTATTTTTGTACAGACTAGCTTGCCGGGAATTTTAAAAGTGAATCTACATCAGTGTTTATGAAATTCATGGTTAATTATGTGCTACGAGTTTAAGCTTGGTGCTTTAACCCTGTGTTCTTAAGGATGTCTAGTATTGCTACAAGTTTCTAGATTTCCATTTAGGCTTCTATGTTATTTAATAAAATTTTTGGACTAAAAGATAGTTTGTCGGCAATTCTGTTTGAACATTTGAACATCAAGCTGACTTTCAGAAATTTTATATGTTTTTACGTTTTATGATTTTGAAGCTGGAACTTTGTATGAGATGCTTTATATGTGTCTAGATTATGTCTACAACTTGTGTGTGTGTGTGTGTGTGTGTGTATTATGAATTGTGTAATCCTGTGATATTATTTGATTTTATAAAAGAAGAATGCCTTTTAATGTTTTGCTCATCCGTTGCAGGTGTGGACTGCCAAACAAGTTACAAAGATTAATATAATGAATTCTACAAGAAGACTTTTAGTGAATTTTTTGGTCCACTGGCCTACAATGATTTTCCCCTTGATGTCTCTCGAGAGATCCTGCAGGAAAGTCAAATTGTAAAAAGAAATTCTTATTTGCTTTCATGTCTAGGTATGAATGTTGGGATTCATAGCCCTTGGATGCTATAGTGATCATGCCATACCAATTAAGAATTATAATATTTTTAACAATTTCTTCTAATCAATGTTTCAGGTAAGAATTATAAGAAAGAAACTTGTTAGGAAAACATTTGATATGATTCAGGAGATTGTTGAAAGTGAAATGAAGAGGTTGGTAACTTTTAATACTATGTTTTGTTCCTCCATCTTGTGTGACAAATCCAATCAAGCAAGTTATTGTATAATTTGCCTTTCATACAGGAGTACAAAAAGTTGCTAGAATTAGGAATATTCCTAATTAATCTGATGGTGGAGGAAACGAGTTTGATTGGTTAGTTGCTGGACATCTTGAATAATTTTCCTTTTATGTACCACTGCTTATTTGGTAATTCTATATGCAACTCTAAAAGTTGTTCATTCTATTGTTACATATCATATGTGGTTTGATAACGTTTCATGGTTTATTTAAGGGGAAAATTGATTACGTCTTACCAATTTTGGTTATTCATTTGTGATCAATCTATTTTGATGCATGTTAGACAAAAATATTGGTTTCTCCCATCTAGTTTTGTGCCCGTGGTTATTGTGTTCATAAACTTGTATCTTAGTTTCATTGTCTTTACATGATAGATAATACTTTTTTTTATTTTCTTTTTTCATAAGGTTTGTATTTAATTGAACCCATCGATGAAGTTGTTATCCAAAACCTATAGACCTACAAGAAGAAGAAATTTGTTAATATAAGCAAGCAAGATTTGGAGCTTGGTTAGTTTTATGATTCCTATTTTAAACTTGTGGTCTCTTTATTGTTATATTTAAATAAAAAATAAAGCCATGTATTGCCAAGTTTGGTATTTGAGCGAAGCATTAGTTGGAAATGATAGACTTCTTTATGAGTTTATTTTCTTACTTGTCTTGATATTCTTATATGAGCAAATCCTTGGGTATAAATATTCAAAACATTTTCTTATTATTTTTTATAAATGTATTGTATTCCTATAAGCTAGTTACTTAGTTATTCTGGATGACTAAGAGGAAATTCATGTGTAATAGATTCCTGATGCTAGGAGTGATTAAAATGGTTCTCCTGAAGGTCTGCAGTAATCCTTAATAGCTGGTGTATATGGTGAAGATGAAGGTGAATCTAAAGAAGAGTATGCTCTCAAGCTTCTACCTTTATTTCGTTGCCTTAATGGGATGCTTATTTTTTTTTTCAAACTTCCATTTTTTTCACTACTAAAAAAACTTATTTTTCCAATGACCAAATTACCAACGACCAAGCCTTGGTAAATTACTGACGCAATAGGCCGTTAGTAAAAAATTTTGTCAATTTACCAACGGCCTAACGCGTTGATAATTTATATATTTATCAACGGTAAAATTACCAACGGCTAGGCGTTGGTAAAATTACCAACGCATTAGGCCGTTGGTAAATACTATTATTAATATATTATTATTATTATTATTATTATTATTATTATTATTATTATTATTATTATTATTATTTAGTATTAGTATTATATAGTATGTGATATACTATACTAGACAATATATTATATATTATGATAAATTAATAATAATAATAATATAGTGTGTGTATGTGCGTGCATATATTAGTAATAATAATAACAATAATTATAATATAGTTGTGTGTGTGTGTGTGTGTGTGTGTGTGTGTGTGTGTGTGTGTGTGTGTGTGTGTGATATATATAACGCATAATAATATCATATATATATATGACTATATGTATAACCCAGCCTATGAAAAAAACCCCAATGGGCCAAGCTAATTTTAGGCCCAATCTAACCCTAACTATAAGTACATTCATTATCTTCTCACCCTCACATCTGTTACTTTTCCTCTCATCTTTCTAACTCGCTTCTCCTCTCCTCGTTGTGTCTCTTCTCCTTGTTTCTTATCCTCTCATCTTCCCTGATCTTCGGATTCTCCTCTCATCTTCTCTAATCTTCTGGCTTAACCCTCCACAGCTGACGCCATCTGCCATCATTCTTACACTCACCGTTCCCCAACCATCCGCCATCCCCAGCCACTGTTAGTTTGCTCCCAGCCTCCGTTCGTGTGTCTGCCGTCGGTCATTTTTTATTCGGTTTTGTAGATTTGGTTATACATGTTTTCTTTGATTTCATTTTTTATTTCACATATGGTTTTGTAGATCTAGTTGTACATGTTCTCTTAGATTTCATTTTTTATTTTGTGTATGATTTCATTCTTATATGATTTCGTTCTTTATTTTGTTTTATTAACTGATTTTGTTGTTTAATTTGTATATCCGATTGTCATTATGTAAATGTGGTGTTTGGTTTTGTATATTTGGTAAATATTTGCAAAATTTTGTTGGATTTTTTTCTAATATTGTTTGTGAATTTGTGCTTGTTTATGATAAATTTTTGTAAATTTTGCTTAAAATTTTAGTAAATTTCAGTAAATATAATCTTATTTTTAAGTTAATTTCAGTGAAATATTATGACCTATATGTTTTTTTATTGAATTTTCATTAATTTATTTTTAGTAATTTAGAAAATATTATTTCGGTAAGTTTTTCTAATTTTGTGAATTTTTTGGCACTAATAAAATTTTTGTTATATAATTTTGCTAAGTATCATTTTTAGTCAATGTAACTCATAACTTCACTAAATATAATTTTAACAATGTTGTTGTTATTAATTTCTTGGTTTTGTTAATATTAATTTTAAATTTTTCATAAATTAGTTTACTGAAATTTAATGGAAAATCTAACCCTAATAATTTTAGTCTTTTATAGCTAATATTTTTTTAAAGAAAATGAATAGCAGTTTCCAACGGCTTTGCGTTGGAAACTGTTTTATTTTTTAAAATTTCAAGATGTTTACCAATGGTTTTACATGTTGGAAAATTTGTTAATTTAGCAAGGGCTAAAGCCGTTGGAAAAAACCTGTTGGTAAATAATGGGTAAAATTACCAACGGCAAAACCCGTTGGTAAATTTACCAATGGCTTAACCCGTTGGTAAATTCTTAGGTCGTTGGAAAATTAGGCCATTGGTAATTTACCAATTATATATATATATATATATATATATATAATAATATTATTATTATTATATAACAATTGATCAAAGTAGTCAATAATTCACTATACATAAAAGTAATCAAATTTTACAGTAAAAGTCAAATACAAATAACTGAAGGTCTAATATAAAATCAATGGGATGCAGTGCCGGCCTAATCATCGTCATCTCGCTGGCTATGATCGTCGTCATGATGCTGAGTAAAGGAGTCGGTCCATAAGTCGTCTAAGAAAGCTGATGCAGGTATAATCCCTTGCTAGATCAACCTGTTAAGAATGGCGCTCATTGCAGCCTCGATCTCTCGCTGGACCTGAGTGCGAACCTCTGCATATAACCGATTAAAATCACTCCATAGCTAGGTATTCTCAGCTCTCAACTGAGCAATCTCAGCCAAATCAGCACGTAGAGCCTAAAAAATTTGATAAGTAGCAATTAGCAATGTAAAAGTGATAAAAATAATTAATTAAGTTAAATAGAAATGAAAAATACCTGATGTGGTCCAAAAGTGTGAGGATCAGCGAGTTGGAGCGGAACACCCGGTAGTTGGCCTTTTTTTGGTAGGCCTCATACATCGCTCCATACCTCTGCATCAAACTGCTGGTGGTCATTCGGATTTTGGTATTTTTCTTAAATATGCTGGACATGTCCATCCTACAAGAAAAATAAATTAGAGTTAGTAAGACACTTAATATATTTTTAAAACATTATTAGTAGTGGTAAATGAAAATTTATTACCTGTAGCTGCTGTGAAATCGAATCGATGGGCGGACCGGTCTTCTTACGTCTATGAGTATGAAACCACCACTCATGATAGCTCAACTCCATCTCAGGCTTTTGTTTGCACATATTTAGATATCATTAAAATTTTAAGTAATTAATAAATCATATAAAAAAATTATAATGTATGGAAGGGAGAAGTTGGTACCAAACGATCCCAGTGCATCTCGCCTGGGATTGAGCCTATCGTGTGCTTCGGAACAAGGCATGAGTTATCCGCTATGTGCTTGGCGTGGGAACCAACCTCTGGTAGATTCTTCCATCTCTCCTACTCCCACTGGTCACACAACTGGTTCCATACCTGCTGACTGTAACAGGATGGAACATTTGGCCGCAGTAAATTTTTAGTCAGGGTTAGCGACGAAGTTGGGGATCTTTTGAATCGCAATGGACCTCCAATGATAGACAAGGTTTCATACGGACCATGAACAGTAATTGAACACAATCCGGCAGATGTGGCCAAAGTCTGGGATCCCATCTATAGTAGTTTTGCAATATCAAAAAACAAAAAAATATGAATTAGCCCATATACAAACTATTATTTAAAAATGTACAGAAACTAATTATCTCTAACTTGGTGACATGCTCCTCTCATAAAGCTCGAGATGCATGTGACCAAACTACACAATTTTCATCCCACAACCTCACATGAATGGAGGCTACGATGGAACAAACGGAGTCATCAGTGAGTAAGCTTTAAAAAATTTAAATTATAGTAAAATATATATATAAAGTGATGTAATTAAAAACACCAAATAATTATATCAATAATTAAATTTGTAGGAGTCAGTAACACTTACTCTTAAGGGATGATCATCAGATGGTCTTGTGGAGGTGGAGGTAAAGATGGTGGTAAGTCAACTACACGTAGGCCTCGCCTTCTAGGGAGTGGGGCGCTATCAGCTGGCTGCGTGTCATGTACGACGGCTGAGCCGCCATCCTCTGGCTGCTGCTGCCGATGCTAAGTCAAGTGCAGGGCAGCTAGATGAGTGGGTATACAAATCTTATCTGGATCAAGGCATGAATTAGGATCGAGCTCCCATGTGGGCTGCCTGATCCTCGTATGCTGGTAATGAAATGATCTGGATATTCCGTTCATATCCGAGTAATAAGCATCGGGTTGAGAGTCTCAAAACTGATGAAATGCGGAGCTCGATGTGCCAAATGTCTTGGGCACATAAGGTCTAAGCACCGGATTATATACCACCTAGGTTTGTGCCACCAGGGTCTAAGCCTGGGTATGTGGTAGCTGGGTCTCTGGCACCTGGGTCTGAATCTGAGTCTATGACACCTTGGTAGGCGTCACAGTAGGCGATCATAGACCCCGACAGAATCATGGGCCTTATAAGTGCTTAGCTAGGCATTTGCCCGAGCCTGACTGTTTAGGGCAAACCATCCTAAAATTAAAGTGTAACATGTTTTTAATTTTTTTAATTATTGCAAAACCGTTTATTACATAAATATTTAATAGTAAATTACCATTACATCACAGTCTTTTATTTATAAATGACCATTACTATACTAACATTTACTTATTAAATTTCATTATTGCAGTAAAATCATTAATTTCTAAATTGTCATTATTTCAATACCATTTGTGCAGTAACAATTTTTATAAATTACCAATTATTTGACTAATACTTATTTATAAATTACAGTTATTAAACTAGCATCAACTGATTACACTAACATTATTAAAGTAACAACAATATTACACTAACATTATTGGCATAACAGTTTTTTACAACTGTCCACTTACATATTACATGCATTTGTATAAATATAACTTAACATTATTATACTAAAAATTATTTATAACTAACCACATACATATTACTAACAACATAGATAAAATTACTTAAAACATATAATATAAAAATTGTCATTAAAAAATATAACATGCAATACATGCATTATGTAAACAATCACTATAATACCAAATATTAATTATATAAAAAAAACTGCTTAAAAAATTAAAAATACTTGGTTGGAGGAGCTCTTGAGGGGATTTGGGGAGAGGGTTTGGAGGAGAGTGTCACAGAAGAGAAGCAGAGGAGTGGTGAGGAACTAGAGACCTCCCATGAATTGAAAGGGAAGGTGCGGTGGTTAAGCTACCCAAAAGTCCTACGATTTTCCTGCACTTTTTTAAAATTGTAGGAAAAGCGTAGCAAAGTTTGCTACACTTTTTTTACGAAAATTAGAAGGATGCCTCAAAAGCGTAGGAAACGAAAAATTTAACCCTCTTGCCATAAATTGGGTTCCCGCTTTTTTCCTACATCTTTCTTACAATTTTAAAAAATGTGTTAAAACCGTCGGTCAATGTTTTGTCCTACACTTTTCCTATATATTTTTAATATTAACTCAAAACCGTCAGATGACGCACTGCCCTAAGTGATATAATCTTACATCTTTTCTATGATTTTTAAAAATGTATTAAAACCGTCAATCAGCTCACTCCCCTATGTCTTGTCATATACTTTTCCTATGTGTTTTTAATATTAATTTAAAACCGTCGGACAGTGCGCCACATCATTTTTGTATAATATATATATATAATGTGTATGAAGTAATTATTATGTTTGGAAGTTAATTAGTTCACTTTTTTTAGTTGAAGAATAAATGAAAATATTTATATTCTAAAATTTAAATTTATGGATTTAATGTATATGGTCAAATTGAATCTCCCAAATTTATTAACGTTATTATCATTTTTATTAAAATTATTATTATATTTTTAAACCGAAAAAATTGGTATATTCATTTCAACATAGGTAATTATATATGTGATGATTAAATTTAATAAATTTAATATCTTTTCAGTTGAAAACACACATGCATTCAAAGTTATATTACGCCTTCAAATAAAAGATGCAGATGTTTTGAACAATTACACTTAATCAAACATCCTCAACTTCATCTGACTTTAAAGTAACGAACGATACCTCATCATTTGATGTATCCCCATCGGCTTGTGAGACCTCAATATTTTGATTCATATATTGCATAAACAAGTATGTTAATCTCATTGAGTGCGGTGCCATCAGTTGTTACCATAGGGTACTTCGCTTGAAATCGCTTCTTGGAACGGCTCATCAGTGGTTTCTAGCACACGTGTTTGCTCATCATACATTTTCTCATTGTCCTCAGACCGATCACTAACATTATTCGATGAACAATAGATGAAAGCTCGTGGCTTTGTCTTAACAACCGCCCAGCACTAATGAAGAGTCTTGTTAAGGTACTCACAGTAGTAAACTTGTTGAGCCTGTGTCACAAAGATAAATGGCTCAGGTGGTGATAATCTAGACTTCCATTTAATGTCAACAACACCGGTATGTGCGCAACTTTGAACACCACCTGTCGAATCAAACCAAGTACATTTAAACAACATCGTGACTTCATACCCACTCCCATGGTAGTTAATGCGTATAATCTCATCAATAAGGCCAAAAAAATCATACCCACTAGATCTCCATGTCTCACCCTTCATGCAAACACCATAATTCTGTGTCGTTTTGTCTTTGCCGTAGGATTGTGTGTGGAAACAAAAGCCATTCACAATACATCCTTTGTATGAAATGCCAAACTCGAATAGGACCATGGGCTAATTGTAAAATACGAGGATCTAATATATCCTTGAAACAGTAAATCTGAAAATAAATAGTTAATATAATAACATAACTGCACAGTAAATACAAACATAACACATTTAGATACATAAAAATTATCACTCCATGATACTCACGTATGATAAGAACCATTGGGTGAAATGTTCGTCTTGATAACTTTGTAATTGACTTTCATTGAATTGAAGAAATCTTATTGATATATAAGAGTCAAATTGCCTAAAATGATAAGTAGTCAGTAATGAATTAAGGCAATCTGATTGAAAGAAAAACCGTAACACTTGTTTACATATATGACACCTGACAATCGGTATAATCTCATTGCAATTACGTAAAGTGTAAATGTGCATTTGATGTCTCTCAGTGGGATCAAGTAAGCATTATCCCCCGCGGTTAGGTATATTACGATATCTTGTATTAAAGATATATAACAATTAACCCTCAACATGAGCCACAGGAAAATCAATGTTATCATTTCGTGACACCCTGTTTAACCGTGTATGAATATTTAGTTCAAAGTAAATGCTATAGAATGTAGACATTTCCTAGACCAAGTATGCTTCCACAATTGAACCTTCAATTACAGCTTTATTTCTGGTCTCTCGCTTCAATGACCGTATTAGTCTGCCAAGTTAAAAAAATATAACAATTATTGACATATAATATGTGAAAATTATTGACATATAATATATGAAAATTATTGACAGAAATATGAATGCAAAATTGAAAATTACCTTTGAAATGGATACATCCATCAAAATTAAATTGAACCACACAACTTTGCCTCATGAGGGAGGTGGATGACAAGATGTTCCAGCGAATTAAAAAATGCAAGAAGGAATATCTTTTCTACCTTACATATGGTAACCACTATATTCTGCTCTAACTGTTGTATGTCATCAAATCGAATCCTACTTGTGCATAATGTTCTGAAAAATGATCAAAACTCAAAAATCATCTATCATATAGGACCTGGCATGTACCCACGTAATGCGATAGGAAGCAATCTCTGTATTAACATATGACAATCATGGCTTTTGAAATTATATAATGTACCATCACTCAAGTTAACCATACGGCTCAATTTTGAGGCATACCCATCAGGCATCTTTATTGTTCTCAGTCACAAGGTAACTTCTCTTATATGTTCCCGACTCAACGTATAAGATGTTTTTAATTTCACACAGTTCCTTTTAACATTTTGTAAATGTAGTTCATACCACAAATTTTTTAACTCCTCAAGCGAAAGGCAAAAATTCAATTTATCTTTTGTTTCCCCCCGTATATCAATAACAATATTGAAAATATTCTTAAAATAATTTTTTCAATATGTATAACGTCCAAATTATGGCGAACTAACAAATGCTTCTAATACGGTAATTCCCAGAATATACACCGCTTTAACCAAATATGCCACTCTTCAAACCCTGCAACTCAATGTTTATCATATGAATAGCCAAACAGAAGAAAACAATACCTAACCAACATATCATGAATTTCCTCACCTAACTTATATGGACTAGCAACAGCACTAACCTTCTTCTCTAGGATGAACAATGTTGCATTCGAATGGAATGTGTGATTATATGGTAAAAAAAACCTGTGACAATCATACTAACATGGCTTTCTACATTTCTTCAACATAAATGTGTCAATTTCATCCATGCAATATGAGCACGCAAGCTTACCATGTGTACTCCAACCTGAAAGGTTTCCTAGTGCAGGAAAATCATTAATTATCCATAATAAACATGTCTTCATAACAAAATTTTGTTATCAATGACTGTCCCATGTAAACACCCCTTCTAACCATAAAATTTTGAGCTCCTCAATCAATGGTCGTAAAAATACATCAATGTTGCATCCTGGTGTTCTAAGACCAGGAATTAGAAGAGTCATAAAAATGAAGGGTTCTTTCATATGCAATTTCGACGGAAGATTGTAAACAACTATAAAGATTGGTCATATTGTGTATGTTCCACCAATAATATTATTTGGGTTAAATCTATCGGTACACAATCCAGGTCTAACATTTCTGATTTCAGTAGTTAATAATGGGAATGTACGATCTATGTGACGCCATGATTCAGATTGACGTGGATAACCCATATTTATATCATTGCATGATTTATTATAAGCATGCCAAGTCATGTAAGTCGCTGTTTTTGATGATATGTACAAGTGCTTCAACGTGCTGATTATTGGTAGATACTGTAACAATTTCTCAGGAATCAATATTTTTCGTCTGGAGGTTACTCTTTCTTTATATATATTGCTCCCACATTCACGACAATGTGTTAATTTCTCATCTTCCCGATAGAATAGCATAAGGTTATTTTCACAAGCATGAATTTTTATATATAGCAACTTAAGTCCTTTTGTGAGTTGTTTCACATCATATAGGGTGTCTGACAGTCTATTAGTTTCATGCAACATTTCTTTCATAAGCTCCAGTACTCGATCGAAACAACAATCCGTCATACTAAACTCACTTTTGCAATTTAACAATTGGGTCATTGCAAACAATCGTGTATGTTTAGTGCACCCATCCTACAACGGTGCATTTACATCATCCAACAAATTATAAAATTGTTGTGCAGTCAGATTAGGTAACCCTTCCCTCATTTCAGACACATTGAACACATTATCATTATTATTATCAGTGGCATTATTAGCTTCTTCGACATCAGCATTGATAAACTCTTCATCCACCAACATTCTTTTACTATTTTCAAATCCAACATTCGTTTATAATGGACCTATTAATTCACGTATTATCTATTCATATGCATTTACACTGCTTAATTCCCCATTTATCAATCCATATGAGTGCGATGGAAACTAGCTACGGGCCATACTGAAATTGTGCAAATTGCTATCATATTACTCATTGTGACAGTGTCATATGTAATAGTTTGACGTAAACCTATATTGATACAAATGCTCTCTCACTCACTTCTATTCTATAAAATCTGTTATTACATTTGCGACAATGGCATTTAATCATTTCTGACTCATTCACACTACATGCAAATTGTAAAAACTCATTAACATCAGCCATAAATCCAGAATTTATATACCCATATGTATTTATCCTTTGGTACATCCACTCACGTTTATTAGCAGCTATTTGGTTCCCTTGTAAATAAAACAGTAAAAACCCTTAACATAAATATGTAATAAATTTATTATATTTCATATAATATAAATATAGTGAAAATGTAAATGAATTACTTATATATGTCATGCATACATGTCAACTTTCCATAACTAAACCACCTACTCCATTAAGGTAAGGGCCCTACTTCGTTGAAAGTTGCATAAGTAGTAAAGTATTTTAACTGTTCCATTTTAGTAGCATTTTATGTAAATTTTGGCAGCATTTCCCTTTAGTTCCCGTTCACAGTGTTTCTCAACAATATCAACTTATTGAGAAACACTCAACAGGAACAATTTAGGAAATAATCTATTAAAATTCACAAACTGCTACTATGAAAGAAATACATTAACTGTAATCTGTTTATGCAACTTTCAACTATCCAACTTGGACAATCCATGGTTATGTTAATCACAAATATAACTTAATCCAATACATTTTGTTTGCCCACAATTTGAATCGGACCAATATTATATTTGTCATCAACATAATCATTGATTGAGAATCTAAGGTATAATCAATAAATACTTATTATGCAACAACATTCTGTCATATAAGTCAGTTACCTAAAATAACATAACTATATCTTCTAAAAAAAATAAATAATTACCATTTAAATCACTAACCTCTAAATTATTTTGAAACACCTCAATTGAGCTAAGGAATATGTTGAAGCAGAAGCCAAAATGGATACCAAAAGAGTAATAGAGACAAACTGGAGAAAATGGAGGAGAGGAGGTATTTATAAGCAAAATCTATAGCAAAATTGTAGGATATATATGAAAAGTCAAACTGCAAGATTGGTGTAGCAAATATGTAGTAATTTGGGTCACAAAAATGTAGGAAAACTAAACTGTAGGAAAATCGAATGAATAAATTTCCTACATTTTTAAGACGCCTATATCCTTGTTTGTCTCAAAAGTGTAGGACAAAGATTTGCAAGAAAATTATCCGATGTTTTTCTTGCATATGTGGTCCCTACCAATTTAATTCACATAAAAAGTGTCGAATGTTTTGGCGCCAAAATTTCCCGTTATCTTATTCTGACAATTGTGCTACGGTTATATCTGTCATAGTTTATTGAAGGAAAATCGTCGGATATAATCCCTATTGACTAGTCAATGCATTTTTTTTCGATGGTTTTCTTGCGAATCATGTTCTTACGCTTTTTTCGTAAGAAATTGATATAGGAAATACTCTTCATCCTTGTAGTAAAATAGGCTGACATAATCTAAGATTTTACTGTCAGTGTACATTATTGTTTTTCTTTTTTTTTTTCTCTAATATCGAAGGATGCCATTTCATGGTGGCTTTTTGGCATATAGTTTTTAACACCATGTTGATTTATGTTCAAGAATTCACAGCTGAAATACACCTCAAACATAATCCTTCATGATATTTTATAACTTGCGAGTAGCACAAGAAGCAGGTGAAGTGATTTGTTGATTGTTATAATTATGCTTGTGGAATATGAACTCTGATATCAAGAAAAGACCATAGTGGACATTTGGCTAGGTTCAGGCAGGTTCAGTCGAAGAGAGCGAAGGGTTCCAAAGCTCAGAAAAAGGAAAAGTGAATTTGCCATAATTCCTCTAGCAATTGTTAATTTGGACATTGGACGGCAAAGAACGTAGGTTTTCCCTAAGTGAAAAGTCCAACCATTCTTAAGCAAGGATGCATAGAAACTCCAAGGGAAAAATTAAAGTCTCTTTTCTAATGTCACCAAATTTGAAAGATTTCTAAGCTATTCTTAGAGAGGAATTCTCACTCTTGGCTGATTTGTTTTCTTTATAAACAAATAGTGCAATTTTGGGCATAAGAGACAAACAACTAAAATTAGAGAAGAAAAAGAAGGTTCTTCTTCTTTGTTTTTTAGTTTAGGGATTAATGTGCATAAGAGTGTTTTGTTCAAGAATGAATTGTGTAACATACCCTTTCAATAATCCAACTCATCAACTTATTTCACGAAATATTCTATGAGATAGTGAAATATTTTGGCTATTAGTTTCTTTAGTGGCTAATTTGTCCTAGTCACAAACATTAGTGACCAATATACCTACAAAACAAACTTGGATAATGTATTTCACTACAAAAAAAAACAATAGTAGGTGATGTGTGTTATGATGTAAACCTGAGTGGCTTATTTGCTCATTAAAACCTTCATTCTGTATACATTTGGCTAAACTATACTTTATGGCTTAGTCATATTGTTTAAGCTTATTTTCATATTTGGTTGTATGCTCTGGCATAAACTTAGTGGAAAATAGATGCATATATCCTTATGAAATTTTATGTCGCTCTAAGTTTGCTTCTATTTGACATGTTGTATTTATTGAAAGTTTTGTCCATATAAATCTATGGTTGTTTTGGTTTATGTTGAATTATTCTTTTCTTGGTTTATTTTTCTTTGTTTTTGGGAGCTTGTTTGCTCTTTAGTTTTTTTCCCTAAAATCTTTTCTAGAGTTGCATTTACCTTTTTTTTTTATTCAGTAATTTTAAGTTCTTTTGGCTGATAAAAAAGGAGTATTAGTATTTCGGATAGTTAAATTAAATGTTTTGGGGGAATCAGGAAGTTTGCATTAATATTAGTGCTAATGCTTAAATTTGAATTTGCCCTTGGCAGATGAACAAGGTGATGTGATTATGTGGGTTGAGGCATATGGTGCAAGGAGTGGACGTTAACAGCTTCGGTGGATAAGTCTTTTTTCTTATTATGAAATTTTAGTAGACTTTAGTTGGTTTCATGAATTCATGTTCTTATGCCTAGTCACAATGTCGAACATTTCTGAACTTTTCGTGCTTTAGGTTGTTGACATGAACAAGTGTAAATATATATGTATATCTATCCAACAACAAATTTATTTTATCTACATTTTATGGTTCTAATTTCTCTTACTCATTGCAATTACTTTAAACTATTTAAAACAAGCAATAAACAACGAACAACAAATAGGATGAGGTCATTAATCCGTTCCAATAAATTTATAGGTATCATATCATAGACATAAATCTAGTATATCGGATAGTGTGTCAAAAGATTTTTAGTGACACACAAGTTAGGTGCCAAAAATAATATTTCAAGGTTATGGATTGATGAATTACTGATACAAAGAATCCATTATTATATCTTATTTGCAACACCGAGTTAATTGCCGCTACATGACTTTTGATTATAATGACAAGCTTATTATATTATCACTAAAGAATATAATGATGGACTTCTAAATATGCATTGTAAGATTGTTGGTATAGCCTATACCAATGCTTTCAGGTATTTTTTGTGGTGAAATCTATGTGTTACTAAGTGACTGTTTCTTTTTTAAATTTTTTTTTTTTATACTCAAGAGCAGGGTATACAACTATAGGGTTCAAATGAGCTATTAGTATTACATATAAGGAGAAATACAAGCTCGCTCAAAACTTCGAAAGATATAACCAAGTCAGATTATGTGACATTTTGTGGGAAGGGGGAGGAGGGAGGGGAGAAGGATTCGAACCTCAGCTAGTGTTGGGGCTGAGTGTCCCTAGCGCCAACTAGGCTACCCTCTCAGGACTGACACACTCCATAATCAAATAAATGGCGTTTTCTTGGTAATGATGCATATTTGCCCATGCAAGAAAAATGAGAACTCTTTTTTGAAAAGAAAAGTTTTGATGGCTGAAACCGTGGGAACCACCTTCCGGTGGCTATTCAAGGGCCCCTTTCAACAGTTACCCCGTCAAAAAATCTTTTCTAACGTGGATAAACTTTACAGACATTTTTCAATAGTTTTCCATAAAAAATACTATTTCCGACATCTATCTATCTACCGGGAATAATACATTTTTTTCTAGTAGTATTCGCATATCTTTCTTCTTTAAAACCTCTAAAAAGTCAAATGAGGAGCAATGGGTGCCGAAGAGTAATAGAGAGAGGTATGGGTGAGCATGTGTCGCATATATTCAGCTTTTTAGCAGAATTGAATCAATAAAAAAAATTAATTCTAGAAAAATCTTATATATGTACAATTTAATAATATTATAATTTTTATTATACATTTATATATATATCTAAAATTTAGTTTCATCGCAAATTGATTTAACATGAAATCAAAACTACCCAAAAATAAATAATTTCCTAAAATTTAGAGCTAATCCACATAAAATAAATTTTTACCTAACGCATAGACAGAGGGGTACATCACTTGATTAAGTGACCCCAAATTCAAGGGTAAAATCCATTCACGGTCCCTTAACTTTCATGTTTGTCCTAAGATGGTCCTTTATCTTTAAAAGTGACTATTGGAGTCCCCTTACTCATCCAGTGTGTCTAATTTTGGTCCCTACCGTCAATTTAGACGTTAGGTTGGATGGAATTTCCTTATGTGGCATATGTGGCACATACACTACCACGTGGCTTCCTTTTTAACTAAAAATGGATTATCATATTATACATAAATGAAATTTCAGACTCAAACTGATGCAAATTATAATCTTTGGGACTTAAAACATAAATAACCCAAACTCCATCATCTTCCCCAATTCTAACGAAATCTGATCGGTCTTCTCCTCCGCCTCTGGTGCACGGTTTTTTTGGTCTCTCAAAATTCAGTCCGCGTAGACGGCGGAGATTGGAACAATGCAGTCCGTGGCTTCCTGCCTGAATTTGCCATCGTAAGATTCTTCATTAGAAAATTTGACCCCAAACTTAGTAATTGTATCTTCTCAGCCATTAAATGTTCCTCTCTGTCTTTCTCGCTGCTCTTTGTGTGCTCTCTGATCTCAGACCCATTCGAAACCCTAGCCGTGTCTCCGCTATTGGGTCTCCCTTCTCCTCCGTCGCCCTCCTCCTTCCTCCCTCCTCCCTCCTCCCTCATCTCCGTCTCCTTTCTCCTCCTCCCTCTCCGCTTCCGGCTCCCTCCTCATGAATCGGTCAATCGGAGCCATGGTCACCTCCATCTCCCTCCTCGTGAATTGGTCAATTGGAGTCATGGCCGTTGTTTCTTGACGAATCTCCGATTCCTCTCTCCTCCCCGTGCAACCATGGCTGTCGTTTCCTCTTTGAGATGGAACACCTTTATCAACGCCGCCTGCAAATCGGGAATGGAGATTATCAATCGGAGCGTCGAATTGCCGCCGTTTGCAGCGTATGCACGATTCCCTGCCGTTCACACCATCCGACTCGCTGCCACCATTCCTAGAAATCTCACTGTTCAATCTAAACTCTAGATTCCCAAGGTCAAGCGAGACAATTTCTATCTAATTGGAGTTGGATTTTTCTTTGCTTGATTTGCCTTTGTTTTTTTTGTTTTTAACTCTTCTCCGCTCGATTCTTGTTCTTCTTCTCGCGTCGTTTATTATTCCTGTAGGTAGATCGATCTCATGGGTGAGGCTGAGTTGAAGCTTGTGCGGGTAAAGGAAGCAGTGGTATAGGTCGAGATGTGAGATCAAAACGGCAGATAGCGACAGGAGCGGCGGGGCAGCGACAAGATGGTGGCGGCGACACTCATTGAGAAGAGAAGATTAGAGAAGATTGGGTTAATTAACCCTTTAAGTCCCTAAAGTTATATATTTTGTCAATTATAGTCTAAGATTTATTATACTCCCAGTTTAATTACTTATTATCATGAAAGAGGATGCCACATGGCATTGTGGGACCAAGCAGGGGGTATTAAGTGCCACCTACGCATTTTTCCGTTAGAAATAATGCCTTAAATAACGGATGAGACTCAAATTGGATACGTTGCTTGAGTTAAGAGACTCTAATAGTCACTTTTAGAGTTAAGAAACCACTTTACGACAAACCAAATAGTTAAGGGACCAAATTTAAATTTTACCCCCAAATTCAAGTTTACCCCCAAATTCAATTTACATGGCTAGACTCAGGGCCACGATCTCGCGCGTTATCCCTGACAAGCCTCGTAAACGATGCTGAGGACCCTTTAAAGTTCAAGTGTGTCAGTTTTCTTTTGTTATGGTTGAATTTAAAAGTTAATTTATTTTAATTTAAGTTAATTTAATTTAAAATAATTTATTTTTATGTTTATATTTTTTTTACTTAAAATTAATTTTATTTGAAATTTAATATTATTTAGGTGAAATATTTCATTGGTTGTAAAATTTTTATAATATTATTAATTTTTAATGAATTTTTTTTTTTAAATATTAAAAAAAAATTCATAGAAATTTAATAATATGATAAAAATTTTATTTTAAATGGATTATTATATCTATATAATATTAATTTTTAAATCCCCTTAATTTTAAATAAAAAAATTAAATATAAAAATAAATTTTTTTAAATTAAATTAATTTAAATTAAAATAAATTGGATGTAAATTTGATGTGAGATAAGGTTATTATCAAATCCCATTCATCTCTAAGACAGAGAGAGTACGAGCATCGCATGTCGACCATTTATTTCTTAGCCTATAAAACAACAGTAATGCGATTGTGGTACACAGTCTCCATTTATTGTCGTTTCACTAGCTTTATGGCCAAACATGTGTATATTTGCAGCGAGATCATACTCACGCTTATGACTGAATTCCTGGGTCCAATCAGCTTTTATATACTGCAATAAAGCAGAACCAGGAAAAGGCATTCGAGTAAATTTTTTAGAAATCATTTGTTTTCTGAACCTCTAAATTCTGGTTTCGATATTTCTACACATGTATGACATATAGGAGCTGCTAGTAACATGACACCAAGGCAAAAGTAACCAAAGTAGGTGAAAAATTAAGGAAAAAATTTAAATTTAGTCTCTAACTTTAAGAGTCACCTTAATGTAATTTTTTAACTTAAAAAGTAATCATTAAAGTCCTTTAACTCAATTCATGTATTTTATTCTGGTCTCTACCATCAATTAAGGCATTAGTTTGGACGAAAATTGCTTATGTGGCACCCTAACTACCATGCAACATCCTCGTTTATGACAATAAGTGATAATACTAAAAGGATAATAAATTTTATGGTAGAATAGACATAAATAAATAATTTTAAGGATCTAAAATGTACTTTAACCCAAAACATCTCCTGTTCCGGATCTCATACCCGACCGGGCCCAAGATTGGACCTTCCCTTTCACTACTGCTTCTCTTTAATGGAATTGACCTTCTCCAACTTCAAATCGGCCATGAATCTTTCGATGAAGTTATCAGCCTTCGCGTTCACATCTTGGCTTGGATAAAACAATGCCGTTGATAGATCAACTCCATCAACCGCTACAACCGATCCCGAACTCGACGGATTGGATGCGTTGTCATCCAAATCCGGCGACCCACTACGCGAGCTCTTGAAACTCATCATTCTAACGAAGTCGCCGTGCACCTTGAATTTCCAGGGTGGCATTTTCAAATGCAGCGGTAGCAATGGTTGAGGTGGAATAGGAATCGATTGCCACTTGTTTCCACTATCGTTGTTTTCCTCAGCGTTACTAAGTCTAACAGCAGGCGTAGGTGGTAGGCATAGACAAAGGAGATTAGTGTAGACGGCGGCGAGATAGACGGTGGTGAGATAGTGGGGCTCCTGCTGGTTGATGGAGGAAGAAGAAGATTGGGTTAAAGTACGTTTTGGGTCCTTAGGATTATTTATTTGTGTCTATTCTATCCTACTATTTATTATCCTTCAAATATTGTCACTTACTGTCATAAAAGATGATGTCACGTGGTAGTTGGGGTTGTCATATAGGTAATTTCCGTTCTAGCTAACACCTAAAATGATAATAGGAACCAAAATAGGATACGTAAATTGAGTTAGAGAACTTTAATGATACTTTTTGAGTTAAGGGACCACATTAGGATGACTTTTAAAGTTAGGGGACTAAATTTAGATTTTACCCTAAAAACTAATGACAACAAAAGTAGGTGTTACATGCGAACGAAAATCTTCTGTCGCATACTACCTAATACTGCCAAGTGTTTATTTAACTAGCAGTAAATAATAAATTTATGGAAAGTTAACCGCATATAGACAACAACTACATTATTTATAAAAAAAAACTTTGACTCAGTTTTTGAAAACAAAAAATTTTTAGTTTAGTCAGTAAATGTGATTCATTTTCTTTTGTTTTATTTGTTTTAATAATCAAAATCATAACTTTTGTCTGAACACTTCAAAATAAATTGATTAATCAATGATTTTAAGGCTAATAATTTAAAATTTTCATTATTGTAGATAATCTTTACACCATTTAATAAAGGAAAATTTTATAATTTAAATTGTCCATTAACTATTAAAAAATTACTACACATTTTAAATTTACTAGTGAATAGTGATCAAATAATTTAAATAAAATTTTAAAAATTTATGTCATATAGTTATTCTTAGTTAAGTGGTTAACCTAGTGAGATATCCAATTGAAATGTTTTCAAGAAAGAGATGTTTCTTTCAAAACTAGCATTTTGCATGCCGGTTCATCAAACAACTATATGACATGAATTTTAAAATTCTACATAAATTATTCTATAACTATTCTACAGTAAGTTTAAGGTGTTTACTAATTTTTTTATAGTTAATGAAAAATTTAAATTATTAGTTTTTCCTCTTGAATGATATAAAGATGATTTACAAAAATGAAAGTTGATAATTTAGAATTAAAACTTTAAATTATTAGTCTTAAAATCATTTGAATAATTACTCTGTTTTGAAGTGCTCAGGAAAAAGTTAGGATTTTGATGATTAAAACAAATAAAAGATTTACTAATTAAACTAAAGACATTTTATTTAGAGACACCAAGTTCAAAGTTTTTCTTCTAAATAATGTAGTTAATGTCTTTATTTTTCGCCGAACTGCCCAATTTAACTTTCGACAACTTGGTTATTTATTGCTAGTTAAATAAACACTTGGCAGTACGACGAGGTTGGGACATTAAGGGGACATGGAATATTGTTGGGGACAGGGGATTTTCATTGGTTACATGCATGTTGATATCATCGAAGAGCTATTCATTTTCGTTTTCTTCAGCTGAACCTTCCACCTTTTATAATAAATTTACATTGTTGCCCACATAAGTAGGGGAGCGAGTCCTTCAGCATAAACCTACATATATATGCTGTTTCTTTTTCTTGCTCTTTTTTTCCCCCTCTCAGATCGGCCAACAAAAAGAAATTTATTAATAAAAGCCTATTACACCCCCAAACTTTGTTGACTAAGACATTTTAACTCCTCAATTATGATTCTGATCGAATCACCCCTCAAAACTATATATGAGAATCAGGACAATTTTCCCCTTTAACTGGAATATTTTGCCCCTTGACCAATGGCCAACTTAGAAAGTCAATAAGCAAAGAGTCCCATTTTTCATATTTTGGAATGAGTTTATCCGAGTCACAATTCAAAGACAAGATTAATCGAGTTAGCATAGTTTGATGGTGTAAAATTGATTTGCACCATTAATAAATGAACGATGTGTATCATGTTGTTTCCACTTTTCCTTCCTGCTTTATATTATTTATATGATCACCTTTTTAGCAACGAGTCGCTGTTTTCATCAATTTATGATATGCTTTTATCGGGCAAAAAGAAGTCATCTTTATTGTCATTTAGTCTATGAGACGCATTGCACTATCATGGATTTACAACGTTCGAAAATAAAAGACTGCCACCAAAACAATAAAAGAGGATAGCGCAACCCCCAAAAAAAAAAAAAGACAAAAATAAAAAGGACCTAAATTCATGGGAAAGCTTAAAAAGTGTTGGGCAGAAGCATAAAAAACAACAACAAAAGAATAAGCCAATTAAAGTGAGTGCTTCATCATCTCACCCTCCACTATATTTACATCACTTTTATTTGTTTTGTCTTTTTTCTATTTTTTTTTTCTTATTTTCTTTAAAAAGCTCTTTGATGCCCTCTTCTAATTTCAGGGAAAAAAAATTTGATATGCCTCAAATCATGACAGTATCAGTATTTTGTATTACTCCAACCTTTTCTTGTTCTCAAACTTGATCTTCCTCTTGATTCGCTCATTCTTCTCCAACGGCTTTTTTATCACTCCACCATGAACATATTATTATTTTCATATTTTTATTTAAAATTTTCTAATTCGATCATGCTCCAAAAGCGTAGTTGTCACATCTTTGATCTTCAAAGTATCTCTTTTAACTATTAATGGAGTCATAACCAACTGATAAAATCTTAATAAAGAATTCATCAAGATTATCACCGTATCTTCATCTTCGATCTTCTCCCTAATACTTTATAACTGTGTAACAAGCTTATTGAACTCATTCAAGTGTACAACTAAGCTAGTTCCATCTTTGATTCTTAAACCACATAATTGGATCTCTTCACTTCAAGTATAACTTGTTAGTAAACGACTTTACCATATACTTATCTTCAAGCTTATCCATCAATTCTTTTAGAGAGGTATTATTCAATATATCATACTCGAGTTATGGTGCAAGAGTTAATCTAATTATACTCACCACAATTTGCTCTGTCTCCTTCCACTTTGAATCCATTATTGATCCTAGCTTTATTCCAAAACATATCACCAAGTTTTTGTTGAATTATTACATCCTTCACTATTCACTTTTAAAAACTAAAATCTTCAGATCCATCAAAATGATCAATCTCAAGACTAGATGCCCAAGTTATTTCATACCAAGTTTTGATACCACTACTTGGGTGGAAGCATATATAAGAAACCAAGCCATCTCCCAAACTCTCAATCTCCACTCTTCTCCAAGTCTCACCATACACCACCCCTAAACCTAAGAAACAAAGCTCTATTTATAGAACTATAAAACCCAAGCCACATCAAAATAGGCAAATTAAATCCT